>ML777418.1:1417789-1431315 GCA_009831015.1 Picea engelmannii
GTTAAGCTTTTTTCAGACTCCTTAAAATTGAAAAAATAGCTGAGTGATCTTGTCCTTGTCACACTCGTTAAAATGGTTTTGAATTGACGTCTGGTTGGTGCTAGTTTACCCCTTTTTCGAACCAACTAGACTATTGACGAAAACGGTACCTCAATGGAGTTTCCTTTTATGTTTTTTCAGACTCTCTAAATATGAAAAATCACCGAGATTCCCTTCTTTGGGCTCGTTAAAATTACATCGAAGGACGTTACCATTGTGTGTTCTATCAACCGCATTTGCATCCTTTACCCATCAGCCTAGTAACAGTTTGCGTCTGCGTTTTAACACCTTTGGCCACTGGAGGATTTTTCCGAGTATCATTTCCTAGAACATCAGTCTTGTCCTTGTGCCTTGAACTTGTATGTTTGCGATCCTCGTTCCTCCCTTGTAACATAATATTCTTTTATTCTTTTTCAAAATATTCAAAAAGAACAAAAAAAAAATCAACTATACCCCAAAAAGAGGATGGGAAAAGTATTTTCTTTGTTGGCAGCATTATGAGTCTCCCTTGGATAAAGCACATCTGTCTGTTTGGTGCATCAGACTATGGGATGTAGTACGACCTTAGGAATCTTTGCTCGTTACAGAGTTGTGTCCTCCACCGTTTGGTTACTCTTCCAAACATATGGAGAGTTTGCGTTGCCTCCTACTTCATAGACTTATGATTAACAGATATGCTGCCTGAGTCTTATCACTTGTCATGCTATTGTCCAAGGGAATTTTTTTTACTTAGCCTGAGTCGGCCACTCTACAATACGTCTCTTGTCCGCATACCCGGCCATCCTGAACGTCCAATCAAGTCTTTGTTCGAAATCACTGAAGCCTTCAGTCCGATCATCAAGTTTATCAAGTCCATAACCGACGAGCCGTCGAAGACCTATGGGTAGTGCAGTAATACACATATTACACTCCTACCCAAGTTTTAGAAGACTTTGAAGTTGTTTCTCGAGCTCTAAAGTACAGCCATCAGGCCAAATCAGCTTCTGAGAGATGAATACTTCAGATGTATATCTTTCTGATTTTGAGATGTAGCTCCGCTGTGTATTGTTTGCGGCTACTCTTTATACTTATTTGACATGGATATACAGTGTATTTGATTGGTAGCCATGGTTCTGATTTATCCCGAGCATGGGCATGCCCGCCTCGGTGAGACATTTGATATTTTTTGCAGACGACACTTCCTGATTCCTGATTCCTGGGCTCACTCATTCAGCTTCTCAGTACAGATTGGTAAAGAATTGGTAATGTATTTTGGCCATCAGATGCTCTTCTGACCTCACACATTAGGGGGCATCTATTATAACCCTAAAATTCTCTACACAGGTTTACCTGGCATCATGCCAACTCATGCCTCTTCCTAGCCAAAGCCATGCTGAATAAAACCTTGAAAAATCACTTAAAACAAGCAACCCGCACCCTAACCTAACACTGGGCGTAGATAACCACTTGCTATCCTTCTACTGCACGCGGGTGACTGCGGGCTAACCCACTACAACCCGTGTTTACCTAACAAAGCAAAAAATCAGGAAATTTTCCGTCGGGACGAACAACTTTTTGTCAGTTAACTGGAACTCTTCGCCATGCATGGCCGAGAGTTCGCCTAAAACCCTAGCTCCTTCTAGCCTATAAAAGGAGGGGTAGGGGTACTATTCAAAGGAGGAAAAATCATAGAAAAGAAACTCTGCCAAATTGCCAAGTCAGTTTTGTCCCAACCCTTTAGCCTTGCCTCAAGCTTTAGGAGAAATTCAAGCAGCAGCAGTTGGAGGACAAAAGAAGAGGAGGAGCCCAAGATCAGGATCGAGGAACGATGGCCAATCTCAGAAATCATTGTAAGTTGATTCATATTGAGATTAATGAAAAAGATACTTTTCCCATCCCGAATACATGAGTCTTATCTATGTTATTGGATTTGTGTTTTATCTCTAACCCCCTAGTAGATCAATAGCATGCATGTGTAGCTTTGTCTTGATTGCAGGAAAGCTTTGTGGAAGGAGCAGCAGAAACAAGGAGATAAAGGCTCAATGGAGGATCTACTTCAACTGTCGATAAAAAGGTTAGTTGATTCTTCCCATGTTTGCATGAGAAAAGGGGTTGAGAGTTTGGGTAGAAGGTTAAAAGTTAAGTCTTAAGGGTCATGATCTGCGTACAAGTTTAGAGCCCTAGCTTGTTAGTCCATAGGGTAGAATACCCCACAACACTCCCAGAACCCCAAAACCTCCTCCGGAACTAACTCCAACTGTCCCTCCTCATCCAATGGGGGAAGCTCCTATGATGTGCTAATGAATTATCCCACTGCCTTTTTGAGGCAAGACATGTGGAACACGTTATGAATCTTTCTCCCCTCTGGAAGCTCTAGCTCGTAAGAAACCTCACCTTATCGATGCATGATCTTGTAAGGACCATAAAATCTGGGCTTGAGCTTATCGACCCCACTCTTCTTCAGAGATGAATGTTTGTAGGGTTGGAGTCTCAAGAAAACCAAATCTCCAACCTCAAAGCTGTTCTCTATCCTGTGCATGTCTTCACTTATCTTCTGTTGGTTTTGCGTTGTCTGCAGGTTCTCTTTCAACAACTTGTGAATCTCCTAATTCTCTATGATCCAATCCTTAGCCTTGGGATCTCTGCTCTCCCCGAAGACCAAGTCTACCAAAGTGGGATCATCATATCCATAGAATGCTCAAAAAGGTGTCATACCAATGGACATGTGGAAGGTGTTGTTGTAGCAATGTTCTCCTAAATGTAACCACTTTACCCACATTGTCTGCTACCCTCCTACATAGTTCCTCAAATACCCTTCAACCCACTTGTTGAAAATATCAGTCTGCCCATCTGTCTGAGGGTGATAGATGGTGCTAGGTGTCAACTCTGTCCCCACCAACTGAAACAAATCTCTCCAAAATGTCCCTATGAACTAACTGTCCTTGTCACTGATGATGTTCTTCGGTGACCCATGAAGTTTGAAGATCTCCCTGAAGAAAATCTCGACTACCTGAATTGCAGTATACTCTGTCGGTATGGTGTAAAAGTGAACAAACTTGGTAAATCTATTGACCACTACATAGATACAGTCCTTACCCTAGACCTTGGGTAGACCTGTGATGAAGTCCATATATATACTCTCCCATCTCTGCTGTAGAATGGGGAGTGGCTAAAGTAGCCCTATTGGAAGAGCATGCTCTGACTTGTTTTGCTAGTAAGTCACACACTCATTGACGTGTCTCATAACGTCTTGTTTGAGGCCCTTCCATGAGAACCTCTCTTTGATCTGTTTGTAGGTTTTGAAGAAACCCTTATGGTCTGCTAGAGGTGAATCATGAACTGCAGTGATGATCTTCTTCTTAAGCCCTGAATCTGGCACCAAGGAGTCTCTATCCTTGTAAAATATGACATCGTCAATGACCCTATACTGGTCATCTTGTATCTTCCTATCCATCACCTCACAAGTGAACTTGTTCTTGGAATATTCCACTAACAAGTGGGATTTCCAATCTGTTGAAATCTCCATCAAAGAACATGCCGAAGGTCTCCTCAATAGTGCATTGGCCACAATGTTCTTCTTCCCCTTTACATACTCTATGTCAAAGTTGAATGCCTGTACCTTCATCACCCATTTCCATTGGCTCTCACTGAGGTCCTTCTGCTCAAGGAAATACTTCAAACTTTTGTGATTGGTCTTGACCACAAGTTTGATGCCCACCAAATATTGTCTGAACTTGGTCAATGCATGCATGATTGCCAACATTTCCTTGTCATAAATGGAGTACAACCTCTTAGGTTGACTAAGCTTCTAGATTTCAAATACAATGGAGTGTCCTCCCTACATCAAAACTGCACCGATCCCTTGGCCAGATGCATCACACTCTAGTACAAATGGCAAGGTGAAGTTTGGTAGTGCCAACACTGGACAAGTGCCCATGACTTCCTTCACGTGATCAAAGGTTTCCTGTGATTTCTCGATCCATATGAAGGCCCCATGATTGGTAAGATCTGTCAATGGTACTCCAAGCTGAGAAAATCCCCGGACGAATCGCCTGTAATAGCTACACAGCCTGAAGAAGCTCCTCAATTATGTCATTTTCTTGGGTGTTGGCTAATCCAGAATGGCCCTGATCTTCTCTTGGTGCACCTGTACCCCCTGTGAACTGATGATGTGGCCTAAGTAAAAGAACTCTGTCATACCGAACTCGCACTTGGACTCTTTGGCATATAATGATTGTGCATCCATGATGCTCAATACCTCATCCAGGTGCCTCATATGCTCTTTCCATGACCGACTATAGATCAAGATGTCATCGAAGAAAACCAAGACTGGTTTCCTTAACTGATCCCTAAATATATGGTTCATGCAAGACTGTAATGTAGTGGGTGCATTGGTTATCCCAAATGGAATAACCAGGAACTCAAAGTGTCCAAAATGACATCGAAATGATGTCTTCTCTATGTCCTACTCTCGGATGTTGATCTGATGATATCCAGAGCATAGATCAATTTTTGAGAAGAAAAATGCCCCATGAAGTTCATCCATAAACTTGTCAATGCAGGGGATAGGGTATTGGTTCTTGATGGTTTTCTTGTTCAAGGCTCAGTAATCAATGAACATCCTCATGGTGCCATCCTTCTTTAGAGCTAAGACAACTGAAGAAGAAAATGGGCTGCTTCTCGATCTGATGTGTCCCATCGCTAGAAATTCCTTTAATGCCTTCTCTATCTCATCCTTGAATCTCCTAGGATGATGATAGGGGGGGGGGTGATCATAGGTTTTTCCCCCTCCTCCAACTCAATGGTGTGCTCAAACCCCTTGTCAGGTGGTCTCCCTGGTGGAATTGCCTCAAAGACCTGCTGATGTCGTCCCAATAAATTCTTGATCTCTATGTGGTATTGTTTTTGACATTCCGAATCCTTCTGAGTAGTGATCAAGCATTCTGTGGCATATGCTACCTCCCCATGTCTAAATATTCTCTCCATCCTCTTGGCTGAAATTGTCCTGGGTGCTCCTGTCGACATACCTCTTAGAACAACCTTCTTCCCATCTTGATCTCTGAATCCCATTTCCAAGGTTTGGTAGTTGGTAGTGATTTTTCCCAAGGTAATCATCCATTGAAATCCTAACACCACATCTGTGTCCGATAGGTCAACCACATAAAATGTGTCTCTCACTGTTTAGTTGCCTAAATTCATCTCTAAGTTTGGAATTTTTTCTAGACACTCCACTGTGTGGCCATCTGCTACCGCAGCATCAAACCCCTCAAACTCCTTTGTTTGAAGTGCTCATCTCGATACTAGTGAAGTGTCGATGAAGTTGTGGGTGGCCCCACCATCTATCAGGGTGATTTCCCATTGCCCCTGAATAATCCCTCTGATACGGAGGGTATCATACCTAGGAACACCAGAAAGATTTGCTATGACACCTCCCTTTGTTGGTTTCCTCCTGTTATCCTGTTCTGGCGGTTGTGGGACTACTAGAGGATGGGCTCCTACTAGTGTCGGTAGTCTATGGGGAGGCTGATCCTCTGCTGGTGCTGAATCCTCCTCTGAACTAGTGGATCCATTATCCTTCTCCTCCTCCTCACTGTCCATGTTGTTTGCTGCTACCTCAATATAATGAATCTCTCCTTTTCCCATACACCTGTGGCTTGGGACCCAAGGATCTCTGCAGCTGAAGAAAATATTCTTCCTCATAAGCTCTCACCTAATCTCATCATCAAACTTATCCTTGCCCTTCCATTCTCTCTGGAATGGATTCCTTTCTTGATCCCTCTGGGGCACAAATGGTTTGGAGAAATTTTTATTCTTTGGCACTGAGTTTGCCAGTTCTCGAGTGCGAAGGATGGCATCCTACAAAGTGGGAGGCCTGTATGCCTTCACCCATCCTCTCAAAGGCTCTATGAGTCCTTCTGTGAATAGCATGATCAGCTTGGGCTCTGATATATCTGTCACTACCAAGGATACCGACTGAAACTCTGTGATGAATGCCTTTGCTATGCTAGTTTGTCACAACTGGGCTAGATCCCTGAAGTGTATCTCAAGATCCTTCCTGTCAAACCTGTCCATGAGCCTATCTATAAAATCCCTATAGGAGGTGATACAACTGTGACCCAATGTCACTAGTCCATGATACCACCACTCGTGTGCCTCACCCTCCAAATCTAAGGTCGTGAAACTAATGGCCTCTGTCTCATTCATCTGGTTGAGCTTGTAATATGTGTCTAGCTTCTGTACCCAAGCTCTGGAGGTGTATTTGGACAATCCATTGAAAGAAGGGATGGTGAGTTTCCCAACTTTTCAGATGAAATCGAGGTTATGCCCCTGCTGCTATTGTGGTCCTCCCCTCTGTGGCTCTCTGGGGCGGTTCCTGAGTCTGAGTACACGGTACTCGACTAAGGTAATGTCTTGATGGAAGTCACAACCCAATGCTATGTACTCCCTCGTATATTCTTCAATGTCGTCAATATGAGTGGGTGACCTCCGTGGTATCAGTGGCGGTCTGCTACCGGGGGTGCCCTCTGGAATCTGGGAAACAAGGATCTGGGAATCCTACTCGTAGAGGTGTATGTGCGAGAGGGTGACTGGGGTCTATTTCCTGCTCCCAAGCTCCCTTGTGCTGCATGCGAGACTTGTGTATCTGGGGTGTCCACTCTAGAGAATCTATCAACCACCTGTGCCAAGGAATGAGACATGGTCCATTGACTAGCTAACATATCGTTGATAACCTACATGAAAGATGCCTATGGATATATGGGGGCCTTGGTACTGCCCTCCAGTCACTCATATCCATCTCCTAGCATCCTCTTTGCCTCGCACTTAGCCTCATGATCTACCCTTCTCTCTACTTCTCTGTGTGCCTCTTCCTATTCCTCTAAGCTAGGAGGAAAAGGGGGAAAATTAGGCCTATGCCTTCTTTCCTGATGCCTTTTGTAAGTGACATATTCATCACCTATGTGTTCACGACCCTCTGGGTCTTCTGCTACACTCATTGTCTTTAGTCACAGGTTGGCAGGACTAAATCTTTGATACCACTGTAATGTTCCTGACTTGGCTAGTCTAGGAAACACTGCTAATGTGTGTGTATGATCAAAGGTTTACAACATATAAATGATCATACAAATAATAAATGTGACAAAGGACTGCAATTTTTGTATTATGATATCTCTGTGGATTACAAAATGGTTGAATGCAACTGAATAACTGATAATACTCGACTAGATCAACATACAAAGGATCTTAGATGAAATATAAATAAGAAACTATGGCTGAATAAAATAACAACACTCGGCTAGATCAAAAGAAAAAAGGATCTTAGCCAGAATACAAATAAGAAACTAAAATATAATACCCAAAATATGGGAGCACTGTGGAATCAATGAAGAATGATGGAAGACCTGGATGATCTTCCCGGTGACTAGGGTGTGTCTTTCAACATCAAAATCAACCAACTGGTGTCTTCCTCCTGGAATACACCGAACTATATCTTGTGAGATGCACCTCTTCTCCTCAATGACAAGTCATAATCTACATAATAATGAATTAGGCCACTGACCCTTCCTTTATAGCTTTCCAAAACCCTAAATCATGCTGAAACCCTAATTTACTGTTGACTTCCAAAACCCTAAATCATGTTGAAACCCTAATTCACTGTTGACTTCCAAAACCCTAAATCACTGCTGAAACCCTAATTCACTGTTGACTTCTATTTTTATCTCATAATGACTTAAAAGCACTTTTAACCCTTTTTAGCTCAATGTCACTTTCCGAATATAACACCTGTGACTAAAGTGACCTCTAGTAACCCTGTTTAACCCTCTTTGGCCCTGGCTATAGTCTAACGGGGCAGTTTAGACCATTAAGCTTCCTCTCTAGAGATCCTATTTGGAAAGGGACATTACATCAACGCTCCTAGTATGATTAACAATAGCTGGTTGCTTGGATCCAACATCTGATGTAGTTGGAGATTTGGTCCCTTTCTGGTTCTTCTTCTTCTTCTCTTTCCATTTCTTCTTCTTCTTCTTACCAACCTGGATACTTGCTTTAGATATTTCACTAGGCGAAGAAGGAGAAAGGGAAGGATACCTGATGGGTGAAGAAGGAGAAAGGTCAACATGAGGTTGATGTGTGGTTGGTGTGCTTACATCTGAAGCACTTGTTGCATTCAAGATTACCAGAGTGGAAAACAACCATACCGGTAACCCAATTGTGAGACCTAGAAGGCTCAAAGTAGCGATGTAAGGAGGACTAATGTTTCTGTAAGAAGGAAAAATAAAAGGTTCCCCCAGAGAAGGGGTTGCACCATTGGTAGTTTTGGGAACTAAAGTCATTAAACAAAGATCCAAACTAGAGTCTGCTAGGGAAAATAAACAACACACGCTAAAAATCTGAGAAGCAAATAATCAAACAAAACTTCCCACAATGAAACCACTAGTTGGTGATGAAATCCAACATCACGAGATCAATATAGGAAGGGGCTAGGATAGAGCGGGTGGAAGAGTTACGATGGCGACCTGCTTAATGGAATTATGCCTTGGTGTAAGCTTCCACACAGTAATCGTGGATTTACTCTCCAAGGAGCCCGAGTGAGTTTGACCACCATCTATTTGAGGTACATAGAATACTTCCCTTCACCGTCACATTGTGTAAAGACCCTAAATATTATGGATACTAAGGACACCAACTCGCAGTCAACCCCTAGACGAGTACATTCGACAGTCCAATCCGAACGTATGGGCAGGATAACATGTCTGAAATCCTTCAAGAGATCTGAGGACAAGTGGACCGGTAGAAATCCAGAGGACCCCGAACGGATTCAGAATTCATGAAGCACCGAGACCAAATGAAGACATATGAGCCTCAAGAAGAATCCCCAATATACGATCTGACTACTATGAACAGCCAAACCACAGAGGAACAATATCAATAGCTCTCTCGAACGTGACCTCATGCGTAACCCTTGTGTGAGAGGGGGATCCTAGAAAGCCTATACGAAAATTGGGTTTGCTCTCCCTATCGCAAGATGCTAAGTTTGTTTGATAGCTTTGGAAAGTTATCTTTCACACCTATTCCAAATCCTTACACCTTAAGCTAATGTAGGTTTGCTACCAGAAAATGAAAAAATGTCTAATAAATTTTAGTTTAGCGTTGATTTTAATGGTTGTTGTTTACTCAAGAGGAAAATGGCATGGACTAAATGATGCTTTGACCGACTCTAAACAATGCAAAGAAATGAGAATGCAAATATTTCACTTCGATGAAAGCTATATTACGAGAAGGAGAAAACTTTTATCATTCCCAAATGCATAACGTCCAATTTTTTTTATTCAACTCATCAATGTCAATATCTCCAATAAATGAGTCAAAGATATTGTACACCAACACATGATTCTTGCCCCCCCCCATGACCATGAGGGGGATTTTTTTTTTAAGAATTCAAGATCAAAACATGCCAAAAACCATGCAATTTCGCTACTTCAAATGAAAGCTAGTTTCACTACCCAAAAACAAGAATTCAAGTATGGTCTTTTTTTATTCTAATGTATAAAAAAAGAATATTAAAATCCTTCAATGCTCCACAACTTTCAATTAGAAGAGACTCAAATTCTGTTGCAAAATACACGAAGTGACAAAGGTTTCAAACAAAGCATGCACTCAAAGCAATGAGAAATAAAATAAAAAAAGTAGAAACTTGTCCTAAAAAGAACTCAATCAATAATTCAACAACTGACAAACATTCATTGAGTAAAAGAGGATGTAGAGAATAATCCAAGAAAAGACAGGGAGAAAGAGAAATCACTCAAATTGTCCCGACAAAACAAGCAGCTAGAAAGGGAAATTTCACATTTCTGAAAAAGTTTCAAGCTCCAATTGATCAGGAGATCATGTCCTAAGTGGAGAAAATGCTCAAAATTGAAATTGCTCAGAAATGGTTGAAGTTGGAACGACTGGATAGGTCTTTTCGATACGATCCTGTTGCCGCGAACGACACACAAAACTGACTCTGCATGTGAAAGTTATCCAAGTCAGAATATTCCTTATTTCATTAAAAAAAAAAATAAAACAAAAAAAATATATATAATGAAATAAAAAAAAAAAAACATTTATACATATGGTTTTTTTTTAACAAAAAAATTGTTGGGTGTGGAGGCCGCAACCTGGATTTAATTTGAAAACCCCTTTGGAGCGCACAACAAAGAGAAACCACCGGATTCGAACATGGGTCATTTGCAAGAGAGCCCCGCGCACTAACCACCCGAGCTAGTGGTGGTATTTACAATGCAAAGGGCACGTTTTGTTTAAGAAGTGGGCACATGTTAGGAGGGGCGGAAAAGTGGGGACCAGCCCCTAAGGACCAGCCCCCGTTGTGCACAAGACCACGAGCCATAACCAAGGCTTTAACCCGTTGGTTGCAGAATATTTATACGCATTTTAAATGCCACGGTTTACCACCTGTGCGTTCACATTGCATGGTAACCGTTATGTGCCACGGATTACCAACGTGGTTGCCAAACCATTGAAATCGACGGGTTAGTCGGAGACCATGTGACCACACATTAACAGTTGATTTGAATGTTAACGGTTGGTGCGTTTTGGGGCAGAGTCCGCCTCTTTTGGCGTTTTTGCTAATTTTAGCTAGGCTAACTCCTGCTACTCCTATTTTGGTGGAATTTTTTGGGGAAAAGAGGAGGGAGTTACTTTTTGGGGATAAATTTTGCTACAGGAAACCATTCTTCACAAAATTTTGGTCGATTTTGGGTATTCTCAGCCTTCTGGAGCGAATGGAACAGGTTGTAGAGCCAACATAGGTGTCGTTCAGCCATTTTCAGTGCAGAGGAGCTTGAGGAGCCATCAGGGCCTTGGGGGAAGAGGAGTTGTATTGGAGCAACTTTCACTGTTTTAGGTGATATCAGAGTCATTTTCAGTTTCTGTCTGTACTCTGAATTTGTTTCCTCAGTAGGTTTGGCCTGTTTGTTGGCCTTTTTCTCATTGTAACACCATTTTGAGCATTAATAGATCAAGGACATGCCCATTGAGAGCCTTGGACCCGACAGATGTAGCCCAGGAGGGGTGAACTGCCTCAACATATGCTGTGTGTTTATGATGAATTTTATTGTGCTGTGTTAGACAGATTTAAAATACTGAATCAGAAAACAAAAATACTCCCTCACACAAAAAGATTAAATCTTGAAGATAGAATACTTTGCACATTTAATATTTATGAGAATGAATACTTTGCACAGCAATACAAATACTTTCATTTTCAGATCACCAATCAAGAAAATAAGGGGTGATAAGAACCAAATATAAACCTAAATAACTTCAAAAACCAATCACAAAGTCTAGGTAAATACTTCCACAAAACAGGCTGAGAAAATATGAGCAGAAAAGGGAAAAAATTCTCCAATGCAAAAAAATCTCACCCAGAATGCATAAACATTGGTGAAATTGTTAGTGAAGATGGGAGAAAGGTAATGGATCATAATCAAATAGTAAAACTGATCTAAAATGTGTGAAAAGGGCAGGGACAAACCAAGGAAAGACAAATTGATTTCAATCCTCAGTGGAGTCACCAATTTCTGTTACAGGAAAATCCACCTGCGGACAGGTGAATTCCCTCTTGGATCCTAGACTCCTATGACCAAGATAGAAAAGGGATAACTTTGATCACTAACATTCCTTTAAATCTAGATAAGCTAATATATAGAGAAGAGGAAGAAGATATGAGTACCTTTTTACTACTAATATTATGGTAGCTGGGAGAGGTATTTACCTCCACGTGTAATCCTGAAAAGGATAAAATACTCTGGGAAGCAAGAAGAAACCCTAATGAGTTGGATAATAACCCTAGAAGACTTGTCAGCTCAATAAGATAATTTATATTAGGTTGTTAGCCTCCAAGAGAAGAATTCAACCAGAAATAATAATATATACTGAACAGATAGATACCCAGAATGAGAAGTCAACCCAGGCAGTTAGCTAGAATTAGTATAAATACAGGAGGCCAGTTCTCATTCTGGCAGGCAGTCTCAGAATTACAGTACCTAGTCTTGTGCACACTGCAGTGCCAGTGTTGTGCATAGGTTTGAGGAGAGATTCCATTGTAGCTACTGCAGCTAGCAGATCACATTTGGCTTGGACTATCTCTTGGCTAGGGTTTGGACTATCTGATCAGCTCTTGTTGGTGCACTATCCTTAGAGAAAGGTTCACTACCCTTTGTTTGGCTATCTAGCCTAGGGTTTGCTTTCATAATGATTCTCTGTCAAGGTTAAGGTGCTCAGAGGGTGGCTTCGGCCTATGGTTGGGTGACAAGGGTATTATCAATGGTAAAACAAACACATCTACATTATATTCTAACAGGTTATGGGCCCACACCTCCTTCATTTAGTCTAAAACGTTGGAAGGAAACATATCCACTAGGATATTGAGCTTGTTGAGGAACTGCCACTAGGGTTACAAGAAAAAGCAACTTCCAAGACACTACTGCTAGGGTTACTAGCAAGAGCAGTTTCATAAATGTTGGTTGTGGAGCCTGATTATCTTCTTGATTTAGAGGTCTATTACTTCTAGCCGTGTTTATACTCCATGAAGTATTTACACCCCATAAGTATGTACACTCTTCCATGCAGGGGAGTACAGAGGGGGGGTACCCCCCTTGCAGGGTCTGGGGGGGCTATCCCCTCGGCTGGTGGGTCTGGGGGAAAGTAGGCCCCCAACGGGGGTTCGAGGGCAGTGTCCCCTGATGGGGGTTCGGGGGTGAATCCCCCGAAGAAAAAATTGCCTTGTAAAAGTATATTGTAATTTCATTGTAAATCTGGACCGTTCATTATAAGGTCACGGATCTAATGATAGAGATTATGTTAGGGTTTTTTTTGCACTAGAAGGCAACCCTCTTTTATGAGGGAAATGTATTGCAACTATGTAGGTTGGCTAGTATTGTATTATGAGAGATGCGACTGTGAGAGAAAGAAGAGGAATTTACATCGGGTTTTGTTGTAGGTTGTATCCCTTCATTTTGATGGATAATAATAAAGAAAGGACTTGGCAATTTCTCTGGTGGACGTAGCCCACACTGGGTGAACCACGTAAATCTGTGTCTCTCTTGTATTGTGTATCTTATATGTTTTATTTCCGCATTTGTCTTATTTTATTGCTCTGTGGTCCTGTTTTTCTAACAACTGGTATCGGAGCGTAAGGTAAATCGCAGGAAAAGAGGGTTCCTGGTTCGAGTGGGAGCAATGTTGGAAGATGGAAAGTTTAGGGTCAAGAAATTTAACAACCAAAACTACCAGTTATGGAAGATGCAGATGGAAGATTATTTATATCAGAAGGATCTATTCCTACCATTGAGTAGAGTAGAAAAGAAGCCGGCGGCCATGAAGGATGAAGAATGGGATCTTCTTAACAGAAAGGCTCTAGGAATGATACGACTAAGCTTGGCAGCATCGGTGGCTTTCAATATCTCGAAAGAAAAGACAACAAAGGGTTTGATGGACGCATTGGC
>ML777418.1:1433817-1462842 GCA_009831015.1 Picea engelmannii
ATGTATGCAATGGTTTGCACAAGACCAGATATTGCACATGCAGTGGGAGTTGTGAGCAGGTATATGAACAATCCAAGTAAAGAACATTGGGAGGTAGTAAAGTGGATTCTCAGGTATTTGAGAGGTACTACTATACATGCATTGTGTTTTGGAGGTTTAGACACTTTTCTACAGGGATATGTTGATTCATATATGGCAGGTGATAAAGACAGCAGGAGGAGCACCACAGGGTATGTTTTTACTATAGGTGGAACAATAGTAAGTTGGATTTCAAAACTGAAAGAGGTTGTTTCACTTTCAACAACAGAGGTAGAGTATGTTGCTACTACAGAGGCTAGTAAAGATATTATTTGGTTACAAAGGTTTATGGAGGAATTGGGAAAGAAGTAGGAGAACAATAGGTTGTACTGTGACAGTCCGAGTTCCATTCACCTTGCAAAGAAATCAACCTTCCATTCGAAGACTAAGAATATACAGTTGAGGTACCACTTCATATGATACACCTTGGAAGATGGACAATTGAAGCTGGAAAAGATACACACTAGCCAGAATCCTGCAGACATGTTAACAAAGGGAATAACCAGGGAGAAACTGAGTTATTGCTCAGTTTTAGTTGGTCTTCAAGAATGAAGATGAAGATGATAAATTTTTCAGGTCCAAGAAGGTTCAGAGTCCAGCATATACAACAATGGTGGAGTTGTTGAGATCAGTCTCCAAGTGCGATATTGTTGGTTGTGGAGCCTGATTATCTTCTTGATTTAGAGGTCTATTAATTTCAGTTGTGTTGATACCCCATGAAGTATTTACACCCTAGAAGTATGTACACTCTTCCACGCAGGGGAGTGCAGAGGGGGGGTACCCCCTCTGCGGGGTTTGGGGGGGCTATCCCCCCGGCTATGGGGTTTGGGGGCAAGCAGGCCCCCAATGGGGGTTCAAGGGTAGCGTCCTCCGATGGGGGTTCGGGGGCGAAGCCCTCGAAGAAAAAATTTCCTTGTAAAAGTATATTGTAATTTCATTGTAAATCTGGACCATTCATTATAAGGTTGCAGATCTAACGATAAATATTATGTTAGGGTTTTGTTTCCCTAGAAGGAAACCCTATTTTATGAGGGAAATGTATTGCAGCTATGTAGGTTGGCAGGTATTGTATTCTGAGAGATGAGACTGTGAGAGAAAGAAGAGGAAGTTACAACGGGTTTTGTTGTAGCTTGTATCCCTTCATTTTGCTGGATAATAATAAAGAAAGGATGTGGAAATTTCTCTGGTGGACGTAGCCCACATTGGGTGAACCACGTAAATCTATGTCTCTCTTGTATTGTGTATCTTCTATGTTTTATTTCCGCATTTGTTTTATTTTATTGCTCCGCGGTCCTGTTTTTCTAACAATAAACCCTAATCCTTTTGTTGAGGCACCTTAAGTGAAGGAATTGACCTAATCTCTGGATAGATCAGTGAACCCTATCTTAGCACATCTCCTGGTACTCTCAGCAAGACAAGATGTCAAGTTTGAGTTTGTGGTGAAATGTAGGGTTTGACCAAGTCAAATCAAGCATGACTTATTCTATGAAGTCAGAGAACAAGTTAGATGGAGCCTCTAGCTTTAGAGCGTGGAAGACAAGGATTGATCTCATCCTTGCCGAGAATAAAGTGTTGGATCTTGTGAAAGGAAAGATTGTGAAACTAGAGTTTGAAGAAGGAAAAGAGAAGGAATCGTAGAACGTTGCATCTATGGAGAAGTTCAAAGACAGTGACATCAATGCCATGAGTATCATAGTGGATTCTATCAAATACCACTTGATATCCTACATCTCCTATCTTGACTCATCGAAGAAGATGTACGATGCCCTAACAAACCTCTTCTCAGTCAAAAACATTGGACAAGTAATGAATCTAAAGAATGAGCTCCGTGACATGAAGATGAATGATGATGACATCATAACATCATACTTTGTGAGAATTTCGCAGTTAAAATATGAACTACAAGATATTGAAGAGATCATCTTAGAGAAGGAGTTGGTAAACATAATACTCAATGGTCTTCCCAAGACATGGGATGCATTTGCCACAAACATGAACATAAGAAAGGAGTATTTGACATTTGAAGAACTTTGGACTTGCTATGCTCAAGAAGAATCAAGGATCAACGAAAAAGAGAAACCCCAAAAGAAGTACAATGATCAAGCCTTCACAACAATATTCAAGAACTTCAGGAACAAAAGGAAGTTTGGTTCAAGGAGGAAGCCAAATCAAGAGAAAGACATTTTAGAAATACAATGCTTCAATTGTCGAAAGTATGGTCACTACAAGAATCATTGTCCCGAGATAAGGAAAAGGAAGGAGAAACACAAAGCATCAGTTGCTGAAGAAAAGGAACCTAGAAAGAAGACTAAGCATGATGAAAGAGACTTCTTCTTCTAAAGGTAACAATACTCTTCTTATTTCTTGTACATATCTTGTTTTTGTATTGTCTCTTTACATATCTTGTATATCTATCCCTTGAAAGATAATGTATTCCAATAAGAACCATACCTATGGAATAACAACAAGATAAGGATTGATATCATTAGATAATATACATGGAAGGATTAAATACGCCAAATAAATCATGAAGAGACTCAGAAGAAGCAAGGACAGAAATAAGTCAGAGAAAGACTTATAACGTTTTTGTAGAAGCCAACAAGACAGAAGCGTGGACTCTGTTAGACATAGAGCCATTTATATATTGCAGAAGACAATAAGGATGTAGACAGAAGAGTGGACTCTATTAGATGAAGGGAGCCGATTATATACACTCATACATGAAGCAAGTATTAGGAGGGAGCTAATCCTATGATCCATTGAAGATAATGAAGTATATATCCATGGTAGTAACCATGAAAGACAGTACGTCCTCAGTTCAACCTATGAAGAAGTATTCTTCGAAGAGAAGCCTTAAAGTATCATTGGTTGTCCATCAAGATATGTGATCCTATGATGGAAGAAATAAGTGGAATCCTTAGGGCATGGAATCTATAAGAAACTCCATGGACCCAAGAACTAAAGAAACACATGAAGATTCCAATAAAGAAAAAGAATTCAAAACAATCAGTCATTGTATCAAGAATCACAATATTGTCAGCCTGATATAAACTCAATAAAAGAAATCAAGCAGAGGAACTGAAAGTCATGATGAAGAATAGTGTATGGAAGACTTATGAATGAAAGAATTGCAAGATCCAAAACTAGAGGTTCTCCCAGATGGAGGGAGAAGACTATGATGATTACTTGTTCCAGTAAACCAAACTTATCTCTACATGATTCATTATATCATCTGCAACATCCATGAGTTGGAGTTCTACATCAGATGAATGCAAAGAATGTTCTCCAGAGAAATTGAATAAAGAGAATATGAAGAGAAATCTCAAGACTTTGAGACATACCAGAAAGATACCCTTGTATGAAGATAGAAGAAGATAACTTGGTGGAGAACCTCCAGTGCACAACAAAAGTGTGGTGAATATTTCCTATAACATCAAGATGATTACTCAGTGGATTAGATCTCATGATGACAGAAGAAGTGCCACATGGATATGTTCCAATTTTCCAACAATGATATACTCTATTGTTCAGAGCTACATGAAGCCTTCATAGAAAATCAATGTTCCAGACTAAAGTACATTTAAAATCAAGAATTACATTATTCGTGATGAAGTCCAGAAAGGACAAAGTGGTTATCCAATACATATCTCCACAAATGAGCAGATAAGCAGACATTTTGGTAAAGCTTCTATCCAAGATGAAAGAGTTTGCATACTCAAGATAGAGCTCGTGGAGATGAATTCCTTATTGAAAAAGGAAGAGATGAATCCCAGGTTGGGAGGGAGAAAAAATATTATTGAGGACATTCATTTCAAGATTAAAAAATAGTCCATCTTGGACAGATGATTTCCTGTTCGGAAAGTGGATTGAGATTTCTGATGGACAACGATTTCCCATTGTTGTTAACATGGGAAATGGTCCAGATTGCTGATGTATCATAGAAAACAGCTTCCCATTGTGGTTAACATGGGGATTTGTCTAGGGTAGTCTCTCTTCTTGAGAGTTACTCAAGAAGACTGGCCCGACTTGCTAGACAACGATTTCTCATTGTGGTTAACATGAGGAATGGTCTGTTTTGGAGGTTGATACAGGATAGTTGTTTCCTCTTGTGGTTAACAGAGGAAATGGTTCGGGCAGTCATTCCTTAAGGTTTATACATTCTCTCCAGTGTTCACTTTGATTAGTGTAGGAGGAATGGTCCAGGCCCAGTAATCAGGGACAGGCATTCCTTAAAGTTTATACATTCTCTCCAGGGTGCACTTTGATTAGTGTAGGAAGAATGGCCCAGGGTGGGGAATGGTCCAGGTTCAGAAGACAGGACATTTATTCTTCCTTGCTTGAGAAGAATAGTCCAAACATCTCATTGTTCTACTCTAAGGGAAGATATTCTTTCAGATCTCATAGATGTGAGTGAAATATTGGCCCAGATGATTCAGTTTATATCATAACATTGTTTCTGTATAGGTTGGTATCAGATGATTGTTATGAATACTGTATGACAGTAGATGTATACTACTGTGGTGGATGTGTTCCACTGTTCATGACTATACGTTGCTGATCAAGTACTTGTGTGTTACTTGGTGTGGTAGTGTACCACTGGATTGTAGTTATGTACTACTATGGATAGACACAGTTGTGTTCTATTTTTTTCTGATTGCCTTGAAGACTATCAACAGTTTATTGGAAATAATTATCAGCCAAATGAATGATGAACAAAGATTTTCCAGACAGAAAATGGTTCAGAATATTTACTCTTCTAGATTAGAAGAATGGCTCTTGTATCACTCTCTGGAGTGAGCATCATGTATGATCACTCAGATAGAGTATGGTTTCGAGAGATGATGCAACTGATGATGATGATGGTGATGGTGCTCATGATCTAGTCATGATCTAGTCTTTATAACTATGTTGATGCTACCAGGTGAATGGTATGTTTTGTGCTCAATACCATTACCCATAATACCTCCATAGATAGGAGGGAGTGTTGATATTATGGTAGTTGCGGGAGGTATTTACCTCCATGTGTAAACCTAACAAGGATAGAATACTTTGGGAAGTAAGAAGAAACCCTAATGAGTTGGCTAATAACCCTAGAAGACTTGTTAGCTCAAGAAGATAATTTATATTAGGTTATTAGCATCCAAGAGAAGAAGTCGGCCATAAATAATAATATATACTGAACAGACAGATGCCCAGAATGAGAAGTCAGCCCGGGAAGTTAGCCAGAATTAGTATAAATAC
This sequence comes from Picea engelmannii, assembly GCA_009831015.1. NCBI lineage: Eukaryota > Viridiplantae > Streptophyta > Pinopsida > Pinales > Pinaceae > Picea > Picea engelmannii. The sequence continues at coordinate 1,439,137 of ML777418.1, forward strand.
AGGAGGCTAGTTCTCATTCTGGCAGGCAGTCTTAGAATTACAGTACCTAGTCTTGTGCACACTATAATGCCCAGTCTTGTGTGTAGGTTTGAGGAGAGCTAACATTGCAGTTGTTGCAACTATCACATCATGTTTGGCTTGGACTATCTCTTGGCTAGGGTTTGGACTATATGATCAGCTCTTGTTGGTGCGCTATCCTCTGGGAAAGGTGCGGTACCCTTTGTTTGTCTATCTAGCCTAGGGTTTGCTTCTAGAATGATTCTTTGTCAAGGTTAAGGTGCTCGGAGGGTGGCTTCAGCCTTTGGTTCGGTGACAAGGGTATTGTCAATGGTAAAATGATCACATCTACATTATATTCTAACATTTACAATGTTTTTACTCACCCAGTACAAGTTGAGCTTTGATCCCTAAGTTCTTCAACAAGTCCTGTTGTTGCACCTTTTTCGTCACCTTGGTGAGCAGAATCAAGGTGCTTGCAAGCTCAGTTGGGTTTGCTGAGTAGGACAACTGTAGAGAAAAGAGTTAGAGAAATAAAAACAAAACTATAACTAAGAATTAGACTAATAGATGCAATAAAAATTAAAATCATGAACATAGGAAAAAAAGAACAAAAAGACCCATGTCACCAATGTTAGAGGCTAGTCTATTGATGAAAACAAAGCACCAAGAAGAAAGGGGACTATGAGTCCCTTCTTCCTCCAAGGGAAGGCTCTTGGACCCTCACTAGTTGGCTCTTCTTACAACAAAGAAAACGAAAATGATGATGAAAGAACTCCTTACAAATCCACTCAATGGTGAGATGGATTGCTCAATGAAATGGTGCCAATGTGCTCTTGTCAAGGATGGAGTCCTTAAAACAATATAGGCAACATAACATTACTTTGAATTCCTTGAGAAACTGAGGTGCATTCATGGATTTTTATAGAATTGTATTGGGTTATTGTGTAACTGCTTTGTAGTGTGAAAAGAGGCCATTTAGGGCATTATTAGGTCTTTGACCAACCCACTAGTCGGATCCAGCCCAGATTTGAGGGTCAAATCGGCTTAGGAGCTAAACCATAAGTGGTTGGGAGGCAAACCACTTTCATAAATGTGTCGTTTAGCAGGTGTGTGGATTTTTGCACTAATAGTCGTGCATCGTGCGCATATGCGTGATTTCTACGTTCCTGTTCTGCGCATGTGCGCGCACGCCTAATGTCTGCAAAGCGCTCTTCAATTTTTCACTACTTTCTATAGTTTTTTGACCTCTTTGAATGATGTCGTATTAATTCAGGTCCATGAATGACTTCATTACTGTTTGATGATGCTGAGTTATTGTAACCATGTGCGGACTAAATTTCAGTGATAACAGATGCCCCCTGATGGATGAGGTTAGGAGCATACATATAGCCAAAATCCATCAATGTTTCTTCTACTGAGAATGTTGTTGTAAGATAGAGCACTAGTGGGATCGTTTAGAGTGATCCATTGGAGGAAAAAGGAATCGGTAGGACCCGACCTTCTACGAGGTGTGTAAAATAGAAAACTGTGTACAAATGAGGAGGGCATGCCCCATGCTTGTGTCATATAACTCTGAAAAAAATGATTGAAGTGTTGGTGTAGACAACTGTAGTGCCCTCGGGGGTAGTTGTGATAGAGGTAGAAGACAATTCTGCAAATGAACATGCTCTGAATAGTAGGCATTGATCGCAGTAATAAGTAACAACGATTATGTGGGCATTGATATCCTAGCCAAGTTCAGAGGTCTTCGACAAATGATAGAAATAACTGCAATAGTCACAAAGTAAGAGCCACCGTAACACGAAAAAGTGTTGGCGTTGAATGTTATGGGGGTCAACGACATCAGGGAGTAATGTTGTTTCACCCTATGCCGTCGGAGATCTCTCATTGAATGGATAATGAGAATCAAGATACTGTCCCTCTTCTGGAAAATTGTGATGATGTCGACAAAAGGGGAACGCGACTCCTAGAAGCAAGGGGTTGCAGGATATCTACTGAGGTGAGGAAGTGGCAGAGGTACACGGATGAAGTCAAGAAGTGGGAGGACTCAAGGCTGCCCTTGGTTGGAGGATGTATGATATAAAAAGTGGCCGCAACCATGTAACGAGGTCGAGTGTCAGGGGGACGACAAGACCAGTGATAAGTTATGCCAAAGGCGGGACAAGGTGAATACATTCAGAGGGAAGAGGTAAGTGACCTGTGGGGTACTCTGAAGATATGGATGATGCTGACCAGGGTAGATGATAAGTAATGCTCCAACCAAGGGTGACATGGGTTGTGTTTGGCCAAAAGGAAGGAAGCAGGTCGCCAAAGGTGACGACAAAAAGATAATGTAATGACTGAAAATAAAGGTGTTTGTACAATAAATAATGAATAATTTGGGGAGAAATGTACACATACAGAAACGGGTGCCCCAGTATGATATGGGGGCCCCATAGAGGGCATAACTTGCTTGGAAAACTGATGAAGGGTGGGGGCCCCATTGGTGAGTTTCTGTATGAGTTAGGTGAAATGAAGGTAGGTTCGTAGATGGGCAAACTAATTGTGGATGAAATGGAGGGTTCATGAGACTGTGGGGGTGCAGGTAAAAAGTAGAACCGTAAAGAGATAATCTGGGAGTCCATGTGGGAAAGCTAGTGAAATGAGGAGAAGGAGTATGTGGCTGATTCTCAACATGATGAAAGACTATCGGGACTCCCATCCATAAAGGGTAAGAAAAAACAGCATGAGTGTCAAAAAGTGGCAAAAGGTGTTATGCATGGGACAACTCATGTGGGTAAGAATACTACTGGGTACCAGTACCAAAGATGCAAATGGAGGCATGGGTACTGCAGAGCCGGGAATGGGGATCCTAGAGGCCAATATCAGAGGGTGTGACTGGAAATGTAAATGCGATATAGCGGGAAAGACTACATGCCAGTGCTGAGTATATACCTGAAGGGGTTGTGTCGATGTATGATGATCGAGTACTTGCACACATGAAAACCAAATACCCAAAGTGAACAATATCTGAAAAGAATCGAAGATATGATCATGTATTTGATAAGCATGAAATATGTACAGGCGTACCTGACCATGGATAAAAAAAAAGGTGCCCCAGGGGCTTAGGATGAAAAGAGGCCCAGGAACTGTTGTGATGTAGATGACGGGATGTTGATCCCGTGGCTAAAGATGGATTGAAAAATGGACACCGTGGGCTCCCGGAATGGTGAGTGGAAGTTTGGCGAAAGGCCTATATATAGCTGTAGGGCCCACATTGCCACCTCATTTGTACCTACTACAATAGTGACTGGACGAGCAGTTTTCAGAGGAGATTGGGAGATTCTGGGAGGACAAGGCATCCAATTGAGGATCTGTGAGTATCAGGTTAGTGGTTTGATCATCCTACATAGAAATAGGTTTTCAATTTTTGGGCAGGGGTTGTACGGAGGGTCGTACAGAGGTATTTAGGGGGTATGGGCCCTACATGCGCGGGAAATCCGGTGATAGGAATGCATTCATGCGTGCCTGTACACCAGATATGTGCGCACGGAGGTGCGGTAAAGAGAGTTTAAGGTGTGCTTGAAGGGTGCGCCTGTGAGTTGGACAGGCGCGCACTAGTGCGCGTCTGTGTGTTGAACAGGCGCGCACCTTTGCGTGCATGTATGGTGAACAGACGCACATAGGGGCATGCCTGTGAAACAAACAGGTGTGCAGTGATGCGCACCTGTGTAGTGAATAGGTGCGCATGCATGTGCACCTGTGTAGTGAACAGGCGCGCATGTGTGCGCGCTTGTGGGTAACAAAACCGCGCCTAGGAGGCAAGGTTGGGGTGTATAAAAACAAGTCTTTTTGATGTTGTTGATGGTTGCTTGAGCTGATATAGGAATCTGTGGTGTCTGCAAGTGGATGGTGGTAACGATGCCAGTGGGGTGGTGAGAGAGAGACTGGTCGCAGCTGCGAGACACCATGGCCATTGAGGGGCCAGGTGTTCGTGCGACTTTGGCAGCCTGTGGGCTGCTAAAGTTTTTTGAGTGCCCATTGATACGGTCGCAGGAGTACCTACTACAGTTCTTGATCCAGATGTGGAGTCTGGAGCTGCACTGCTTCTTCATGTGAGGAGAGCATATCCCCTTCACTGTGGTGGAGGATGTATATTTCTTGATGGGGCTCCCATTCCGAGGAACGCCCCTACCGGCAGAGCCGGTGCTTCCTAGGGATACGACGCTCATCACGATTGGCCAAGGATATTGTTCCGGTCAGAACCTTATGTCCAGGACGGTGGTGAGTATATGGGCGATTGATTCCCTGATGCATCGCTGTATAGCAGCGATGATTGTGTGGGTATATGGGTCACTGGCGACCTAGCGGATTAGCGGTGGCCAGCTTTTGGTGCTGGAGAAACTATTAGCTGGTGAGCGTTTTTCTTGGGGGCTTACGATACATGTGAGGATGGTAGTACAGTTGGACCACTGTCAGTTTACTGATACTGGGGAGTTTGCTTTCGGGTCTATCCTAGTGGCCTGGTTTCTAGAGAGGGTGCCAATGTTGCGCCTGAGGATTCTATTGAGTGTGCCTAGGGTGCGAGAGTCACGGTTGAGGCAGTGGTCTACTTTATTGCTTCGCCATGGTGGTGGTGAAGGGGGCCACTTCTTTTCAACCGAGGCAGTGCAGGTATGGCGGCAGATTCCTTAGGTGATTTTGCGGTACCCCTATGCCAGGGTGGACTTCCGGGATGATCTGGATATGGTGCTACCTCTTGGGGAGGTTTTTGATCATCGAGGTATGTTGATTAATGATGTAGATATGTATGTTTGTGTAGTTTTTGAGATAGACATCCATATGTTTATGATATAGATGCTGATACTATCTGTTGTTTGTTTGTATGTGCAGATGTGGCACCTCGCGGGCGTGAGGTAGAGTTGCAGAGAGCGCCGACTCGTCGGGAGCCAGAGAGACTGCCATGGGGAGAGAGACGTCGGCGGGATGATGCCGTGGGGCGACCAGCTAAGCCAGAGAGGGTAGCGAGGAGGAATCGGTTCGATGACCTGGGTGCGGGGCCATCACACGCTCCTCTGGCAGTGGCCGGAGTGGATTTTTATGATATACGCCATCGTCTGGAGACGGTTTTATAGGATGTGCCTGAGGGCATGTGGTCATGCATCTAGGATGAGAGCTTCCTGGAGCAGTGTGTGGGGGTACCGCCACCATGGTGGTCCATCGTGCGACGAGTAGCAGTGGTTACTGCTATGACGAGTGGATGCCTGCCGCTGGGGCAGGAGGATCCTGTAGGGGGTGGACCACCACCACCTGGGGCAGGTGGTGGTGGGTCGCCACTGCCTGAGGGAGGAGCAGGTGGTGGCGCGATAGAGGCACCATGAGTGGTGTATGATGTATATCTTTTTTTGTTGTATATAGGCTGGTGAGCCCATTTTTGTACTGAGGTGCTGCATTGGCCTGCAGATACATGTATTTTTGTATGTAGGCATTCGGATGGCCTGATGGGCCTTTATATATACATGAGTATACGTATTTGAGATCCTGATGTTGTCTACATGTTTTTTGCTGATGAGTTGATTACGTCCATTCTATATATATGCTGTGACAGGTTTTGTGATGTGTTTATGTATGTGTAGAGGTAGCTTGATGTGATATATGCCAGTCTAACACAATATTAGCTAGGGTATCTGTGATTGGATTCAATTGTCTTGGAATATGTGTAAATGTAATGGAATCAAAATGTCGATATAACAGACTAACTTGCAGGTATTTGTGAAAGAGGCATGGATCGAGTACGTGGTACACATTGTTGAGCTGGAGAACGACTAGTTGAGAGTCGAGTAAGACACTAAGGTGACGAATATGATGATGCTGGGCATCGGCCAGGAGGCCAATGACAATAGTGTATTCGACTTGGTTGTTGGTTGCTGACCCCAAACATATGCCGCTTGAATGGAGAATTTCATGTGAGGGGGTGTAGAGAGCCCAAGCAGTCGAAGCGAGATTTTGTGTCCAACGGCTGGCATCGTTGGCGTAACTGGTGTGGTAGCCTGGTGGAGGAAGCATTTGTCAATAGCACCAAGGATAGTTTAGACGAGAGGGGAGGAGAAAAAATATTAAAAACACTAGAAAAAAAAAAAACCTAAAGTAGAATGACTACTTTTAAGCATAAAATTTCTTGAGATACAACCCATTGACAGGTTCCTTGAGAGAAGGGCCTTCGAGGGAGGCCAGGATGTATGCGCCTTTGGTGAGGCAATGTTGGATAATGTAAGGGCCATGCCAAAGTGATTCGAATTTTCCGTGGCCAAAGGCATCATGAGTGATATCATAAGCCAAGACGAGGTCGCCTTCGCGGAATGATTGAAGGTTGACATGTTGATCAAAGGTATCCTTGGATCATTTTTTAGCTTCCTCATTCTTCTGTAAGGAAGATCGATGATCTTCATCCAGAGACTCCAAGTTCAACAAGCACTGCTCCATTGGAGCAATGTCAGGTAATAGCTCAATTGCGGTGCGTAAGGTGGGAATTTCGCACTCGATGGGAAGAGTTTCCTCGACCCCATGGACTAAATGGAATGGTGTGAAAGCAGTAGCAGTCTTCACAGCCATTCGATAAGCCCATAGCACAAAAAATAACATATGATGCCAATTGGTTTTATGTTGATTAACTGTGCACTATAACATGGTTTTGAGGACTTTGTTAACTACCTCGACTTGTCCGTTTGACTGAGGGTAATATGGTGAAGAAAACTCATGAGAGAAGCCTAACCGAGATGAGAGTTCAACGAAGATCTCATTCTTGAGGTGTTTGCCATGATCCAAAACGAGTTGGAGGGGTACTCCAAAGAGGGATATGATGTGGTTAAAGAAAAAATGCGCTGCAGTGTCAGCGGTGTTGTTGAAAGTGGGCATAGCTTCAACCCATTTGGTGAAGTAATCAATGAAAACAATGATGTATTTGTGGCCATTGCTATAGGGGGGATTACAATTCATAAAGTCGATGCCCCATTTACAAAAAGGGCCGGCAGTTATGAAAGGGTGAAGAAGAGCGGGGGGGGCTCAGATAATCTTTTGAGCAGTGGATATACCCGAAAGATGGCCCCCACATGCACCATTGTGGCAGTCGTTTAAGACTCTGTCATCCTCGTCGATAGTCAGGCATCGACGAAGAATGGTGTCGAACCCCCATCGGTATAGGATGTCTTCGATGAGAAGGTAGCGGGGGGCCTGATGGTGAATATGTCGACGATCATCTCGTGAAAGGTGGTTACCGAACTTTTGAGTTCGGAGGTAGACGAGGAGGTCATCGTACCAAGGATCATCCAAATTAATGTAAAAGAGATGTTCGTCTAGAAAGTCGGTGTTGACGGGGGTGCTGGTGGTGTCAGAGGGGAGGGTTGTGACAAGTTCGACGAGAACGAGGGCCTTCTTACTCTTAGGTGTTGAGAAATAAAGGTCGTATTCCTGAAGGATAACGATCCATCAAGCGAATTTTCCATTAACTTGATGACGGCTGAGAAAGTACTGCATAGGGTTGGAATCTGCGATGACCTTTGTGGTGTGAAGTAGAATGTAATGGCGCAGTTTCTGGACTGCGAGGAAAACTGCAAGAGAAAGTTTCTCTTCGTGTTTATACTTCAAGGGTGGTCCTGAGAGGTTCTTACTAACGTAATAAATGATGTGTTCATGATTTTCATCTTTAAGCTGGATGAGGGCACCAGCTACTGATACAGCTAATGCTGATACGTAGAGGATGTAGTCGCGATTATAGTCAGGTGCACTAATTAAAGGTGCATTTGAAAGCGCTGCTTTAAGATCGTCAAATGATTGTTGGGCGTGGTCATCCCAGTGAAATGGGATGTCGTGACATAGTAAGTGGAGGAAACCATGTGCGCGTATGGCGTAATCTAGGACAAAGCGTCTAATAAAGTTAGCTTTTCCTTAAAGACTCCGAAGTTGCCGTAAATTCTGGGGAGGTGGAATTTCAATGATAGATTGGACTTTGAGGGGGTCCACAGTAATACCTCTTTGGGAAACAATAAAACCAAGGAGGCGCCCTGCAGTGACACATAACACACACTTGAGAGGATTCAAGTGGATTTTGTACTGACGACATTGTTGAAAGATAATTCGTAAATCGTCTAGATGATGGGTGTGTTTCTTGGATCAAGCTGTGAGGTCATCCAAGTAGGCGAGGATGATATTAGCCAGATCATGAAAGATGTATGTCATTGCCTGCTGGAAAATTGCGCTGGCATTTTTTAAGCCGAAAGGCATGAAACGATATGAAAAAGTACCCCACGAGGTAGTGAATGCGGTTTTATACTGATCGGCTGGGTGGATTTAAATTTGGTTATAGCCAGAGAATCCATCCATAAAGGAGAGAGCCTCATGGCCAATGCAGTCATTGATAATTTGATCGATGAAAGGCATTGGAAAGTTGTCTTTGGGGCATGCGTTATTGAGATCGTGAAAGTCTATGCAAACGCGGATAGTGCCCTATTTTTTGTCGATGGGTACAGGGCTGGAAACCCATGAGGTATAAGTGATGGGGTAAATAAACCCAACAACACGTAATTTGTCAATTTCAGCTTTGATAGCCGCGGCTTTGGATGGGTGTAGCGGTCGCTATTTTTGGTGAACTGGTGTGATGTCGGGCCAGGTGTCGATGTGATGTTCGAAAATAGAGGGATCAAGTCCCGGCATTTTTGTGTATGACCAGGAAAAAATATCCCTATATTCCTGGAAGAGGGCTTTATATGAGGTGATTTCCTGAGGAGTGCAAGCAGCTCCGATGATGATTTCTTCGACGATGCCATTTTTAATGGAAATGTCAATTTTGATGGTGGGGGAAATGTTGGCCATATTACCTTCTTCAAAAGCATCAGGGGAAGGAATGGGATTGTTGAACCAATCGATAGGCCATGACAGGATAAAATATTTGGTTTCGATTGTGTAAATGGGGTTTTGGTTAGGAGGCATGGGGGCTTCCTGTGGCGAGAAGAGTGCGCGGTGATGTAGCACATCCCAAGGAGAGTCCGGGTGGTTTAGCTATTCTAGTATTTCCTCGTCGCATTGGAAATGTTGGGAATACAAGGGGTCGTGAGGAGTGATCTCGGTGACAGTGTGGTTGCCCCCTGATGAAGAAGCAGGGGGAACAATACTAGGAGATGGTGAGGGTTCACTTGACATAAACCATATATTGAAGTACTGAGGGGTACCCATGGTGGTTTGGTGGAGAGTGTCCGAAGGGAAATGAGTAGGAGAGTTGGGAGGGTTGGGGGGTAAATCCCCAGATGCGTCATCTAAGAACCACGGAGGTGTTGGGAGTGCCTCGGGTTCGGGAGAAATGACATGAAGATCCTCTAGTGACGAGGTAATGTCAATTATTGCCTCTGTGGGTCGTTGAAGCAGGGCCAATTGACGTTGCCTGTATTCAAGGATCATAGGACACTGGTATGTAAAATGAGCTAATGAATCATAGAGAGAGAAAGGGCATCTCATACGTTCATTGACTGAAGTGGTGACATAACGAATGTCAGTGATATTTGTTGAGGAGGATGTAGCAGGGCTAGGGTTGTTCTAGAAGTTCTGGTGGACTACGGCTAATGTATGTCGAAAGCATGGCAGTGCTGGGCAATGATGGGTGTAATGGCCATACTCGGAACAGATAGCACAAGCGTATTTGGTCCTCAACCTATTACTATTGGAAGGGTGGGTGGTAATGGGGGGATTAGCAGCAGTGTTGGGTGTTGTGGGAGTTTGATTGAGGGGGATTAAATTCCATAATTCAAGTAGTGATGGACAGTTGTTAGTTTGGTGGCCCTCTTTCTCACATAGTGTGCAAGGTGGTGGGATGCGTGGAGGTAGTGGAGCAGTGGTTGCCTTCTTCTTTCTCCTGCCCCCAGCTGTAACAGGGGAATTAGTGAATGGGGGTGCGGTGGGGGTAAGGATGGGAATCGTCATGGGGATTCCTTCCTGTGGGGGAAGGGATGGTCGAGGGACCATCTCAGGTGGGTGTAAATACCACATTGGGATTTCTAACACCATATTAGGTAGTGTGAGCATTGCGGCTACTTGAAAATCTTCTATACTGGGTGGTGGGTAAAAGAAGGGAATTTGAGTGAGAGGTTGAGGAACTACCTCCCAAACTGGACTATGTCCTTGGGGAGAGGTGGAATCGTGGACTGATGGGGTTGACGAGTGTCCATGGGGGTTTTGAGGAGGGGTTTCTGTGATGACTGGGACGTCAGATATGACAAAATCATCTGTAGGAGGAAGGGTATACTCTATGTGAGTTCAGCTAGATGAAACTACACACACTTGTGTTGAAAAAGATGGGTTTAGGAATGGTGGTGTTCCTTGACAAGTGCCCACCATGGGTGGGTCTTGGAATAATCTAGGGCCATTGTTGGCAACTGTAAAATAATTCGTGCTAACATGAACAAGGGGGAGGATGTTATCGATGTTGGCATAATGGTTAGGCTCGTAATGTGTAAGTTGGTCGATGGTGACGATCTTCCCATTATGGGGGAACATCATCGTACGAAACACAGAAGAGGTGACCGCCTTCATAGCATACATGTAGTTGCGTCCGAACAAGATATTGTAATCAAGTTGGGCATCGATAACTTCAATGTCAATGAGGATGGTTTTTCCCCCAAGTTCTATGGGGACATTTTGACAAAGCCCTTTGGAAGATGTTGGTCGACCGTCGTAAGCTCGAAGGGTGATGGTAGAGGGTACTAGCTCAGGGGAGCCAATTTTCTGCCATATGTCTTTAGACATGATGCAGGTAGATGCACCTTCATCGATGATACGCCGATAAACTGTGGTGTTCCAGATCTTAATTGGTTTCTGGAAGGCTACTTGGGCAGGAAGACATGGTTCTCTGTTATCTAAATCAAATGTGATCAGCTGGGTGTCAGCTGTGTCGATTTCCCCCAAGGCAGAAAGCAAGGATTTTCTTTGTGATGGGTAGGTTTGGAGGACCTCCAACATAGATATGGCTGCGGGAGACTAGGCTAAGTCATCAACCAGACTATAATTATGAGCATCCTTTGCATGAGGGTTATGTACATTGCGTCATAAAGGCATACGTGGTATGCGAGGAATGGGTTCCGCATTAGGATGTGGAATCATCAATGGTTGTCCTGTGGTAACTGTTCGTGTGTCGGAGGTGGTGGAGGTAGAGTCAAGAGGCATACCATATTGATGACTACAAGTTTGCAAAAGGATTTCTTCATTGGTGAGGAATATACTGCAATCAACCGAATCCCTGGGTTGAGTGGTACCCGAGGTTGCATATTGCCCCATTTGTGGTGGGGTAGGGTTGATCATTTGTTGGGTAGTCATCACACCTTGGTATGGAATGGGGTTCTGCAGTGCGGTTGGGGGGGTTGTTGCACGTATTGTTGTGGGGCCTGCTGAGGGGTAGATGGTGTCGGAGAGCCCTTTGAGTGCATGGATGTCCTCATCCATTGGAGGTCAGGAATTTGGGGGCAATGATGAGTATAATGTCCATACTCATTACATATAGCACAAGGAAAGGTAGTTTGAAGATTGTTGGGCTTCCCTTGGCGTGGTATATTGGTATTAATTCCCCCTTGGGGGTCATGGTATCCTTGGTTCTGGTTGCCCCAAGCCGGTTGGTTTTGTGGGGCTTGATTCCTGCCTTGACCTGGGTTGTTGTTGTTCCTGTTCCGTCCTTTCTTCTTGGCATTGTTCGATGGATGGGTGGGATTGGCTGTGTTCAACTGTTCAAAATTTTGGTATTGTTGAGAAGTAGAGGGTTGAACAAAATTCACCCCCGCATGAGGATGTGGGGGAGCCATGGGTTGTGGAGGACCAGGAAAACGGAAGTATGGATTTTGTGGTGGTACCGATCCATAAGGTACATAGGAAGGCATAGTGCTTTAGCTAGTACTATAAGTTGATGTTGAGGGAGGATCACTGTTTGTGGGAATAGGTGGACCTCCCGACACCTCCCATATTGTGGACCTCCCGGCACCTCCCATATTGTGGACCATGGTGTGTGGTGGCACCTATTAGTCCGTCTGCTGAGTGAGACATCCCAGGTTTGTCTTGGCCAAATGGCACAGGTTTTGGAAGATCAAGAAGTACCATGTATAAGTATCCTTACTGTGCATAGATGAGGTCATACTATTGGGATTTACTGATGGCTTCCTCTTCGGATTGAGGGAAGGTGTAAGCTACATCCTTACCGAGGAGAGAGACAAGTGATCTAAGAAACTAGTCGAGACACTGTTGCTTGGAGGTTTCTGCTTTGCACAAACTACGTCGCCTACGCCACTCGTGAATGTGGTCAACAATGTGTGTGGCTGAGGTTTGTTTGAAGTTAGACAATAGTTCTAGACCATTGTCACGGTGGATGGGTAATTGGAAGAAGGTCAAGAATGCTTTGGCCAATGACTCAAAGGTTGCGTGGGACCCTGATTTTTCTTCGACATACCATTTAGCCGATGGGTCAGTGAGTGTCTGTTGAAATAATCGTAGTCTGATGGAATCATCCATAATGCTGTTGGAGGAGCACCATAGGTGAAAGGTCATGACATGGTTGGCAGGGTCATCCCCTGCCTTTCCTTCAAATTTTGGTATGTATGAAGGTAGTTTGGTTGGCATTGCAGGCCATGTGGGATCATGCAATATAGGATCATTGGTGAGTTTGGTGAGATCCTGTATGTTGAGAGAGGCCAAATATGGCATCTGCAGTGGGGGGGGAGGATTAGCTCCGACCATAGTGCGTTGTGAACCTGACCCGTGAGGGGGGCTAGGTGGGTTGGTGCTCCCTCCTTGAGAGGAAGTGGGTCCCCCGCTTCCGTGTAAAGGAGAGTGAGTGAATAGATGACCTTGGGAAGTTGACTCAAGTAATGTAGAACCAAGCAAAGTTGATCCTAAGATAGTGGCACTCACAGGAGTGTGTGAAGGAGGTGCCGATGAGCGGGCATGACCAGATACTCCCCCTCAGATAGGAGGGAGATTGAGCAAGCGTCATGAACGACGGGGGTTCTGTGGTTCCCCTATGATGTCGGACTAGATGTGTGTATATGTGCAAAAAGTGGTGAGAGTAATATAGAAACAAGAGCCTTTGCATTGACTGTTTACACAATATATATATATCCAAATCAAACTGTAATCAGATGTGCATCATACATAAAATGAGAAAGAAGCATATATGTGAGTAAGTGGGTTTTGTCCGTGTGGGGGAATCAAAAGAAAGAAAATGCTCATGTCCTAGAAGATGTAGCGTCCTTCCTCTCAAATAGCACTGGAACTTCCAATAGTACTCAAAAGTGGGGTCTGAAGTCACTGGAAGAGAAACTAGTGAAGGATGAAATAATTGGTTATAATGAGGGGTAAAGGGGGCATATCCTGAAAGAACTGGTGATATTTCCCAATAGCCACACAAAATCCAATAAAGGTGCAATTGCAGCCCACAATTTCCACCTGGGTAGATGTCCTAAAGTTGGTCACTAGGTACCTCGGTCAAAGTGTGGCATTTAGATTTTCGGCCTAAGAAATGGGTCACGGGCTGGATCCCGTCCAAGAGGTGGGTGCCTCAAGGGGGAACGCACAAAACAACTGGACCTCGTCCTTCAACCCTTCATGGGTATCTCCCTGCCTTATGGTGATTGGAACACTTGAATTGGAGGATTTTCAGTTCCCTATTTGACAACCTCTATGTTTTGACAATGTTAGAACCAGATAACGGGGAGTTATTTGGATGCCTATCCCCGAAATCCTACCTAGACTAAAAAATTTCTTTTGGCACCTCCTGTGGAGGAAAAATTAGTGAGTTTTTGTTACACATTATTTTCTTCATTCCTATGATCGTTAATGATGTAAACCTATCTGTTGCCTTCAGAGGGGTCAATGGCCTGATTTCTTAAAGAGAGAAGGGAGAAGAACTTTTCCTGAGAATAGAAGTTGCATTTTCCAATGTAAAAACCTTATAAAAAGAAGAGTTTGCAGGTTGCTATATAGGCAGGGTGCGAGAATGACCCATTCTCGTAGGTTGCACTATGGCCAGGGTGCGAGGTGTTCACAAGTTTCTCTATATCTAGGGTGCGATAATTCCATCACGTGGGAAAAATGAGCGTTTTCTCGAATCTTCTAGAAGGAGAAGCTTCTATGGTGAGGTGGAATCCGAATGGTTTGGATCTTACTTGCTTTCATTATTTAGTGGGATCATCCTAACCTCCTCACCTTATCTTCTTCAATTTATAAAAGGAGAGGAGTTCTCATGGAGAAAGTTAGCTTGAGCTTGGGTTAGCTTTGTTGGTTCTTGAGCTTGTTAGCTTTGGTTGGCTTGGAATTATTAGCTTGGTTGGAGTGGCTTTGAGATTTTCTTTGTCAAGATAGATTGTGAATATCATCAGATCTATAGTCTCAGAATCCTTGGATTCAAAGTGTGTGGGGAACGAAGGACAGTTGGAAGGGACCTTACGACATCAAGGCAACGGTTGTAATCTCTCTTTCACATTTAATATGATACAGTAATATGATTCTTTCCCATAAAGCTAGTTCTACTTTGTTGTATAACTCCTTGATCATATACATAGATTCACTATTGAATAAATTGTGCTTTCTTCACTCCACTTGGTTTATATTGTTTTGGTCTTGACTGTACGAGAGCATTGGAGTGAAGCGGGAGCAACAAAGACCAAAGGAAGCGATCATAAGGTATGTTCATGATTCTTGCCTCCTAGTACATTCAATAGTTAAAATCTAGGGAAAGAGTATTATTCTGTCTTGCTTTGTTCTAGATCCAGGTGGATCTAGGGAGATCAGTTTGTGTCTGCACTTATAGATTTATCCAATAACAAAATTGGTGACTCCACCGGGGTACGGATTGTTTCCTAGTTAGTCTAGTTTCCCTTGCTTTGATTTCTTGCTTTCTAGTCTTTGAGTCTGTGGGGGATCCATCCAAGTCTCTAGATCTGAAAGCTCACTCAAATTTAGCCCTTTTTCAAAATTTTGCATGCTTACAGGCATTCTCTCACTATACCCTTTAGTGGCCTACGAGAATCATTGATGTTCACACTCTTTTGTTTAGTTAGGTGTGAACTTCTCGCACCCTACCAATGTCTAGCCTGCGAGAATACCTAATTCTCGCACTGCACTCTATTGCTAGGCTGTGAACTTGTTTGTGAACATTTTTGGATTGGGTCTGATCATCTTTTGATGACCCAATTTTTCTTTGATCAACTGGATTGAGTTTTTGGAGCTTATATTGATCTGTTTACAATMTTCTTGACATCCTTTGAGTTGCTTTTAGCCACTTTTGCTTTGTTTTGTTTTGAAGGATTAGTCTCTTGCTTTGAGTGTCTTTCAATTACAAAGCGTGTGTTTTCTTTAGAATTGTTTAGGGAAAGATCAGATTTCTTCTGAATAGTTCACTTTAAAAGAAAACTTTTAGTTTGGGTTTCATTGTTTTAAGAAAGTTCATTATTTATTTTAGTGAAATTTTTGAAACAAAAAGATTTAATTTCTTGCTTTGTGTTATCACTGAAATTTCGTCTGCACATGGCGACAAGAACTCCACATCATCAAAACAGCAATGAAGTCACTCAGGGCACTGAATTAAGTTCACAGCACTCCACAAGGGAAAAAAACTATACAAAGTAACCAAAAAATTGAAGGGCGCTTTACAACAGCTTGATGCGCGTGCACATGCGCGGGACAAAAACGTGTTACCAGCACATGCACGCATGATGCGCGACTGTCAACACAAAAACCTGCGCATCTGCTAATACGGTGCATTAATTGCATACGTCGGCCTCCTGACTGCCTACAGACCGGCCCCCAAGATGATTTGACTCTCAAATCAGATCCGGCTCTGCAAAATCGGTGGATTAATGACCTAAATAAACCCTAATGCGCCCCTATTCACACCTGGAGAAGGTTACGTGTCCGCCTGTGAAGCTGCTATAAAAGGCCATGAGGGTTCACTGTTTTGGCAAGGAATTCGAAGCACTGTTATGCTGTTCATATGGTTCAAGGCTCCTCCTTTGACAACAAACCCATCAACTGCATTCACTGAGAGTTCTTTCACTGCTCAGTGCAGTTCATCTCATTTGTAAGGAAAACATCGTGTTGAGGGCCCTGAAGAGCCTTCCGCTGGAGGGAGAAGGAACCTCTGGTCTCTTTCTTCAGTGTGCTCTGGTTTCATTAATGCACCAGCCTGAAACCATTGATGACCCTCGTGTCTTATGCTTGATGTTTTTGTTTATTTTCGCAGTGTTATTTTCTTTCAGTTCATGTTAGATCATAGTTTGTTTTTGTTTCTGTTAACCCTTTTGCTCCACAGCTGTTCTACCCTGTCGACCCCAACAGGGTATGCAAGCGCTCTCCTTTTGCTCACCTGGTGACCATTCGAATGCGAATAGATTGGCGACTCCACTGGGGAGTTAGGTATCAAATCCTCTCTCAATTGGGTTTAATTCGCTTTCCTTTTTGTTCTATTAAACTGTAGGGACACAGACCGGCCTCCGCCGACCTGCTGGACAGTCGATTCACAGGAGAATCGAGAGAAATCATTGAAATTTCTTTCTCAGTAATTTATCACGAGCGCGCAGGTTTTCCACCACACAGACGTGCGCATGCGCTCTAGTTCTTAATACTGTCTGTGCGCACGCGCCCCTGTCCATACTAACAGCCGCGCATTTGAACCAAATTTTTCATTGTAAGGTTTTGGATGTGGGGAAAGTCAGTTTCCTTCTCAAGAATGATGTCATGCATGCTCTAAATACTGCACCACTTAAACCCCTCAAATTATAAAGGGGACAGTCAAACAAACATAGGCACTTAGGTGGATAACAATCATTTTTCCCTTATTTGCTTTTTGCCACATGGATGGCTTTCTTTGATTTATAATTTAAGTGGAACATAAAATTGTAATCACATCTAAACTCACATTCAGGACTCGAAGTCGAAAGTAAACAATCTTGAGTATGCTCTTCTCTCGCGCCATTAAGCGACCTTGAGAATCAGAAAAAGATTGCGAAAACGATCTCATCTCCCTTTAAAACAAAAATTTCAAAACTTTTAGGAGAGGACAATGGCTCTTTCGAGACCCCTCTTAGTTTCATTTTTTAAACGCATTCTTGTAACGGGCCCATACATGCCCACATGTCAACAAAGCTAGAATAGTGTTTGAATTTTTGCTTTCTTAGATCAAAAAACTAGGGGAGTTTAAAAGTTTGTAACGGGCCCACACATGCCCACATGTTCAATCTAGGATAGTTTCATGCTTTTTCTAGATTAACTCACACATAGGGAGTTAAAAGGATAGTAACGGACCACAATGTCCACATGCTAGTCTCCTAGGGATTTTAAAATTCCGCAAGGTTGTACCAATGGCATCTAGTTGATTTAGGTAATCAAACTCTTGTAAAGGACCAAGCGATGTCCACATGCTGCAAGGTGACATCTAAATAACTAAAAATTGGTACACTTTTCACTCACACACAAAAGTCACTTTTGCACTCACATAGCCTCTTCTCGAAACGTGGCGGTTTAAGTAGGTTTCCTCCAAAGGGATTCTGAAAACACCCCATCTTTTCTTGATTGGACTATCCACTCCCACTTTTAATCAAACGAGGTTGGTTTGCACCCCCAGCCTCACAAAACAACTTCATCTAAAATCTTTCTAACAACGCACTAAGTTGTCCTCCACAGGAGGTGCCAAAAGAAAATTTTAGTCTAGGTAGGATTTCGGGGGTAGGCATCCAAATAACCCCCCGTTATCTGGTGCTCACAATTTCAAACTTAGAAATTGACAAATAGGGAGCTTTCAAATCCTCCAAGTCCAGCGTTCCAATCACCATAAGGCAGGGAGATACCCGTGAAGGGTCAAAGGCCGAGGTTCGGTTGTTCTGTGCCTCCCCCCTTGAGGCACCCACCTCTTGGACAAGATCCAGCCCGTGACCCATTTCTTAGGCCGAAAATCTAAATGTTGCGCTTGGAACAAGGTACCTAGTGACCAATTTTAGGACATCTACCCAGGTGGCGATTGTGGGCTGCAATCGCACCTTTATTGGATTTTGTGTGGCTATTGGGAGGTATCGCCAGCTCTTTCAGGATATTGCACCCTCTACCCCTCATTATAACCAGTTCTTTCATTCTTCACTAGTGTCTCTTCCGGTGGCTTCAGACCCCACTATTGAGAACTATTGGAAGATCCAGTGCTATTTGAGAGGAAGGACGTTACGTCTCCTAGGACACGAGCATTTGCTTTCTTTTTTGATTCCCCCACGTGGACAAAAGTCCCCTTACCCACATATATGCTTCTTTCTCATTTTATGTATGATGCACATCTGATTACAGTTTGATTTGGATATATATATTGTGTAAACATTCATAGCAAAAGGCTCTTGTTTCTATATTTTCTCTCACCACTTATTGCACACATTCACACAATTAGCCCGACATCATAGGGGAACCATAGAACCCCCATCGTTCACGACGCTTACTCAATATTCCTCCTATCTTAGGGGGAGTATCTGGTCGTACCCGCTCATCGGTACCTCCTTCACACACTCCTGTGAGTGCTACTGTCATAGGATCAGCTTTGCTTGGTTCTACATTTCTTGGGTCAACTTCCCCAGGTCATCCATCCACTCACTCTCCTCTTCACGGAAGTGGGGGACCCTCTTCCTCTCAAAGAGGGAGCACCAATCCACCTAGCCCCCATCAAGGGTCAGGTTCACAACACAACATGGCTGGAGCTAACCCTCCCCAACCACTACAGATGCCATACTTGGCCTCTCTCAACATACCGGATCTCACAAAACTCACAAATGATCCTATATTGCATAAAGCCACATGGCCTGCAATGCCGACCAAAATTCCGTCAGACATACCAAAGTTTGAAGGAAAGGCAGGGGATGACCCCGCCAACCATGTTATGGCCTTTCATCTATGGTGTTCTTCCAATAGAATCATGGATGATTTCGTCAGACTACGGTTATTTCAACGCACACTTATCGGCCCATCAGCCAAATGGTATGTCGAAGAAAGATCAGGGTCCCACACAACCTTTGAGTCATTAGCCAAAGCCTTCTTGACCTTTTTCCAGTTACCCATCCGTCATGACAATGGCCTAGAACTACTGTCTAACTTCAAACAGACCTCAGCCACCCACATCGCTGACCACATTCATGAGTGGCGTAGGCGACGTAGTTTGTGCAAAGCAGAAACCACCAAACAACAGTGCCTTGACTGGTTTCTTAGATCACTTGTCTCTCTACTTGGTAAAGACGTCGCTTCCACCTTCCCTCAATCTGAAGAGGAAGCCATTAGTAAGGCTCAACAATATGATCTCATCTACGCACAGTCAGGATACTTATACACAGTGCTTCCTGATCTTCCCAAACCTACACCATTTGGCCAAGATAAACCTGGGATGTCTCATTCAGCAGACGGAGTAATAGGTGCCACCACACACCATGGTCCACAACCCCAACCACCATCGATGTATGGCACACCTCAATACCCGCCAGCTTATGGGGGCACTCCTTACTACCCCCCACCAGCTTATCAACAGCCATATCCTGTTGCTATACCTCCACCGACACCTCCCATACATCCACCTGTTTCCACAAGCAGTAGTACTCCCTCAACAACAGCTTACAGTACTAGTGAAAGAACGACGCCTTCCTACGTACCCTATGGATCAGTACCACTACAAAATCCATACTTCCCATTTCCTGGTCCTCCACAACCCATGGCTCCCCCACATCCGCATGCGGGGGTAAATTTTGTTCAACCTTTCGCCGCTTAACAATACCAGAATTTTGAACAAATGAACACATCCAACCCAACTCATCCATCGAAAAATAACAGGAGGAAAGGAAAGAATAGGAATAAAAACAATCCTGGTCAAGGCGGGAACCATCCCCCACAACACCAACCCCCTGGGGGAAACCATAACCAAGGGAACCAAAACCCCCAAGGGGGTAATAACAACAAACGCCAAGGGAGGAATACTGTTAAAACTATCCACCCTTGTGCTCTTTGTGGTGTGTACGGTCATTACACCCACCATTTCCCCCAGATCGTTGATTTCAAAAGGTTGAAAGATTCGGGGAATCTTCCCCCCACCCCTGCACAACCTGCCCCGCAACAGGCACAACAACAGTATGTGCAACAACCCCCTCCCGCCGTACTGCAAAATCCTATTCCACATCAAGGTGTGGTAAACACCCAACAGGATGCATAGCGTCCCCCACCTCAAGTAGGACAATACCACAACCCTAACAATCCAGCAGAGCGTACCATTCTCCTCACCAGTGAGGAAGAAATCCTTCTGCAAACACGGAATCGTCAGTATCCAGCTGAGTCTACACCTATCTCTGCAGAGACAAACCCTACACCAATGGCACCCCCGTTAGTAATTCCTCGCCCTCCTGCCAAACCACCATTACGCATCTCTCGCATCCCTTTGCGCAGAAATGTTCACAACCCGCAGGCGAGGGAAGCTCACAATTATAGCTTGGTAGACGACTTAGCGCAATCCCCGACCACCATGTCAGTCTTGGAAGTCCTCCAGACTTGTCCTACACAACAGAAATCACTACTTTCTGCCTTGGGGGCAGTCGACCCTGCCGATACTCGACTCATCACCTTTGACCTTGATAGTTGTGAACCTCGCCTTCCCGCTACCGTTGCTATTCAAGTACGAGTCAAAATACGGAACATCACCGTCCATCGGTGTATCATCGATGAAGGGGCATCTACCTGCATCATGTCCAAAACAGTATGGCAGAAACTTGGTTCTCTGGAACTAACACCATCCGCCATCACATTACAAGATTATGACGGACGACCATCCTCTCCTAAAGGGCTCGTTCAAAATGTCCCCGTTGAACTCGGAGGCAAAACCATTCTCATTGATATCGAAGTTATCGACGTCACACTCGATTACAATATCTTGTTCAGACGTAGTTACATGTACTCTATGAAGGCAGTGGCATCTTCTATCTTTCGGACAATCATGTTTCCCCACAACGGAAAGATTGTAACCATCGACCAAGTCTCACATTATGAGCCCAACCCCTCTGCCAATGTCGATAATATTCTTCCCCTCATCCACACCAACCAAGAAGTATATTCACTCGTAGAAATGGGACCTGGAATCTTCAAAGATCCATCCTTATTAGGGACATATCATGGAGCACCTCCACTCCTTCCCCCTAATCAAGTATGCATCATTACGTCTAACAAAACTCACACAGGGGATACCCATCCTCCTCAGGAGGCTTCAGCCAGTCCTGACATCTCAACAGTCGCAGCACCACTCCCACCGGAGCCTCCCGCGAACTCGTCGACCCCCATAGTCCACGAATCCACACCCCCTCAAGGACATAATCCCATTTGGGAGACAGTTCCTCGACCCCTCGCTCAAATTCCCTTCTTTTACCCACCACCCGGTGTAGAAGCTTTCCAGGTAGCCGCAACACTTACACTACCCAACATGGTGTTAGCAATCCCAGTGTGGTACTTACATCCACCTGAAATGGTCCCTCGCCCCCAGGAAGGTCTCCCCATGGAGATTCCTATCCTCACCCCCACCACCCCCACTACCCCCATACTCCCTAACCCCCCCGGCTACAGCTGGGGGCAGGAGGAAGCAGAAGGAGCCCACTGCTCCTCGCCCCCCACACATCCCACCACCTTGCGCACTATGTGAGAAAGAGGGCCATCAAACCAACAACTGCCCATCCCTACCTGAATTACGGAATTTAATTCCTCCCAATCCCACTCCACCAACTCCCGTCACTACTGCAAGTACCACTACTCCCAATCCTTCCAGTAGTAAAGGGTTGAGGACTAAATTTGCGTGTGCTATATGTTCATAATATGGCCATTATACTCACCATTGCCCAGCACAGCCACGTTTTCAGCAGACGTTAGCGGTTGTCCGCCAAAACTTCCAGAACAAACCACGCCCTGTCACGTCCTCTTCAAACATCACTGACATTCGTTATGTCACTACTTCAGTTAATGAACGTATGAGATGCCCTTGCTCTCTCTGCGATTCACTAACCCATTTTACATACCAATGTCCTATGATCCTTGCCTACAGGCAACGCCAAGTGGCCCGACGACACCAACCCACCGAGCCAAGAATTGACATTTCTTCACCACCTGAAGATCGTCATGTCATTTCTCTAGAGCCTGAGGCACTCCCAACGCCTCCATGGTTCTTAAATGACATCTCTGAGGAGTTACCCCGCAATCCTCCCAACCCTCCTCTTCATACAGAGACCCCCCACCCAACCACTACCGGTACCCCTCAGTACTACAACATATGGCTTATGTCGAGTGAACCCTCACCTTCTGCTTATATACCTCCCCTTGCTACTCCAGCAGGGGGCAATCACATTAGCACTGAGGTCACTCATCACGATCCCTTATACTCCCATTGTTTCCAAAACGACGAGGAAATACTGGAAGAACTACACAGCCCAGACTTTCCTTGGGACGCACTACATCATCGTGCACTCTTCCTCCCACAGGAAGCCCTCATGCCTCCTAATCAAAACCCCATGTACGCGGTCGAAACCAAAGATTTTATCCCATCTGGGCCTATCGATTGGTTCACAAATCCCATTCCTGCCCCTGATGCGTTCGAAGAAGGCAACATGGCTAACATTTCCCCCACCATCAAAATCGACATTTCCATGAAAAGTGGCGTCATCGAAGAAATCATCATTGGAGCTGCTTGCACTCCTCAGGAAATTGCCGCATACAAATCCCTCTTCCAAGAATACAGGGATATCTTCGCGTGGTCATACACGAAAATGCCTGGCCTCGATCCATCTATCGTCGAGCATCGCATCGACACATGGCCTGACATCACACTTGTTCGCCAGAAACAACGACCGCTACATCCATCCAAGGCCGCGTCTATCAAAGCCGAAATTGACAAATTATGTACAGCCGGGTTTATTTACCCCATCGCTTACACGTCATGGGTTTCCAACCCTGTACCCGTCGACAAGAAACAGGGCACTATCCGCGTCTGCACAGACTTTTGCGATCTCAATAACGCATGTCCCAAAGACAACTTCCCAACGCCTTTCATCGATTAGGTTATCGATGACTGCGTCGGTCACGAGGCTCTCTCCTTTATGGACGGATTCTCGGGCTATAACCAAATTCAAATCCACCCAGCCGATCAGTATAAAACTGCATTCATTACCCCATGGGGTACTTTCGCATATCGTGTCATGGCTTTTGGCTTAAAGAATGCCGGCGCAACTTTCCAGCAGGCGATGACATACATATTTCATGATCTGGCTGAAATCATCCTCACCTACTTAGACGACCTCACAGCTCAATCTAAGAAATGCACCCAACATCTCGATGATTTACGAATCATCTTTCAACGATGCCGCCAGTACAACATCTGCCTGAATCCCCTCAAGTGTGTGTTCTATGTCACCGCAGGGCACCTCCTTGGTTTTATCGTTTCACAAAGCGGTATCACCGTAGACCCCCTCAAATTCAAAGCCATCACTGAAATTCCACCTCCTCGGAATATACGACAACTTCGGAGTCTACAAGGCAAAGCCAACTTTCTTAGACGCTTTGTTCCTGATTACGCTATACGCGCACATGGTTTCCTTCACTTACTACGTCACGACATCCCTTTTCAGTGGGATGACTATGCCCAACAATCGTTTGACGATCTTAAAA
>ML777418.1:1465978-1496818 GCA_009831015.1 Picea engelmannii
ACAACAGATGGTATCAGTGTCTATACATCAAACATATGCACTGGTATATCAAAATCACAAAATAAATCACAACATACAAACACACAACATACCTCTGTGGTCAAAAACCTCCCCAGGAGGCAGTACCATATCCGGGTCCCCCCAGAAGTCCACCCTAGCATAGGGGAACTGGAGTATAAACTGCGGCATCTGCTGCCATATCTGAGCCGCCTGCTCAGTGAATTAATGTCCACCTTCACCACCGCCGTGGCGAACCAAAATCTGGGACCACCGCCGCAAGCGCGGCTCTCGTACCCCTGGTACCTCCAGCAGCACCCTCGGGCGCAACATTGGCACCCTCTCTAAGAAGAAGGCCACCAGGATGGAGCCAAAAGTGAATCCCCCCCTGCCTGTGGACCGACAACGGTCCAGCTGTGCAATCATCTGCGCATGTAGAGTTAGACCCCAGGAGAACCGCTCACGGCCCACCACCACCCTCTCCATCAACATCAGCTCGCCACCACTAATCCGGTGGGGCACTCAGGTCCCGTACACCCGCACTATCATCGATGCTACGCACTGATGCAGCAGGGCATCTATCGCACTGAGGCACACTGATGACCCAGTCATATAGTGCTCGCCTGAGCAATATTGCTCGATGACCTCCTGCAGAGGAGTATCTCTCGGCAGCACAGGATCTGCCGGCAATGGTGTTCCCCGGAAGGGGAGCCCAGTCAAGAAATAGATGTCCTCCACCGCAGTGAAGGTAATCTGCTCTCCTCGCACGAGGAAGCAGTGCTGCTCAGGACTCCACATCTCAATCAAGAACTGGAGCAAGTACTCCTGGGCCCGTAATAAAGGGCACTTGAAGAACTTTAGCAACCCACTGGCTGCTAAAGAAGCTCGAACTGCAGGCCTCGCACGGACCACAGCCTCTCGCAGCGGCTCCCAGTCTTGCTCGCACCACTGCACATCCATGATCACTGATCACCGCCTGCACAACAACCCAGAGTCATTAGATTAGGCAAAATATCCAAATACATCAAAAAGAGCTAATTTTTCACCCTAAAACCTTGCCTCAAAGGCGTGGTTTTACCACCCACAGGCGCGCACACATGCACACCTGTTCACTATACAGGCGCGCATGCACGCGCACCTATTTTTCCCACAGGCGCGCTCATGAGTGCGCCTATTCACAATACAGGTGTGCTCTAGAGCGCGCCTGTCAGACCCACAGGCGCACTCGCGAGCGCGCCTGTTCGTCCCACAGACGCGCACTCATGCGCGCCTGTCCAACTTACAGGCGCACCTCTGAGGCGCGCCTTAATATCGTACCCACGCGCACACATGCGTGCTTCTTCAGGGTAAAGGCGCGCACTCATGTGCACCTTCCACTGAATCGCCCGCGCATGTGGGCCCACCCTCTACCCAAAAACCCCCTAAAACTCCCGTACGACCCCCCGTACCTACCCTGCCCAAAAATTTGAAACCTATAACTATGCAGGATGTTCAGACCACTGACCTGAATCTTGCACGTCGTGAAATGGATGCCTCGTGCTCTCGAAATCACTCAATCTCCTCTGGATCTTCTCTAGAACTCACTATAGTAGCAGGTACAAATGAGGTGGCAATGTGGGCCCTACAACTATATATAGGGTTTTTGCCAAACTTCCACTCACCATTCCGGGAGCCCACGATGTCCGTTTTTCGAACCGTCTTCAGCCACGGGATCAGCGTCCCGCCACCTACATCATGGTGGTCCCTGGGCCACTTTTCATCCTGAGCCCCCGGGGTGTCTTTTTCTCACATCATGGCCAGGTACGCACGTGCATTGTCACATTTATCTAATACATGTTCATATTTGTTATTCTCTTCAGATATTGTTCACTTTGGGTATTTTGTTGTTCTGTGTGCAGGTACTTGGTCATCATCTCATCACACCAGTCCTTCAGGTATATACTCAGCACTGGCATGTAGTCTCTCCCGCTGTACTGCATTTCCATTCCCTGTCACACCCTCTGACATCGGCCTTTAGGATCCTTATTTCCGGCTCTGCAGTACTCTCACCTCCATTTTTGCATCTACGATACTGTAATCCGGTAGCATTCTCACCCACATGAGTTGTCCCATTCATAGCACCTTTTTTCGCTTTTGACACTCATGCTGTTCTTCATTACCCTTTAGGGATGGGAGTCCTGGTAGTCTTACATCATGTTGTGAATCAACCACATACTTATTCTCCTCATTTTGCTAGCTTCCCATATGGACTCCCAAATCATCACTTTATGGTTATGTTCTTTTTTACCTGCACCTCCCCAGGATCATGAACCCACCATTTCATCCACCATCAGTTTGCCCATCTGCGAACCTATCTTCATCTCACCTACCTCATACAGAAACTCGCCAATGGGGCCCCCACCCTTCATCAGTTTTTCATGACAATTTTGCCCTCCCTGGGGCATGCATTTCACACTGGGGCACCCGTTTCTATATTTGTACATTTCTCCCCAAAATTATTTATTATTTATTGTACAAACACCTTTACCTTAAGTCATTACCTTCCTCGTCCTCACCGTTGGAAACTTGTTTTCTTTTGGCCACACGCAACCCATGTCACCCTTGGATTGGAGAAATACTTATCAGTTACCCTTGCCACCATCGTCCATATCTTCAGAGTACCCCACATGTCATTCACCTCTTCCCTCTGAATTTGTTCACCTTGTCCCGCCTCTGGCACAACTTAATACCAGTCTTGTCGTCCCCCTGACACTCGACCTTGTTTCACGGTTGCGGCCACTGTTCCTCTAATATATCCTCCAACCAAGGGAAGTCTTGAGTCATCTCACTTCTTGACGTCATCCACGTACCTCTGCCACTTCCTCACCTCATTAGATTCCACGGAGCACCTTTTTGCTTCTGGGAGTCGCGTCCCCCTTTTGTCGACATCAACACACTTTTCCAGAAGGGCGACAGTATCTTGATTCTCATTCTCTATTTTAATGAGAGATCTCGGACAACACAGGGTGAAACACCATTGCTCCCTGCTGTCGTTGGCCCCCATAACATTCGACGCCAACACTCTCTCATGTTATGGTGGGTCTTACTTTGTGACTGTTGCAGTTATTTTGGTTATTTGCCGAAGACCTCTGAACGCGGTAGGGCCATCAATGCCCACATCATTGTTGCTTCTTATTACAACGATCATTGCCTATGGTTCAGAGTATGTTCATCTGCAGAATTGTCTTCTGCCTTTATCATTACCGCCCCCGAGGGCGCTGCAGTTGTCTACACCAACACTTCCATCATCTTTTTTCAGAGTTACATCACACGAGCATGGGGCATGCCCGCCTCGTTTGTACACAGTTGTATATTTTTTCTTTGCACGTCTCTCAGAAGGTCGAGATACCGGTTCCTTCTTTCTCCAACGGATCGCTCCGAAAGGTCCCACTCTTGCTTTCCCTTACAACAAAAGAAACATTGATGGATTTCGGCTATACATATGCTCCTAATCTCATCCATCAGGGGGCATCTGTTATCATTGAAATTTCGTCTGCACATGGCGACAAGAACT
The DNA here is from genome assembly GCA_009831015.1 of Picea engelmannii. Classification (NCBI taxonomy): domain Eukaryota; kingdom Viridiplantae; phylum Streptophyta; class Pinopsida; order Pinales; family Pinaceae; genus Picea; species Picea engelmannii. Next base: position 1,469,529 of record ML777418.1, read on the forward strand.
CCACATCATCAAAACAGCAATGAAGTCACTCAGGGCACTGAATTAAGTTCACAGCACTCCACAAGGGCAAAAAACTATACAAAGTAACCAAAAAATTGAAGGGCGCTTTACAACAGCTTGATGCGCGCGCACATGCGCGGGACAAAAACGTGTTACCAGCGCATGCGCGCACGACGCACGACTGTCAACACAAAACCCCGTGCATCTGCTAATACGACGCATTAATTGCATAGGTCGACCTCCTGAACGCCTACAGACTGGCCCCCAAGATGATTTGACTCTCAAATCAGATCCGGCTCTGCAAAATTGGTGGATTAATGACCTAAATAAACCCTAATGCGCCCCTATTCACACCTGGAGAAGGTTACGTGTCCGCCCGTGAAGATGCTATAAAAGGCCATGAGGGTTCACTGTTTTGGCAAGGAATTCGAAGCACTGTTATGCTGTTCATATGGTTCAAGGCTCCTCCTTTGACAACAAACCCATCAGCTGCATTCACCGAGAGTTATTTCACTGCTCAGTGCAGTTCATCTCATTTGTAAGGAAAGCATAGTGTTGAGGGCCCCGAAGAGCCTTCCGCTGGAGGGAGAAGGAACCTCTGGTCTCTTTCTTCAGCGTGCTCTGGTTTCATTAATGCACCAGCCTGAAACCATTGATGACCCCTGTGTCTTATGCTTGATGTTTTTGTTTATTTTCGCAGTGTTATTTGCTTTCAGTTCATGTTAGATCGTAGTTTTTTTTTTTTTTTTTCTGTTAACCCTTTTGCTCCACAGTTGTTCTACCCTACCGAACCCAATACGGTATGCAAGCGCTCTCCTTTTGCTCACCTGGTGACCATTCGAACGTGAACACTTTGCATTAGATTGGGGGCATTCTTGCATTTGAAGTAGCGGAATTGCATTGGTGTACAGTACCTTTTTCTCATTTCTTGAGAATATTGATATTGATGAGTTTAATAGACTTTGGGACATGTGCATATGGGAATGATAAATGTTTTCTCCTTCTCGTAGCATATCTTTCATCGAAATGAAATGATTGCATCTTCATACCTTTTCATATTTTCGAGTCGGTCAAAACACCATATTGTCCACGCCATCTTCCTTTTGAGTAACAACAACCATAAAATAAAGCTCTTATAAAAATTGATTAGACATTTTTATCTTTTTTGGTAGCAAACCTACATTAGATTAGTTGTAGGGCTTTGGAATAGGTGTGAAAGATAACTTTCCAAAGCTGCAAACAAACATAGTATCTTGTGATAGGGAGAGTTAAATCCACTTACTACATTTTGTCCTAGGAAGCCCTTCTCACACAAGGGTCAAGCACGAGGTCGCATTGATATTGGCAGAGTTACTCACTCTTCTTTGTTGATATCAGTGTAGAGATTGCACGTATTACGTGGATCACTCGGAGGTATACCCACAATGATGAGTGGAATCCTTTTGAGTTGATTTCGGGCTAGATACCCTACCCTTGCATGTGGATCGGACTATCGACTGTTCCCCCAGGATTTATTGTTGTTGGCGGTAACCTTAGTGGCCTATCTTTCTAGGTTCTTTACACGAGGTGACTGTGGAGGGGAAATTCTTCACGGTACCTGGAATCGATGTTGGCCAAACTCACTCGGGCTCCTTGGAGGGTATATCCACGATTATGTGTGGGAGCTTGCACCAGGGTGTAAGTCCATTAAGCAGGTCATCAATGTAACTTTTCCACCTGCTCTATCTCAGCCCCTTCTTACTTTGTTCCCGCGACGTTGGATTTCATCACCAACTAGTGCGTTCATTGTAAGAAGGTTTTGTTTGCTTGCTTGCTTACTAGATTTTTAGTGTGTGCTGTTTGTTTTCCTTAGAGGACTCTAGATTCGATTTTTGTTTTTAATGGCATCCGTTCCCGAAATGACCAATGAAGGAACCTCTGCTCCAAGGGAACCTTTTGTTTTTCCTTCTTATGGAAACATTGGTCCTCCTCACATCGCTACTTTGAGCCTTCCAGGTCTCACAATTGGATTGCCAGTGTGGTTGTTTTCCACTCAGGTAATCCCGAATGTAGTAAGTGCTTCGATCGTAAGCACTTCCCCCCAAGAGCATCAACCTCATGTTGATCCTTCACCTTCTTCACCAGTAAGGTCTTCTTCACCTTCTTCGCTTGCAATGTCGCCTTCCGTTTCATCTTCTTCGTCAGGTGAAAGTTCTGAAGCTAGTAACCCGGTGAATAAGAAGAAGAAGAAAAGAAAGATTAAGAAGAAGAAAGATAAACAAGGATCTAAACTTCTGACCACTGTCAAACATGTTGGAAAACAACCAGTTACTATTAATCATGCTGGGAGTGTTGATGACGTCAAGATCACCCAAACAACCCGTCAGCCCAAGTACCCTTGCAGGCTTTGTAAGGGTAGCCATCTTCTTAAGGATTTCCCTGATCTATCCAAGGTTATAGAAGCATGGTCTACACACCCTCGCCAACCTATGTTGTTAGCCTCTAAACAACATGCCAACAACCTCCCATCAACCAGCCATGATACGGTTGGGAAGAAGAAAAGTAGAGTCAAGTTCCCGTGTATGTTATGCAAAGGGAGTCATCTCACTAACCTTTGTCCTCATATGGACGAAGCCTCGAAATTACTGGAGGACATGAAAGTTTCACAGCCTCAACTTCCAACTGCTTATTGCAAGATTTCTCTCACCCCACCTGTAGTTGATGGAATGATCAATGTGGTTCCCCTGTCGATCAGTCCGGTTGATCAAGTGGTCAATCTGGTCACATCTTTGGATGAACCAGTAGACCAAGTGGTTGATCTGATCCCATCCTTGGTCAACCCCACTATCTTGTTAGAGAGTGAAACCCAAGCGGTCAATTCGTTTCCACCTGTCAACCCCATTCTCCCCTTGGAGAATGAAACCCAAGTGGTCGATCTGATCTCTCCATCAGTCGATCCTACTCTCTCGCTAGAGAGTAAACCTGATACTGCCCATGTTTTTCTTGTTGATACAGACTCTTCCATGTCAGGGGGTATTCCTCCTTCTCCCATGGAACCCCCTCCAAGTAATGAGGCCATCCGTTTTGATTGGGATGTACTAACTGGACCTCGTCTTCCCTCTTACATTCCTTTCCAGATTACAGTATAGTTTTGTGGTTGGGACGTTACCAAAACATTGATAGATGAAGGTTTGTCTATTAGTATTTTTTCCTCTATTGCTTGGAAATCTTTGGGTTGTCCTCCACTTGCGTCGGTTATGCAAAATCTATTAGCTTTTAACAGAAGAAATAGTCAAACTTTAGGGACCCTTCCTTAGATGCCTGTAACTTTGGGAGGGAAAATTGTCTTCATTGATGTCATGGTAGTCCATGACCCCTTGGATTTTTCTTTACTCCTTGGGCGAGATTATGTCTATGCCATGAAAGCTATTGTCTCTACTCTTTTTTGTGTGATATCTTTCCCTCACGATGGACGAGTTGTGACTGTTGATCAACTTTCATTCATTGACCCCGCCTGGATTTCCTCCCTGAATGGTTCTTGTATGCAGACAGTATCGCCCCCGCCACAAGTCAATTATGTGGAGTTGTCGCCCATGTCTTCGACTTCAAATGACTTAGATCCAGTAGTTGACACGATGATCTCTTCGATAGCGTTGCTAGAGATTGATCTCTTTACTCCTGTTGGGACCCTCGACATGGTGTCCTTCCAGAGTGTGTTTCTTCCTTCCAGTGAAGACCTCTTGGAATCCATGACCGAGTTTTGTCCCTTGACATGGTGTCATTCCGGAGCTTTGTCCTTTTGGAATCCATGATCAAGAAGAGAGATTCCGAGGATAGTTTTTATGTCTCTGAGGCAACCTCATTAAAAAATGAAACAGAGGTTACGAGGATAGTTTTTTAATCTCTGTGGCAACCTCGTTAAAAAATGAAACATAGGTTACGAGCATAGTTCTTGTTTCTATGTCAAGCTCATTGAAAAATGAAATAGTTTTTCCCCTCTCTATTTGAGTCAAGTCCTTCGTCTAGTATTTGAAGCTTCATTTCATTCTCCTTTGCAACTAGATGAAACGAAGCTTGGGGGAAATTTTCCTCAGCCTCTGGACTTCATGCTAAAGTTAGAGCCACTAGTTTCTTAAGCTGGGGGCTAAGTACCAACCATGCGTTGGGAAGTCGCAAGCATAGTTTTCTATGGTTCAAGCTTGTGTAAAAATGAAACCACCTACCTCAAGCATCGTTTCCTTTGGTTCAAGCTTGTGTAAAAATGAAACCAGGTCCAAGCATAGTTTTGTTTTGTTTTAAAGCTTGCGTAAAAATAAAAACAATCCCGAGCTAAGTCTTTGTTCTTTCTCGTGCTTGTAAATCAATGAGAATGTAACCGAGTATACTTTTATCACTTTTTCAGACTCGTAAAGGTTATACAAAAAAGGAACCCCTTGGAGTCCTCTTTAAGCTCTTTTCAGACTCTCTAAACATGAAAAGATCGCTGAGCGACCTTTCTATTTTCACACTCGATAAAGTATTTGAAGTAAGCATCTGGTGAGCGATAATTTATCTCTTTTTCAATCTCATCCAGATTATTTTACGAAAAAGGAACTGAGAGAGTTCTCTTTTAAGTGTTTTTTCAAACTCTATAATCTTGAAAAACCTTCGAGTTTTCTATCTCTAGACTCATTAAACAAACATTGACAGACCCGTGATGGGACCGAACCACTCCTTCTTAGGGTTTGTTAAACATACTCTGAGGGACTCCTCTGAAGGATGAGCTTACATTTACAAGCATATGTTATCCTCCTTAAGATTGCATAAAAATAAAGAGGTACTCGCCAGAAATGGTGGGAGAAAAATTGGGAAAGAATTGTGTCTAAACCTGTATTCCATGAATGAGTCGCTTTTGAACATGACACCCTTTTACTCGCCTTGTGTCTAGGTTGGAAAATCCACTTGTCTCTTGATCATACTCCTTTATAAGATTACAAATTGGTCTGTGATCCTTGTTGTTGAGTCAGTGTTTCCAAGACAGTTGTCGTGTCATCAATATGTTCAAAATGAAGTTCAATCCAAAAAGCCTTCTATTGCGTCGGCCATTTCTGTAGTCTTTAAGCCTTCTATTGCATCGACCATCCCTGAGTCAGTCCTAAATCACTTGTTACTCTGATCTACATCAAATCTTGTTACTTGTTTCGTGTCATTGATGTGGGATACATTAAGGCCCTCCTATGACGAGTCTTTTCCTGTTGACTTCAACTCATTATCCAGGAATTAGACTTAGAAACTAATTGGTACCTTGGAACTTGCATGCCTCAATGGCAGGTTTCCTTGTTTTCGACAGTGGGTTTTCATAATTGACCCCTGATTGGAAGATTCCGTCGAGTGTTTGAATTCATCTCATTTATTCACATTCGTTGGATTGTACTAGTGTACCTTGGGAGTCATTGACAGTAATGGTGATTTCCCTCACACTTGTTAACGGTATGCACTAATGACCGGTAATCAAGTGGTTTCTACCATGTTCGACATCAACACATGCATTCACATGGTTAGATTCGTACTATAGAGTGGCAGAGATGAAGACCCTGGATATTTTCTGACAGATCTAGGTTGCGTTGGAGTATTTTTAGTGTATTTTTGCATAGATCCACATTGTATGTCTGGTAGATATGTTCAAATTTGAGTCTTTAACACATAGATCCACAGTGTATTTTTTGTGGCTATGTTCATATTTGAGTCATATCAGCATGGATCCACAGTGTATGTTTGGTGGCCATGACTTGTCTTACTTGACATGGATCTTCGCATGTCGGCATTTATGCTTTGAGTCATTTGTATTTTGATTATGGGAATGCCTACCTCAGTGATGATATATTATTATACTGTATTTTCTTGTTTGTTGGTAGGTTTCCGACCAACTGTTCCTTGTTCCCTACACACACTCGACAAAGTATTTCAGCTATCACTCTGTTCTAACTTCATACTTTGGGGGGCTCTCTATTACACATTATTTTTGTCATCCCTATGATCGCTAATGATGTAAACCTATCTTTTGCCTTCAGAGGGGTCAGTGGCCTGAGTTCTTAAAGAGAGAAGGGAGAAGAACTTTTCCTGAGAATAGAAGTTGCATTTTCCTATATAAAAACCTTATAAAAAGAAGATTTCGTAGGTTGCTATATAGGAAGGGTGTGAGAATGACCCATTCTCGCAGGTTGCACTATAGCCAGGGTGCGAGGTGTTCGCAGGTTGCTCTATAGCTAGGGTGCGAGAATTCTAGCACGTGGGAAAAATGACCATTTTCTCGAATCTTCTAGAAGGAGAAGCTTCTATGGTGAGGTGGCATCCGAATGGTTTGGATCTTACTCGCTTTCATGATTTAGTGGGATCATCCTAACCTCCTCACCTTATCTTCTTCAATTTATAAAAGGAGAGGAGTTCTCATGGAGAAAGTTAGCTTGAGCTTGGGTTAGCTTTGTTGGTTCTTGAGCTTGTTAGCTTTGGTTGGCTTGGAATTATCAGCTTGGTTGGAGTGGCTTTGATATTTTCTTTGTCAAGATAGATTGTGAATATCATTAGATCTATAGTCTCAGAATCCTTGGAGTCAAAGTTTGTGGGGAATGAAGGACAGTTGGAAGGGACCTTACGACATCAAGGCAATGGTTGTAATCTCTCTTTCACATTTAATATGATACAGTAATATGATTCTTTCCCATAAAGCTAGTTCTACTTTATTGTATAACTCCTTGATTATATACATAGATTCACTATTGAATAAATTGTGCTTTCTTCACTCCACTTGGTTTTTATTGTTTTGGTCTTGACTGTATGAGAGCATTGGAGTGAAGTGGGAGAAACAAAGACCAAAGGAAGCGATCATAAAGTATGTTCATGATTCTTTCCTCCTAGTACATTCAATAGTTAAAATCTAGGGAAAGAGTATTATTCTGTCTTGCTGTGTTCTAGATCCAGGTGGATCTAGGGAGATCGGTTTGTGTCCGCACTTACGGATTTATCCAATAACTTTTTTAGAAATATTTTAGATGTGGTTGTTTTGGGAGGTTGGGGGTGCAAACCAACCTCGTTGATTAAAAATGGGAGTGGATAGTCCTGTCAAGAAAAGATGGGGTATTTTCGGAATCCCTTTTGAGGAAACTTACTTTGACCTCCACATTTCAAGAAGAAGCTATGTGAGTGATAAGTGACTTTTGTGTGTGAGTGAAAGTGTGCCAATTTTTAGTGAATTAGATGTCACCTTGCTGCATGTGGACTTCACTTGGTCCTTACAAGAGTTTGATTACCTAATTAACTAAGTGCCTTTGGTACAACCTTGCATAATTCAAAAGCCCTAGGAAGCTAGCATGTGGACATGTGGGTCCGTTACTATCCTTTAACTCCCTATTGTGATGTAATCTAAGAAAAGCTTTGAAACTATCCTAGATTGAACATGTGGGCATGTATGGGCCCATTACAAACCTTTAAACTTCCCTAGTGTTTTGATCTAAGAAAGAAAAAATTCAAACACTATCCTATCTTTATAGCATGTGGGCATGTATGGGCCCGTTACAATATTAAGATGTGTTTGAAAAAGCAAACTAAGAGGAGTCCCAAAAAGGGTTGTTGTCCTCTCCTAAAGGTTTTAATGTTCTTAAGGGAGATGAAATCATTTCACAATCGTTTTCTAATTCTCAAGGTCGCTTGGAGGCGCGAGAGAAGAGCATACTAAGTGATTGTTACCCAACTTCTAGTCCCATTGTAAGTTAAATGTGATTAAAAATTATTTCCACCTTATCTTGTGAGTCAAAACAAGCCATCCATGTGGCAAAAAGAAAATAAGGAAAATTGGTTTTATCCTCCTAAGTGCCTATGTGTGTTTGACTAACCCCTTTATATGATGAGGGGACTAAGTGTGGTGCATATTTACAACACGATTGACATCATTTTCAGGAGGGAAGATGGACTTCCCCACATTTCAACAACTTACAATGTGAAATTTTTCTCAGATGTTCGGGTCCCAGTGGAGACAGAGGCACACAGAGCGCATGTGCACGAGCAGAGACAAGTTAAAAAGCACACGTGTGCATAACAAAAACATGAGTCAGGTGCATGAGCGCACGATGCGTGTCTGTGGGTTGAAAAACCCATGCATATGTGGCACACAACCAAGAATGAAAAATCTGAGTGGATCTCTCTCAATTCAACTTGGAATTGGCTGATTGGCAGGTTGACTTAGGCCGGTTAGTGCACCTGCAAGTTAAACAAACTTAAAGAAGAGAAAAATAAACCCAAATGAGGTAGGAAATTGATACCTTTCCCTAGTGGAGTCACCAATCTGTTGCACCTTTTTCGTCACCTTGGTGAGCAGAATCGAGGTGCTTGCAAGCTCAATTGGGTCTGCTGAGCAAGACAACTATAGAGAAAAGAGTTAGAGAAAGAAAAACAAAACTATAACTAAGAATTAGACTAATAGATGCAATAAAAATTAAAATCATGAACATAGGAAAAAAAGAACAAAAAGACCAATGTCACCAATGTTAGAGGTTGGTCTATTGATGAAAACAAAGCACCAAGAAGAAAGGGGACTATGAGTCCCTTCTTCCTCCAAGGGAAGGCTCTTGGAACCTCACTAGTTGGCTCTTCTTACAACAAAGAAAACAAAAATGATCATGAAAGAACTCCTTACAAATCCACTCAATGGTGAGATGGATTGCTCAATGAAATGGTGCCAATGTGCTCTTGTCAAGGATGGAGTCCTTAAAACAATATAGGCAGCATAACATTACTTTGAATTCCATGAGAAAATGAGGTACATTCATGGCTTTTTATAGCGTTGTATTGGGTTATTGTGTAACTGCTTTGTAGTGTGAAAAGAGGCCATTTAGGGCATTATTAGGTCTTTGACCAACCCACTAGTCGGATCCAGCTCAGATTTGAGGGTCGAATCGGCTTGGGAGCTGAACCATAAGTGGTTGGGAGGCCGACCACTTTCATAAATGCGTCATTTAGCAGGTGTGCATATTTTTGCACTAACAGTCGCGCATCGTGCGCATATGCGCGAGTTCTATGTTCCTGTTCCACGCATGTGCGCGCGTGCCCAGTGTCTGCAAAGCTCTCTTCAATTTTTCACTACTTTGTATAGTTTTTTGACCTTTTTGAATGTTGTGGTATTAATTCAGGTCCATGAATGACTTCATTACTGTTTGATGATGTTGAGTTCTTGTAACCATGTGCGGACAAAATTTCAGTGATAACACCTGCAATCCAATAAACAACAAAGACAAAGCATACTTCCTATTCTACCATGAATAGTTCAAAACTAGATCTATCCATTAAAGAAAAGTTCATGCATATGCACAAAATATTGAAGGAAACAAGACAACCACATGTATTAATGAGAACTCAAAAGAAATACTTACAAACCATTGATGAAGTCGCAATATCCTCTCCAAGTCCTCCTCATCCATCCCTTGCACAAATCTCCCAAGACCATAAGTTTGATACCTCTAATTGCTTCCTTCCTTATGAGATCATAATTTTGGTATATCTAAACTTCTCCATCCCCCCCTCCTCCATGTAAATCCCTCATTATATAAGATTTGGAGGCTTAACCACCATGGAGAGGATCTTTCATCAGATCCACTAAAAAAGGGATCTCTAAGATATTTAGGGAGAAAATATTTCTTAAGGATTTTAGGGAGGAAATATCTCTCAAGGATTTTAAGGAGGAAATATTTCAACCATCCATAAGATCCTCCACCTTACCTAAAAAATAGGAAACCAAATGTGAGGTGGATTTTCACACTTAATTAATTTATTTTTCGTGAATAAAAATAATAATTCACGTGCACTTGGTATTTTGGCCTTCATGTAATATATCCCTCCTCCACATTGACTAGGGATTGCGACATAGGTTATTCCATGGTGTCAAGGTGTATGAGACACTTATATGACATTTATGACACTTAGGGCGAGGTACCTAGGTGTGTAAATTTCATGTGTAACAAAAGGCCAAAAAACTTCAAGCAATCATCTTGAAGGTAGATTTAAAAAAGGCCTATGATTGCATAAACTGGGATTTTTGAGGTTTATGCTTCTCCATTGTGGATTTGGACTTCTTATGACAAATTGGATTATGGGTTGTGTTGCCTCAACAACATATGCCATCCTGATTAATGGCAAGGCTACTAAATTCTTACAAAGTGGTAGAGGATTATGACAAGGCTTCCCAATGTTGCCTCTCTTGTTCATACTTGTGATGGAAGGCCTTAGTATTTCTCTTAAAAAAGGTCAATCAGAAGGAAATATGTCGGGAATTAAGGTTTCTAGGATTATTAAGATCCTCCATCTACTCTTTGTGGATGACGTGCTAATAATTTCCAAACCCTCGATCATAGAATGGATGGAAATCAACAAAATTCTTAATGTATTTTGTTGTGCGAAGAGATTGATAATCGACGTCCAAAAGTCCACCTTTCTTCACTATGATGTTCATAAGGGAACTTTAGATCCTTTGAAAGATTTGTTTCAATTCAACTTCTTGAATATTTCAGAAGGATTTAAATACTTAGGTTTATTTTTAAAACCTGATAGCTACAAGTCAGAGGATTGGAAGTGGCCTATTATGAAGTTTGAGAATCGAATCAGTCACTGGTGAAATCAACTTCTTTCATTGGGGGGAAGATATGTTCTGATCAAAGTAGTGTTAGAAAGTCAACTAGTCTTTTGGATGGGCTTGGCACACATCTCAACATCTGTTTTAAATCAGATCTATAAGCTAGGCTTTTCCTTTCTCTGGTTAGGCAGTAATAAAAAATAGAGCTACCACTTATGAAGATGGGAGACCATTTCGAAGCCAAAATATTTTGGCTGGTTGGGGTTGAGAAACATTCTCTTTTTTTATAGGGAGATGGAGAATAATACATTGTGGCGCAGACTAATGCATAATGGTATTTGGAAATGGGTGATGAAGGAAAAGTATTTTCCCCATATCTCTGTGATGACTTGGCTGCAATCGGCTTCTCCAGTCTCATCATACGTCTCCCAAACTTAGAAAAACCTCTTGAATACTTTACCTCTGATCATTCATTAGCTAGCCTAGAAACCGGGTTTGGGAGACTCCATTATTGTTGGAAAGGAAAAATTATTGGGCTTGGGGAAGGATTCCATTTTGTCTTCTGATTTGATTTTCTATCTTAATAATAAAAATGTGTATTTTCTGTTGATGATTGCAGCTATGTGAGACATTCTCCAGCTTACAAACTTGAGAGAAATCCCCTGAGAGGGGTGTGTGGTTCCTATCTGAGACAGAAATGGAACATAAAGATGACCTCCTCCTTACATAGAGTTGAGAAGAACTCCAGATGATTATCCTGTGTAACAAAGTGGTAAAGGATATCTACAGAGTTAGACGTGTTTGTGGCTGAGCACAAGGTGAACGTGTGAAATACCAAAGTGTTGGGTGCATTGTCATGAGAACAAAAATGAAGATTATATATTAGCTTCCTCTGAGTAGATATTTGATGAGAAACTCCAGATGAATCTCCTATGTAATGCAGTGGGAAAGAAGATATGTTGAGTGGATGTGCATGTGGACGAGTACAGGGGAATGTGATCCTAGTGGTTGAGCACTAGAAGTGGTTCTTCTATGTAATGCAGTGAGCCAGATATATGGACATCCATATGGATGTGCCCCTAGTGGATGAGAAATAGTGGGTGTATGAGATCCCTTGCTATTTTTTCAAGAGTCAGAACTTCCTATAACCCTAATTTTAATGTAAAGGGTATAGGTCAGCCCCACCTTAATGTAAAAGATAATTAATGTAAAATATAATTAATATAAAAGATAATTAATATGATAATTATTAATTATATTTTGAGTTATTGAGGTCGGCCCTATTGTGCCAAAAGACACATCATTTGATGTGATAATTATTATATAAATAAAGGTGAATCCCCATTGAGGAAACACACTCAACATTGTGTCATCTCATGATTTTAGAAGTTTTGGTTTGAAATTATGAGAATTGCAACACCCTCTTGTGTGCTAGATTTGGTGATGGTGTGGGAGGTATTTCTCTTGAGGAATATAGCAAAGGATTGGCTGGGTTTTATTCCCTTGTTGAGAAGGGTTTCCCAAGATACTTCTTGTTTTCTTGTGGATGGTTATTATTCTTGTGATCTTTGTTCGTTGTTGTAGTTATGGTTCAAGTAATAAAAAAAAATTTAAAAGAATGCATGAGCCATAGCTCATTGAAAATCTAACATGGTATCAGAGCAGGTATTGAAGAATACCACTTTCTCAAGAATGAAGGTAGATCATTGACTGCTAAAAACTTGTTGTTGTAGCATAGAAGAAAGGGTCCAAACTTTTTTTAAGTTTTATGTGGGGAAAGTTACCCCATTGCCAACCCAAGGGAAGGGTCGGACCCTCCCTTAAAATTTTGTTGCAAGGAATAAGGCTACCCGTGGAAAGGAATAATACTATCTATGTGGAAATCAATAAGGCTACCATTGTCTGACTATGTTCCTACAACTGCAACCCATAATTTTGTGGTGTATAGAGAAGGGTCAAAACCTAGAAGAAGAGGTCAGAACCTAGGGAGAAGGTAGTTGTAGCCATTGTAAATAATTCGGCCTGTTCTGAGGCCCCTTAGCTTCCACGGATATACCCAACAACAAACACCTAAATAACAAGGTTTAGACCTCTTCTGAAGTGAAATCAAGGCTCCCACAACCCAAAAATATGAGACTGTCCAGAAAAATATAATGATGAGGTTGTCCAGGCAATAATGAGGCTGTCCAAAATTTGAGACTGTCTAGATTTATAAAAACATAATGAGGTTGTTGTCCTATACAAAGTTTACCTCATTCTGAGGGTATTAGAAGAGTATTTTTTTCCTTTTCTAGGTAGACCGTGGGATGTGTTGAGAACTCAACACACCCTAAAAAGCCTATGTCAATTTTTCTTTTTGGGTACCACTTGACTTTTGCACTGTCTAATTCGACTTCATTGTGGAAAATGTTGCTTTGCTTATCATATTGAATCTCATTAAGTATTTCAAATTTTTCTTGAATATATGAAAAATCATGACTTTAAATGCTTAACTTTAAATAAAGAATCAACAACCAAAACATTTTTCTCCCGATGCACCCAAATTCGACATTAGAACAAATTAAAAGATGAATGAAAATCACTCAAAAACTGTAGATTTTCTGAGGTCCTATGAGGTTGCCACCTAAGGTCTGTCCTTGAACTTAGTATGGCTCTAAGTTTCAACTATATGGATGTCTTCTTTTGCTATTTTAGGACAACAAACAGTCACCCAAATTTATGTTCAATGTTTTGATGGTTAAGTGCTCTATTAAGGTGCCCTTGCTCATGTTTTATTTACTCAATGTTAGCACATGCAATATAACTTAAAACACAAAACAACACCTCTAGATATTTTCACTTTAAAATTATGATCTACACTTCTAAGCATGCATAAATTTGACACTGGTCTTTTCGGTCAACATGACCCTGGATAAACCCCCCCCTGGGGAAAACCAGTTTGGGATATATATCTATATAATGATGATCATAGAAAGAGATAAAACAAGCAATACAATACAATGGAACCTGTATACATAGCAATCTTCTCACAAACCTTGCCACAAGATCCAGAGAGAGATGTGCTCAAACTCAAGTGCACCCTCTCCCTTTGTTTCTCTTTGCACTGAAGTGAATCTCTCTAGCTCCTCTTTGACCCAATGAAAAAATCCCTCCACAAGAATGTGCTCTCCTATGCTGCCTCTCCACTGAAACTATTAGAACTGGCTTCCTCCAAGTGAATCTCATACTAGGTAGCTGTCAACCCACTCCAATGGTGTGCTCTTCTCTTAGAAGATATAATCACCATCAAATAGCAGAGGACAAAGATGGATATATCTCTCCATGAAAGAATTCGACCTAGATCTATCCTCCTCATGCAACTGAACTCATCTCAATCCTCCCTCTCCTCCTCTCTAGGTGAGAAAAACAAGGAATAGAATGCGCCTCCTCTGGTGAATGCGCCCTTCCTCCATGTAGCATGTTCCCTCCAAGGATAGATGGCTAAAACTCCATGGATAACCTCTCCATGAAATCTCAACCCAAACAATGCTTCCTCCTCAAGCCAACAAGGGTTTCTACTCAAACCCTCATCAAGTGTGCCCTCCTCTCCTTGAGAAATGAGCCCCTCCTCTTCTCCAAAACTCACAAGTGAAGAATGAATATTAATAATACACTTTAACCTCCTTTAGCCTCCTTTGGCCAAGCCCTAAAGGATCAATGGCCTATATCCAATCTACCCAAGTCTAATCAATGGGTGAGATCTCATCCAAAAATCTCATGAAGGAAACCCACTTTCCTTAGTTTCTTTATGTCTATTAATTCACCTACATTGTGAATTAATTGTCACTTTAATGCTTAAGTGACATATTTCACTTTTGACTTAAATCTCCTAAGTCAAAGTGAAATTAGAATCATAAAGTAAAGTACAAGGGTAATAGTCTTCCGCCTTTGTGCTTAGAGACTCATAAGCACATGGGGACCACTTTCCAAGGTATCCAAATCTCAACACTCCCTCGTACTGAGGAATGTGCTTGTCACCACCAATATCGTACTTGCAGTGGACATGGTTGCCTCCTAGCATATACTCGGTGAGTATGGATGTACCCTGATCACTGAAAGTTGTCTACACAGATCTGCTCAATCTATGTGATCTATAAATGGAACTCACTCTCCATATATCCAAGATCACCTAGATCTCGGCATCACACTAAACATCTCCACCTTGGTCTCCCACCAAGGATTTCCTCTTAGTATTTTCCTCTCACCAAGAGTCTCCCCCTCTTGGTCTCTCACCAAGTCACTTCCACCTGAATTGGATCTAGAACTTGATCTTCCCATCTCAGAAGCTAAATGAGGCTCAAGCCTCCATGGTGCCTTGTTGCTCCTCCTCATCAAGCTCTGATGCACTAAATATGCATCACCAAATCTCTGTCTTCTCGACTACTATGAAACTGTAGCTATACTGGGTGGACCAATCACCCACTCTGAAGATGTCCAGGGACACTGAGTCTCATCTCCATATGAATCACTATTGTGAGTCAGTCGATCCTCATCAACTATGTCTCCCCATCTAGTGCTAGATGGTGTAATAGTAGATAAATTAGTCATGAACTGAACTCTATCTCCTCTATTGTCGCTGCTGACACATCCTGCTTCTTCTTCTTCTTCTTGGGACACTGTCCTGCATAGTAACCCATCTCTCCACAAGAAAAGAATCTTACTATGCTCATGTATCTCTTCTTCCCATTGTTGTTTGTGTGGTGGGGCCCCAAACTTGGGACCCTGCCAAACTCCACGATCGGTCTTCTTCTTTCCCTTTAACCAAAGAGCAAGGTCCTCATCACCCGAAACTGACTACTGCTATTGCTTCTATTGTCTAGAAGCCTTAGCTCCAAGCCTAATATCCTCTTGGATGAAGTCATCCCACATCCTCTCCCTTGTGGGCATAACCTCCCTGACAACAATGTCGCGTACGAATGGACCCCATGGTTTGGTGAAGCTATTCATAGTTGTCCTCACCAAAGAGTTAGGGTTCACCACCTCTCTGATAGATCTAAGCTCATATACGATTTGGGTGTATCTACCAAGTAATGAAGTAACCGACTCATCCTCGAGCATGTGAATTCTACTCAGTTGATCATGAAGAACCAACTTCCGGTTCTCATTAGATCTCTCATACAACTTGCATAGAGATTTCCACATCTCGTATGCACAAGTATTCCCAGTCAAGTGGGGAATAATGTGATCTCTCACAACATCACAAATGATCCTCTTTTCCTTGTTGTTCCTCCTCCTAAACTCTACCACCAAGATGGGAGCAGTGACATGAATGGGAGGAACAATTGCCTCAACTATGTCCCATAGCTCACGGTCCTCTAAGACAAAGACCATCCTCACCTTCCAAGGTGACAAATTTCTAGCCCCAACTATCCTATCCTCCACATGCATCTGAGATACTAACATGTCTGTCACACTGCGCTCACTCTGATGCTCCAAAACGCAAAGGAACGTTGCCTCACTCCTATCAACATAGGTGTGAAAATAGGCCGTACTCTACAACCTCACTCCTATTCAGTAGGTGTGAAAAGAGGTCATACTCTACAATATCACTCCTATCCAAATAGGTGTGAAAAGAGGGTGTCCACAAGTGTCAAAACTCATCCCAACAAATTCGCCCACAACTGTCCACAAACATTATCAACTAGTTGTCCAAAATCTGCCTTGAGCTATCCTACTGGCACTGAATGAGAGGTACCTTCAGATATTAAGTTTACCCACTATTTTGGACTAAAAACTTGTTTTCCAAAACAACCAACAAATTTGATATAAAACCCCGCCAAACTGCCCACAAAAGTTCTCCAAAATCAGCAAGTCTAAGTCACCTTTGGCTCTGATACCATGTAGATTTTGTGAGGTCCTATGAGGCTGCCACCTAAGGTTTGTCCTTGAACTTAGTATGGCTCTAATTTTCAATTGTATGGCTGTCTTCTTTTGCTATTTTAGGACAGAAAGACGTCACCCAAATTTCTGCTCAATGTTTTGATGGTTAAGTGCTCTTTTAAGGTGCCCTTGCTCGTGTTTTATTTACTCAATGTTAGCACATGCAATATAAATTAAAACACATAACACTACCTATAGATATTTTAAATTTAAAATGTTGATCTACAATTCTAAGAATGCATAAATGATGTAGGAGCATTGCAAACGTCTCAAGCAACAAGCAAGCGCAAGGACGGAAGACAACTGGAAAGCACCAACGCACACTTTTTTGAAATATTTTGAACCATTAACGTAATAGTTAAGAGGAAGCACACTTAGATATTGTAAACAGATCATGAGTGATCCTCTCTCATATGTAGTAGGTAGAGGCATTTATGTGTAGTGAATGTAAGTAGGTAGCTTTGAATTGCAGATTAGACACCCTCATCTTGTATCATTGTAACATTAGCATGGTCAATTGAGCATAGAGCACAGAGAGGTGAAGAAGCAGAGAACTGTATTTGAAAACACCCATGTATAGACGTCCTGAATTAATACATGAAGCTTTGATTCAGACTTATGGTGTTGTGATATTCTCTGTATATGCATGTTGAATGCTATGCTCATAGATATTTTACTCTTTCTGTTATGCATTTGCTGTTACGCTATGTATGCATGATTTCTTGTTGAATGTTTGAAATCTGAGAGACAGAGAGTAAGGAATGAGTTTCAATTGTTTCTCAACCTAAGTGAGTAAAATTCTTGCAAGGAGTGCAGTGGAGTTTGTCCACAAGGAGTGCATTGACAGGTTCAGAGTTAAATCTCTGCAAGCTTAGGAGGGATACAGTTATTCTCATTCTTGTTGAAGTGCAAGTAAAGTACAAGAGCCGTGCAAGGTGTGCGCAGGCTGAGTGAAGTCTCAGAGTTACAACCTGAGTGAAATTGTTGAAGGACTGTTGTCGCAGGGAGTGCACAGAGTCAAAGAGGTTCAAATACTAGAGTGTATTTGAAGAAGTGCCACAAGGAGTGCGTTCAAGAATCATCCCCAAAGGACTTGAGGATTTTTTTTCAAACAAGTTTAGGAGGGATAGAGTCTTCAAAGTTGTCGAAGAGAAGCTCAAGAGGGCTAGTGCCTTGAAGTGTTGAAAGGAGGCATAGCGAAGTGTTTTGCAGGTGGACAAGTTCTGTGAAGGAATACCTTGTTCATTTCGCAGGAGTTGTCAAGGAGGCATTGGACGATCGAAATTCTCTGAGGGGAATTCGTGAAGTTCCAAGAGCCATCAGATTTTGTAGAGGAGTAGGGGAGTTACGGTAAGACTATTTTCAAGTTTAAGTTCAAGGGAAATAGAGCCATAGGATCCAAGCCAGTAAGGGCCATTGGATCACTCGCGAACTCTCATTTTGCGGATTCGCGAGGTGAAGGGTCGAAAACCTTGCACCAAGATTCATGAAATTGCGAAGTGCGAGGTCCTGAAAAAGTGAGAAGTTCCATTGTGGGCCAACATTAATAATGAGTCAGAACTCAACATTTCGGCATTTCAAAAAATAGGAGGTCGAGAATTTTGTCTCAAAATTCCCGAAGTCGCGAGTTGCAATAGGGAGTAGCGAGGAGTTCAGGATCTCGACACTTTGGGTGTCGGGATACAAAGGAGGCAATGCTTGGGGAGCGAAGTCGCGAAGTGCCAAAGATAGGCACGAGAGACACGTGGCAGAACCACAAGGTGGGCTTGGGTGATAGACAAGCGGACACGTGTCACCTAGTGAAAGGAGTCAACACCCCGTTGACCTCTCGCGTCTCAGGGATTCCTGAGATAAGGGAACAAGAGTTCAACCCTTCGACTTGCGAAGTCGTGAGTAGCAAGAACGCGAGAGGGAAAGCTAATGTCGCTTCTCAGGGGTTCATGAAGGGAAGGTGCCAAGGTTGGACACTGAAACTCATGAAAGTGCGAGTAGCAAGAGGTACTAGTGTTAAGCCTAGCTGGTGGTTATGTGTGGAGGGTGCTGACAAGGGGAGGAGCCATACGCGTATCGACATTTCAGGTATCGCGAGATTGGGAAGGAAGAGTTGAATGCTTCGACTAGCGAACTCGTGAGATTGCGAGTTGAAACAAGTGACTTTGGGTTAGGCCCTTGGTCATAGCACTATAGTCACTTGGGAAAGGTGGACCTCGTGCCTAGTGTTTTTCACATAGGGGAGCTTCCGAATGGACCCGTGGATCGATTAAATTGAGATTCTAGTAGGGAATTAAAGAGTCAATCTGACTCAAGGGAAGGAATCAGAATGATCCTGTAGTAGACCTTGACCCGAGGACCGATAGAGGGTTGGGGGTCTGCATCAAGTGGTATCAGAGCAGAGGCCATGGGATGCATCAAGTGGTATCAGTGGTATGAAGTCCATGCTTACTACATCAAGAGGCCATGGGATGCAATAAGCATGGACTTCATATTGGGGCTGCCGAGAACACAAAGAGGGTTCGACTCGATCTTTGTAGTAGTGGATGGATTTTCTAAGATGGCACATTTTATACCGTGTCAGAAAACTAGTGACACAACTCACATTGTGAATCTATTTTTCAAAGAAGTCATTTGACTTCATGGCTTACCAAGGAGCATAGTTTTGGATCGAGACACCAAGTTTGTGGGACACTTCTGAAGAACCTTATGGAAAAAGCTGGGAACAAACTTTTCATTTAGTTTATCTTATCATCCTCAGATGGATGGACAGATAGAAGTTGTCAACATAAGTTTGGGAGAATTGCTGAGAAGTTTGGTGACTGAACATCACAGTCAATGGGACAACATTCTGCCATAGGAAGAATTTTCTTATAATGATTCAATAAACAGAAGCACAGGGTAGAGTCCATTTCAAATTGTTTATGGCATGCAACCAAGGGGAGTTTCTGAATTGAGGGATTCAGAACATAACACAACTAGGAGTGCTAGTGCAGAAGATTTTGCCGAGGCAATGAGGGAGCTTCATAGCCAGGTGAAGAAGCAATTGCAGAAATCGAGCCAAAAGTATAAGCGAAGAATAGATCAACGCAGGTGACAAATTCAGTTTGAAGTTGGTGATTTTATCCTTGGACACTTGAGAAAGGAAAGGTTCCCAAGAGGGAAATATAATAAATTGAAAATGAAGAAAATTGGACCGTGCTGGATCATAAGGAAATTTGGGACAAATGCTTATGAGATCGAATTACCCCATGATATTGGAATTTCTCCGATATTCAACATCTCAGATTTGTACCCTTATAAAGATGAAGAAGTAGAAGCAGGTAGTGAACAACCAGAGGTTCAATGGACTAAACAGATGCCATTTGTAGAGAAACCACAAATGGAAAGCATATTGAACAAAAGAGTTAGTAAGAGGACCAAGCGAAAGGATTACTTTGAATACTTGGTCAAGTGGAAGGGACATCCAATTGAAGATGCCAGCTAGGAGAATGAAGCAGAGACTCAAAAGCATGGATAGACCATGTGAGAGCTCATGGACAGGAGCCCATGAAAATTTTCAAGCAAGGGAGTATGATGCATGAGCATCGAAAACGTCGCAAGAAGCAAGCAAGCGCAAGGATGGAAGATAGCTGGAAAGCACCAGCGCACATTGTTTTTGAAATATTTTGAACCATTAATGTAATATTTAAGAGGAAGCACACTTAGATATTGTAAACAGATCATGAGCGATTCTCTCTCATATGTAGTAGGTAGAGGCATTATGTGTAGTAAATGTAAGTAGGTATCTTTGAATTGTGGATTAGACAGTTTTAAGGAGCCGGAGGGAAGACCGACTATAGACACCCTCATCTTGTATCATTGTAACATTAGTATGATCAATCGAGCATAGAGAATAGATAGGTGAAGAAGTAGAGAACTGTATTTGAAAACACCCATGTACAGAAGTCCTGAATTAATACATGAAGCTTTGATTCAGAATTATGGTGTTGTGATATTCTCTGTATATGCATGTTGAATGCTATGCTCATAGCTATTTTACTCTTTCTGTTATGCATTTTTTGTTATGCTATGTATGAATGATTTCTTATTGAATGTTTGAAATCTGAGAGAGAGAGAGTAAGGAATGAGTTTCAATTGTTTCTCAACCTGAGTGAGTAAAATTTCTACAAGGAGTGCAGTGGAGTTTGTTTGCAAGGAGTGCGTTGATGGGTTCGGAGTTAAATCTTTGCAAGCTCAGGAGGGATAAATTTATTCTCATTCTCATTGAAGTGAAATTTAAGTATAGGAGCCATGCAAGGTGTGCGCAGGTTGAGTGAAGTCTTAGAGTTAAAACCTGAGTGAAATTGTTGAAGGAATGTTGTCACAGGGAGTGCACAGAGTTGAAGAGGTTCAAATACTAGAGCATATTTGAAGAAGTGCCACAAGGAGTGCGTGCAGGAATCATCCCCAAAGGACTTGAGGATTTTTTTTTAAACAAGTTTAGGAGGGATAGAGTCTTCGAAGTTGTCGAAGAGAAGCTCAAGAGGGCTAGTGCCTTGAAGTCTTGAAAGGAGGCATAGCGAAGGGTTTTGCAGGTGGACAAGTTCTGTGAAGGAATACCTTGTTCATTTCACAGTAGTTGTCAAGGAGGCATTGGACGGTCGAAATTCTCCGAGGGGAATTCGTGAAGTTATGAGAGCCATCAGATCATGCAGAGGAGCAGGGGAGTTACGGTAAGACTATTTTAAAGTTTAAGTTTAAGGGAAATAGATCTGTAGGATCCAAGCCAGTAAGGGCCATTGGATCACTCGCGAACTCTCATTTTGTGGATTCGCAAGCTGAAGGGTCGAAAACCTTGCACCAAGATTCATGAAATCACGAAGTGAGAAGTCCCAATAGAGAGGGAAGTTACGTTGTGGGGCCATAATTAATAATGATTCAAAACTTGGCATTTCGACATTTCAAAAAATAAGAGGTCGAGACTTTTGTCCCGAAAGTCCCGAAGTCGCAAGTTGCGATAGAGAGTAATGAGGAGTTCAGGATCTCGACACTTCAGGTGTCAAGATACAAAGGATGTAGTGCTTGAGGAGCGAAGTCATGAAGTGCCGAAGCTAGGCATGAGAGACAAGTGGTAGAACCACAAGGTGGGCCCGGGTGATAGACAGGCAGACACGTGTCACCTAGTGAAAGGAGTCAACACCCCGTTGACCTCTCGTGTCTCAGGGATTTGTGAGATAAGGGAACAAGAGTTCAACCCTTATACTTGAGAAGTTGCGATTAGTGAGAATGCAAGAGGGAAAGCTAATGTCACTTCTCAGGGGTTCATGAAGGGAAGGTGCCAAGGTTGGACACTGAAACTCGCGAAAGTGTGAGTAGCGAGAGGTGCTAGTGTTAAGCCTAGCCGGTGGTCACGCACGGAGGGCGCTGATAGGGGGAGGATCCATACCCGTATTGAAATTTTGGGTATCACAAGATTGGGAAGGAAGAGTCGAATTCTTCAACTAGAGAACTTGCGAGATCGTGAGTTGAAACAAGTGAATTTGGGTTAGGCCCTTGGTCATAGCGTTGTAGTTGCTTGGGAAAGGTGGAGCTCACGCCTAGTGTTGTTCACACAAGGGATCGTTTGAAAGGACCTGTGGATCAATTAAATTGAGATTCCAGCAGGGAATTGAAGATTCAATCCGACTCAAGGGAAGGAATCAGAACGATCCTGTAGCGAACCTTGACCCGAGGGTTGATAGAGGGTTGGGGGTCTGCATCAATAAATTTGACAAAGGTGTTTTTGGTCAACATGACCCTAGATAAAATACCCCTGGGGAAAACCAGTTTGGGATATATGTCTATATAATGATTATCAAATCAAGAGATACAACAAGTAATACAATACAATGGAACCTGTGTACATAACAAGCTTCTCACAAGCCTTGCTGCAAGATCCAGAGAGAGATGTGACCAAAATTAGGTGTGCCCTCTCCCTTTGTTTCTCTTTGCACTGAAGTGAAGTGATCTAGCTCCTCTTTGACCCAATGAATAAATCTCTCCATAGGAATGTGCTCTCATGTGCTGCCTCTCTAATGAAACTATCAGAACTGGCTTCCTCCAAGTGAATCTCCTACCATCTAGCTGTCAACCCATTCCACTAGTGTGCCCTCCTCCTAGTAGATATGATCACCATCAAATAACAGAAGCCAAAGCTAGATATCTCTCTCCATGAAATCATGCGTCCTATCTCTAGCCTCCTCATGCAACTGACCTCATCTCAAGTCTCCCTCTCCTCCTCTCTAGGTGAGAAAAACAAGGAATATAATGTGCCTCCTCTAGTGAAGGAGCCCCTCCTCCATGTAGCATGTGCCCTCCAAGGATATATGGCTAAACCTCCCTAGATAACCTCTCCAGGAAAGATCAACCCAAAAAATTCTTCCTCCTCAAGACAACAAGGGTTTCTACTCAAACCCTCATCAAGTGCGCCCTTCTCTCCTTGAGAAATGCGCCCTTCCTCTCCTCCAAAAATCATAAGTGAAGAATGAATCTCGATACTACACTTTACCCTCCTTTAGCCTCCTTTGGCCAAGCCCTAAAAGATAAATGGCCTAGATCCAATCTAGCCAAGTCTAATCGATGGGTGAGATCTCATCCAAAAATCTCACTAAGGAAACCCACTTTCCTTAGTTTATTTATGTCTATTAATTCACCCACATTGTGAATTAATTGTCACTTTAATGCTTAAGTGACATATTTCACTTTTTACTTAAATCTCCTAAGCCTAAGTGAAATTAGAATCATAAAGTAAAGTACAAGGGTAATAGTCTTCCCCCTTTGTTCTTAGAGACTCATAAGCACTTGGGGACCACTTTCCAAGGTGCCCAAATCTCAACAAAATTTACAGTCACCGAGCGTTGATCTTCACTGGCATCGACAAAAGAAAGTTTTCTTTTGTGACAAAAGTCATACAAGGATATCATTGATAATAGATCCCCTTTGACGTCATTAAAAGGTGAAGAGAGTAAACATTAACGAAGGAAGAAATGATATTTCCGATAGATGATACCCGATGCACTTAGCAGACCAAATCATGACAAACATTCAGACCACGCTAAAGTTGTTTCTTCAATCGCCAACTTTTGAAACATTTCTTCATCGGGAGTTTTGAGGAGGCTAACCCAAAGGAAACTACGTGATAGGTTTATGATCCATGAACGTTGATCTCTGATACCATTTCAACATCGACAATCCCAGGTTTAACTTGGAATGTACAACTTGAGTAAAGTCCCGAGTCTGACTGATACTTGTGAGTTAAGGCACTAGTTTCCATTGCCACTTGTCTCGAGCTCGTTTTTCCACTTCAACACCGTACGACAAAATTGATTGGCATCAAAGTTTTTTCGCAGAATAATATCAATGAAATCACTTGTAGAAAATTGTTGATCCTTGATCCACCCACTAGGAAAGCGATACAATGGGACATTTTAGTGCTAGATACGTTGTGATCTAGAGAATTTAAGGGATTAATTAATTCCAAATATCGCATTAGTTTCTAATTCATGCGTGAATCAAAAGGAACATTTGAATTTACTGATAGAACACATCACCCTCTGTGCCTCCGTCGTCAACCCACGATGAATTAAATTACATAGATTCAATGATAGATTTGTTTGAATTTCACTCATCGCCCAAATTGATCGGTTCATACGACCTGTAAGTTTTTCTCCATTAAATCCTCTTGATCCATTGTAAATAAGATTATTCTACTTGGAAAGGATTTTTAGAGAATCCATAAGAACGAGACGAGCAATTCAAAATCTTCTGATCCCCATGTGAGTATCAAACTACAGAGTTTAGAAAGAGTTACAAGTATGTACCAAACTAGATTTTCTGTGTTTCCACTTCATATATACATTTTGATCTAATGTCACTCTGAACACCGACCCTAAAGTATTGTTTCAATTGTAGGAATGATGCCTCCCTGAAATCCGAACACTAGGAAATCTTCAAGAGTGCCAAAGCTAAAGGAACTAGTGGTGGGAGAAGGCTCTTCCCCAGTGGCCGCAAAACAATTAGAATTTTCCCCAAGTCCAGAACCAGTCATTAGGATATCTAACAAGAAGGTTTTCACTCAACCTCCATCCTTTGGAGACATAGATGCAAACACAAGGGGCAAGGTGGTACTCCCACATTGGGGATAACTCTTCAAGAAGATCACCTGGGAAGAATTCTCAGAATATATCCCTCACAACGACCCCAATATGAGAAAGCTTGACAATGGAGTTTTTGCAAATATCTGAAAGTCATACTTGCACATGGTAGCAAGAAGAACTCTAGTGTTTCCTTGCATAGAAATCCTAAAGTGATTTATTGACCACACAGACACCTAGAAATTCCTAATCAACAATGATAATGGCGAGTGTGTCGGGGTTTTCCTTTTGGTAGAGGTGCAGAATTATTACAAGCTCAGAGACCCAGAAGAGTGACTGAACACCAATTTCATTGTTAGCTTTTATGAGCACCATGACACCGACCAGGAGATGGATTTGTAAATTCTAACCTTGTACAATATCTACTACAAACTGATATTTAGAAAGAACAGAAAATATACAATGGCAAATACAAACATTACATAGAGAATTTTCACCTGGAAACCCAAACCGGGAAAACCAACATATATTATATTCATACATTGTGTTACATTGTTTACAATACAATATACATATAGGAGCCAATGACATTTAAAACCCTAACCCAATGACCTGGATTAGTCCAAAACCCCAATTCCTTAACCGGAAATAGAAAACCATCGGCAAAAAACCATGTGCCGAAAAACCACCTAAATATCATGTGGTCCCAGTCCGAAAAAAAATTTCGGGGGCACTGCCCCCGAACCCCTGCATGGGGGAATCCACGCCCAGCACAAATTCTCAGACACTACTACTCGTGAAAAGAATACAACACATACCCAACATTCTCCCTCTTGTTGTTTTCTTTGCACACAAGGGGTTACAAGGTTACATAGTCAACAATCCAGGGCATCAATGCCCATGGATCCTTTACACCAAGAGAACTTCTCAATGCTCACAGATCTTGTTAATGAATCTGAAACATTCTTCAAAGTGTCCACCTTCATCAGTGATACTTTCTTTTCTTCAATCATGTCTCTCACAAAGTGATATTGAACATCAATGTGCTTTGTCTTTTAATGATAAGCAAGGTTCTTCGCCAAGAAAATTTCACTCTGTCTGTCACACTCTATCCTTACAGCTTCTTGTACCAACCCAATACCTGAACACAATCTTTGTAACCATACTTCTTCCTTACTTGCACGAGTGGCTGCCATGTATTCAGATTCTATAGTTGAAAGTGCCACTACAACCTGTCTTTTTCTCATCCAACTTATTGCTCCTCCAAACAGGTTAAACACATACCCGCTTGTAGATCTCCTACGATCAGAATCTCCAGCCCAGTCTGCATCCACAAAGCCATGTATATCAACCACTCTGTCCAATACCAGTCTTCCTTCATAGAACAATCCATAGCTAGCAGTGCCACGCAAATACCTGAAAAACCCTTTTTACTGCTGTCCAATGCTCCTTCCTTGGTTTTGACATATACCTGCTCAAAGCTCCCACTGCATGTGCAATGTC
Source organism: Picea engelmannii (assembly GCA_009831015.1). Classification (NCBI taxonomy): domain Eukaryota; kingdom Viridiplantae; phylum Streptophyta; class Pinopsida; order Pinales; family Pinaceae; genus Picea; species Picea engelmannii. The sequence goes on from ML777418.1 coordinate 1,495,632, forward strand.
TGGTCTAGTACAGACCATTGCATACATCAAACTACCAACTATACTTGTATATGGAACATGAGACATGTCCTCCTCTTCTTCATGTGTCTTGGGACACTGATCCACAAATAACTTTACACCAACAGGAATAGGAATCTTAACCGGTTTACATTCCTCCATATTAAACCTCTGCAATATTGTCTCGACATATTTTCTCTGATTTAACCAGAGTTTCCTCCTTTTTCGATCTCTTTTAATTTCCATGCCCAAAATGAAATTTGAAGCACCAAGATCCTTCATGTCGAATTTAGAGGAAAACTGAGTTTTCACATCCTGGATAATCTCCTTGTTGTTTCCTATCAACAACATGTCATCCACATACAAGACCAAATAAATCAAATGATCAACAATTAATTTAGAATACACACAGTGATCCTCTTTGCTTCTTTTGAAGCCAAGTCCCAGCATATAAGTATCAAATTTTTTATACCAATTCCTTGGTGATTGTTTTAAACCATATAGGGACTTTTTCATCTTGCATACCAGCTCCTTCTTTCCTTTCACAGCATAATCTTCTGGTTGCTTCATAAATATTTCTTCTTCCAAATCCCCATGCAGGAATGTTGTCTTCACATCCATCTATTCTATTTCAAAATCAAATGCAGTAGCAATAGATAACAGAAATATTATAGAGGTTAACTTGGCAATAGGAGAAAAAGTCTCACCAAAATCAATTCCCTCAACCTGGGAATAACCCTTTGCTACTAATCGAGATTTGTATTTCTCCACTTTTCCTTCTGCATTCAGCTTCTTTTTAAATACCCATTTGCTGCCAATGGGATTTCTTCTAGTTGGAAAATCCACTATATCCCAAGCCTCATTCTTATCCAAAGATGCCATTTCTTCTTCCATGGCCCTTTTCCAGAGATTTCCATCCTCTGAATCCACTGCCTCCCTGACAGTTCTAGGATCATCATCAGTAATAGACAAAGAAAAAATTGAACTAAAATCAGATGGACTATACCTTTCTGGTAGCCTTCTTTCTCAATCCGATCTCCTCAATATTGGAGTATGAGGATCTTCTTCTTCTAATTCATGTTCTTCTGTAGAGTCTGCTTCATCATCCTTTAAATCAAACTCTATCTTCTCTGGTTCTTCCTTACTTGGTAGGACTTCTTGTTTAACAACATCCTTCATTTCTCTAAATA
>ML777418.1:1509236-1551791 GCA_009831015.1 Picea engelmannii
AGTCTCCTATATATACCAAGGAGACATTTTCATTTTGAATCATCTTGTACTTGAAGATTTAAGTGGGGTAAAAGGAGGTTGCCCCCTCGAAGAGGCTTATTATCTGAAATTATCTCTTTTTCAAGGCGTTGAGTACTTTTCCTAAGGTTTTTCTATGCTATATTGATGTTTGGTTCTTAACATCATTGATCCATCTTCATCTATTTATTCTCATCAAGGAAAATACATATTACATTACATCAATCATCAACCAATCAATCCTTTGGCATCAATCAAACAATCAATCACTTGACATCAATCAATGACATCAGTCAATCACACCTTTGGCATCAATGACAACATGATCCAACAATCTCCCCCTTTGGCATTGATGGAAATACCAACATTGATGTCAACACAAATTACCAATTATTGATGTCAACGTGTATATAAGGCATTCTCTACATCAATAGTAAATGTGACTATCTCTTCACATCAATCTCTCCCCATTAATAGACATCAATCACATCAATGTGATTATCTCTTCCCCTTTGACATAAATGGCAAAGGGCCTTTCTCCTCTTGGGGATTCTCCTCCTGTCTGAATTCCTTTGATCTTCCTCTGAATATTCTCTCCCCTTTTGAACAAGGGATATCACTCTGATGTAATGCTAAAGATACATCAAACATACTCCCCCTTTGACCATTTCTCTCCCTAGAATTATGCTTATGTGCTCTTTCTTCAAATATAGGGCTCTTTTCTAGGTATGCATATGATAAATATCTCCTCCTAGAAGCATGGGAAGAAGAATGAATCCCCCTATAGGTATGTATACCCTATCTTTTCTACAAGATGAACATTGTGCTACCATATAATGATCCTTGGACCTATTCGTGCATCAAACTCATGTCATACAAAGCATGATGAAGCCAAAGATATGTTAACAATAAAATAAAGAATCATGAGAAAAATATCAACCAAGTACATTCTATACAAAAATGTGTGCTCATCATGTACAACACCTATGTACATCAACATCATGCAATGTGCCAAAAGATATCATCCATGGAGTGTATCAATCATATGCCTCTATCTACATGCCAACATGTGCATATAGCAATATGCCAACATGTGCATATAGCAATATGCCAACCATATGCATCTACCAATATGTCAACCATGTGTATCTACCAATAGGCCAACCAATGTGTCATATCACTCATGATATGTCTCCATCATGAACCAAGTATCATAAACAAATACCATTTGTTGTGCTAATCAAGTAATACCAATGATGTAGTATCATCAAGCATATGTCATATATGAATGTACCAAACATGTACATCACCATGCACCAGTACCACAAAATGATGAATCCCATATATGTATGCCAAATGCTCCATAAAACATGTGCCAATCAAACTGCTAGTAGGTGCCTCTATCAATATACTAGAAATGTACCAATCATGCATCAACTATGGATCATCAATGATGTACAACATGACCATATCATCATCTCACCAAACACATGTCCCAATGTGTAGCCCATCCATATTCTAAATGCATGCATCAAGCCTTCCAATGGGTAACCTTCCAATAATACATCATTAAGATATATCACATAACCAAGGTGCCATAACTTCACTGTTATAACCAGCATTGTTCTTCATCAGAAAATGCATCAATCCATACTCATGGGTTAGTGCCATGTACCCAGTATTTTATTTTACATCATCACCTTAAATAATCCAATATACAATCATGAGAGCCTGCAACAAACAATGTTAGAACCTACAATAAACCATGTCAGACCCTGCATCACAGAGTTATACCATCACATCAAAATCCAATCCCTCTACATAGCCCTTGTCCTTTGGCTTCACCACATATACACGACTTACTGCACATAAAACTTGCATATGTATGCGACTGATACCATTGTCACCTGCGTATGCCTCAGTAGATGATAATTTTGAACTTCCCTTCAGTCCTTCATTCTATTCTGGCTACTCTGTCTTCTTCACCCACTTTTGTAGATGTCCCTTCTCTTCAGAACTTGAGCTTTGAGAATCCATGTTTTCAAATATGTCTCCCTTCCTTCATTCCTTCTTCTAGCCATGCTATGTGAAGTCCTCATCATGGAATTTATTCTTATGTTCCAACACTCCTGGGATTTGTGGCCAAATCCACTACAGCTGTAGCATCTCATGTAATTGTAGTGAACAACAATATGTCCTACTTTATCACATCTCCAACACCTTATGGTTCTATGAAATCTTCCATTATATCTTCTTTCATAATATCTACATTCGAAATCTTTGTGACCATATTCATTACATGAATAACAATGCCCATGAAAAATACTTTCATAACTTTGCTTTGGTGTCCCAAAGATAGCTTCTTGATGTCTTCCTTGCTTTTGTATTTTGAATTTTTCCTTGCCTTGTGTAGATGGTTTCTTTGCAACATTGTCTTCCTTCTTTGATGGACTTACCTCATGCTTCTTTGAGGTGCTTGCTTCAGCATGTGTAGCTTCTTCTTTTTATCCAAGTCCTAACTTATCACATGGTCATCTTTGACTTTCCAAGATCTCATCCAAGATTCTTGAGCTATTCAAGAATTTGTTTGACTTCTCTACCTTCTTTCTAAGTTCAACAACTTCAGCTTCTAACTTATGACATGCCTCTTCCTTTTCATTTATTCGATCCTTCAATAGTTCCTCTACCCTTTTGGCTTCTTCAATTTGGGTCTTGAGATGGACAATAGTTTCAAAACAAATTCTAATCTCATCATCTACCTTCATATCTTCTTTTTCATTCTTTAGTCTTGAGATCTCTTCTTCCTTTTCTTCTAATTGAGTCTTACTAATTTCTTCTAGTTCTTTGAGCATTTCTTTTAACTTCAAGATGTGCCTTTGACTCTTCTTGATAAACTTTTTAGTGTTATCCGAAAGATAGCTATAGTCTATATAATAGTGGTCATTGCTATATTCATATAGAACTCTTTCAACTTTCTCTTTAAGATCCAATAGCTTTTCCTCAATTTCTTCCATGGGATAACAATCAATTGATTTTATCCAAACTACTTCTAGATTTTCTTCTTCACTTGTAGAGAAAAATTCAACATCATCACATTTTGAATTATTGCAATCAAGGGTTTGTGTATATTCTTTACCTTCATTTGAAATGTGTTCAAGATATTCCCTTTTGTAAACATCATCACTTTTAGAAATAATGCAACCAAGAGTTTTTGGATATTCTTTACCTTCATGTGTCTTGATGGAGTTGTCTTCAATGTATTTCTTCTCCTTCTTGCTTTGATATGTCTCCTTTATCTTTAGCCATAGATCCTTGGTGGAAGTGCATTGTTCCATGCTTTGTTTGATAGGGCTTGAGAGTCCACTAAGAATGGTATTGAGAGCCAATGCATCATTTTTCTTTCCTTCTCTTTGAGCTGCAAACTTTGACTTGTTCTTCAAAGGAACTGATCTAGCAATGACTGCCTTCCAAATTGATGCTCCCATTGTCTTCAAATGTAATCTCATCTCTATTCTCCAAGTAGAATAGTTTTCCTTATAAAGGATTGGAACTTCATCATCCATTTGTGTTTCTATGGATCTCCTTCAAGCTTGTTAAGGATTGTAGTGAAGGCTTGCTCTGATACCAATTGTTGGACACACCTACCACACTTAGGGGGGGGGGGTGAATGAGTGTGGGAATATTTTTCCCAAAACTTCCCTCTTTCACAAAACTCATTAGCTAGAAATCACCATTAACACATTACTCATTGCTGTGATTTATAACCAGCTAGATGTGAACACATATCAACAACATATATTAGCAATATATCATCAATAAGTCATCACCACAAGGAACACAAAGAACACAAGATGTATGTACAATTTTGTTTTTATTACGGATGACAATCCTTGGGGTTTTTCAACAACAATTGAATAGAGTACAACTCTACAAGAGCACCAGCTCTATAATGAAAGACTCATCTTACATCCTCAACACTGACTGAGATGAGGCAACAATCCTCAACATATATCAATATGCAATAGGTACGTGACCTGTCAGTAGTGTAGTCTACGTGTGTACATGCCTTGGCTCACTACAACCCGCGTATGTACGCGACCAGTGTATACAACAACTTGTGTATACCTTCTGAGCTATTAGGGTTGATACTTCAAGATCAACTCAGATCCTCTACAACCAATTCATCATTCTCTTCTATCTCTCACTATCCAAAATGACCACTAGCTAGTCACAACACATCCAAGCTCTCCAATAGCTTACTCATGCTCCACAACCAATCAATATGAATGCTACTCAATCGTGCATAAGCAATCAACATGCTATAGTCATCATATCAATATTGAATCATAAGAGTTCTTCTCACTCCATCAACCAACATAAACCACATCATAGTAGCCATACCAAGAATTCCCTTAGCATTCACAACACAACAAGCTATACTATCCATCAAGAAAATAATGTAATCATACCAGTGTCTCAGTGACAAATATGAGCCCATAGAATGCAAATCTGGAACCTCCTTCTGTCTTCAATAGCTTGTCATTAGCTCAACCACAAATCTCCATGATTTTATCTAATGTACTCTCCCTATACACAGACAAACTGTGTACTGTACGCACCTTGTACACAGACAACTCATGTATACGCACCCTATACATAGACAACCCACATACGCACTTGAAAATAAGGTTTTTATGTAATTCCGAGAATTTCACCGTCATGATCTCAGACTTGGGGAAATTTCAATGAGTCCATGAGATCCTCCCAATATACTCTCTCTTAGAATATATCTTCAACACATGCTCAAGATATCCACACCAAAGATTCTCTCACAAGAAGCTCTCACAATAAGCTGTCCATCAATAATCCAAAAGATATTCTCACAAGAAGCTCTCCATCAATACTCCAAAAGATATTCTCACAAGAAGCTCTACTCTGATCCACAAAAAGGATATTTTGCAAGAGACCATTGCTATCTTATTTATACTTTCATCCTCTAGGTCACTTAACCCATTTATAGGTCACTTAACCTATTTTCCTTATTTTAGGGTTAACCACTTTCCATAAATAGAAGTTCTCCAATCCTTTATCATTTAAATATTCCTTCTTGATTTTGTCACCTTACTTTATCATTTCTTGACTTTGTCACTTTACTTTATCATTTAAATAATGATTTCTTCTTTTAAAGAACTTTGACTTCTTTGACCTTGTGGGCTTCAATCCAACATGTGAGGGTCCTCCAACTTCGTAATGCCATAAATCTCAAACCGTGAGGAGTTATGTGGAATTCCACATACCACCAGAAATGGTATGCCAAGCACTATCCATCTAGGATAGTTTCACCAACAAGTTCATTGATCTTCATCTCATTATTTCACATACAAGCATGGGTCCTCCAACCATTCTTCTAGGATAAATCAATCCGCAAAGTGTCTTCTCGTGAGGGATTTCACCATAAGGGGACCACTTTGGAGCTCATCCATTTGTGCACTTTATCAACCATGATAAGACAATAATGAGTCATCTATACATTTTTCAACAATGCATCATATACCAATGAAATAACATCTATCCATCTTCATCATGTATCAATGACAACCCATTGATCTATCTTCATCATATCAATGAAAACTAATTGATCCATCTTCATATATGCATTCTTGTCAAGGAAAATACATATTACATTACATTACATTACAACAATCAATCAATCCTTTGGCATCAATCAAACAATCAATCACTTGACATAAATCATTTGACATCAATCAATAACACCTTTGTCATTAATGACAACATGATCCAACAAACGAAATCAGTCTTGATTGCATAAGGAAATCGATCGAGTATTGGGAAAAAATGTCTTGGGAACCTAACCAAGAAATCCAAGAGAAATGAGCCAGGTGCAAGAAAAACTGGGTCAAAATCAATTAGGCAATGAAGGATATCGGACTCCTCAAGTTTGGCATGCCTGACGACTTCGTCAACTTGTGTGACATAGTCAAATCACACACTAAGCAAGATTCATCATGGGACAAAGAACTCGCAAAGGTAACCGACACAGTGCCAGGTCAGGTGCGACAGTTTATGGAACACCCTATCAAATCTCGGGCTATGGTGCAACAATTAAGTGTTAGTCTAGTCAAGTATCAGACACATGTGATAGAGAGACGAGAAATTTATGCAGCCCCGATGGAACAACATATATTCCCATACTCCCACACCTACAAGGAGTTGTTCATCAAGTGGTCAGAGTATGAGAAGAGTCACCCTTTTAAAGTGATATATTGAGATGAGTCTTAGACAAACTAATGGGAGAGAACGCCATGTGGCAAATTTTGTTTTACCTATCTGCACTTTAGCCATTATTTGTAGTTAATTTTATGTTATAAATAAGAGCATCGACTAATCAGTTAAGGGTCGATGGCTGTTGCAAGAAAATCTCATTTCTGGTTTTGTTAAGAATTATTTTGGAGCTACCTTTAATTCAGAAGTCCTTCAGGACCAGAGACAAGTTTATTTTTTCTTCAAATGCATGTATGATTGGATGTGGAGAAGAACTATTTCCTATTCTGTATTATGAATGGATGCAGTAATGAGTAAGAGCTATTAAATCTATTGATAAGTTATCTAATGCAATGTTTTACAATTCTTTATTTAATGATGAAAATGAATCTTTGTGATAGTATGTGATTGATGATTAGAGTTGAGTGAATTATTTTTCTTACCATTGTTTATCACATGCATGTTTTCTTTTGATAATTCGTATCTCTGTCAGTAACTAGAATATTCACATGGTTAATGTATTAGTACTAGTCCTGTGGTATACGATCATTGTCTGCATGCTAGGGTGTAAGGGTCATCCAAAGCCCAACGTCTTCTCCAATAGTTAAAGTTTGTTCCCATTTGTTTCCTAGTTGGTTTATACCGACTTTCCATCTTATATGAGTCCTACCTAAGAGAAAATACAAAAAGAGAATGTCTAAACCGAAGGAGAGGCCTTCACAAGAAAACATAAAGCCCATCGATTAATTGGACGGATCACAAGATCTGGAGAACCATTTCACTATTAAACGTTGCAGAGTCTAATTGGGCCTCAGTGGTGGGTTTGGTTCCTGCTATTGAGTTAAAGGGATTTAAAACCCATCAACATGATGCTAAAAACTGTGTAAACTTCCTGTAGCAGGCCTAGGACTGTGGGAAAAATAAGTTTGTTGAGAGAGGAAGATTTAAAGGGACAAAAACACACCTTAACACTCAACCATCAGTCTTCACTCAATTTTTTTTTTTTTTATTGAAAGATGTGGAGATTGGCAGTCAAATACAGGTGGATCAAAGGGTGCTTTAAATATTTGGGACATTAGATCCAACAAGGTGGTCTATGAATACTTGAGAGGTCTTGGTGTAGACTTCAGCCATAATGTGGAAGCATATACTTTCCCATGCATATGCTATCATCCAGTTGAAGATAATATTTTCGACAATTCAAATGGAAACTACATTGCAATATTCACATCTAACCCACCATTTAAATTAAACAATTCGAAAAGAATGAAGTTTCAGGGTTTCCAATTCAATGCAGCTTCAGTCAAGATGTTGGGATGGTGTTTTATCAATATTTGAGTAAAAGATGAGAAAATAAAGGCTCCTAAGCAAGGGGATAATGTCCATATTTAGGAAGGCTTTCACTGAAATTGATTATTCAGAAGAAGAAAACATGGAGTAAACTCCAGAATTTCAGTCAATAGAATATGAAGAGTATCTTCTTCCAAGGAAAAGAGAATAGAGAAATGAATCTGCTGGTATGGTGTCAAGAAAATATGTGGTAGTGTTGGTTGCAACAGTTGTGCACTCTAAAATGAATTTTACAATAGCAAGGGTTGTGTGTGAGTTACTTGACAGATAGAACTACAACAACATTGTTGTCAAGCAGAGTTCCAGGCCCAAATATAAAGGAGTCTCTAAGGTATAAAAGGATCAAGTCTAAGTTCTATCTTAAACATGAAAAAAATTTCTACTAGACCAAAGTATAGGTGGCTATAAGACAAATAAGCATAACCTCCATTGGTGCACACTCTCAGGTATGCACTTGTACATATATATTATTCACATGATTGTTATAAGGGTATTTGTAGGAGGACAGAACCCTTGGTGCAAATCATGAACCCAGAGAAGTCTCAGTGTGTTCAGAAGAACAACACATGGGAAGTGAAGACTCCAGGTTTGATTTTTTTTATCATGACTATAACCTACATCTCTAAGGTTGCTACATTACAAGTAGGTGTTGTAATTGTGACAACAATCCTTAAAATGTTTTGATTCTAGAGATGTACTCATGAATCTCCTCTAGGAGATATTCTTGTTTTGTTTCCTTTTGTTTGTTTTCTTGTTCGAGGTAGGATAACAAACAAAGGAATAATATTATCCTTCAGACTTTAGAGGGAGTCACTTGATTCATAAGGATTCAAAGTAATTGAGAAAGAAAGACAAGACCTTCTTCCTCTTTAATAGTTTAGAGGGAGAAAATACATTATTGTAGTTAATCCAGTATCTCTAGTTGATACAATCAGAGATATTGTAGTAGGGCATAAAAGGCCTACCTAGGCTCACTCTGCAAGAGGTAGAGAAACATACAAGCCTCTCAAGGCACATCCTAAGAAATCAAAAGAGACTTTTGAGCTATCCTTTAGTCATGAGCCTTCTTGTCATAGAGAAGCAACATGAGAATAGGTATGGCAAGATGCCATAACAGAAGAATACCAATATATATTAAAATAATGGTGTATAAGATATTGTTCAGAGACTCGAATGGAAGTCTATGATGACTTCCAAGTGGATCTATAAGATCAAGCATGCAGCTGATATAAGTGTCGAGAAATACAAGGCGAGATTTATAGCTAGAGGTTTCTCACAAACAAAGGGAGTTGTCTATGATGAGATACTTGATCCATTAAACCCGATACACTGCCATCTATACTAACATCCATGAGTTGGAAACTATATCATATGTATGGATTCTTGATGAGTTTCGATTTCAGCAAGAGTGTTGATGATCCAAACCTATATTATTACAGTCTTGGTGACGAGAGCCTAATTTTGATGACTTATTCAAAAAGCCTTGTTGTTGGATACAAGTAATATTTGACTTATGAGTTTGAGATGAAGGATATGAGTATGATGAACCACTTCTTGGGACAGTAAGTATGACATAGGACCAATGATATTTTCCGAAGTCAAGGAAAACATATAGCAGAAATATTAAAAGAAGTTCAGTATGACAGAATGCAAAACCATCATGATGGATTTGAAGAAAATGAATGATGATGATTCTAATGAGATTGATCCATAGCTAATTGGATCATTGATGTATATGGTTAACACTAGAATTGATTTATGCTATGCAGTGAATGTTCTTAGTAAATTCATGAGTCAGCCGAGAAAAACTAATTGATAGCATTTATCATGTACTACGATATATACGAGGTATAGTTGGATATGGCCTGAGATACGCCTCTAGTGAGAACTTGAGTTTGCAGGATATGCCAATACATATTGAGAAGAGAGTACAATGGACCAGAAGAGAAAATCTGGTTGTTGTCTTACCATGAAGTTTTCCATTATTTCCCGATGCAACAAGAAACAAAACTCTGTGCCCTTGAGTACCACAGAAGCAGAGTATATAGCATCAAGTGTGTGAAGCCATATGGATTCACAAGCTTCTGACATATTTACTTGATCATGAGAGGGATCCTATGATGATAACCAAGAACCGTGCATAAATCTCTTTGATAACCCAGTGTTTCTTGACAGATCGAAACACTTTGAGATGAAATATCATTATATTAGAGATATGATGTAGAGGAAAATAGTGCACATGCAGTACCTTCCTACACATGATCATATTGCAGAAATCTTCACCAAATTAGCTTGGTGAAGAATACTTCCCTAGTTGAGAGGAAGTGTTGATGACTACAACCAAGACAAAGTTCAAAGTACCTCTATGTGAGACTTGGCATGATGAAGAATGACTCCCTAGCTGAGAGGGAGTGTTGATGATTGTAGCCACATGAGACATTCTCCATCTTACAAACCTAAGAGAAATCCCTTGAGAGGGATGTGTGGTTCCTATCTTAGACATAACTGGAACGTAGAGATGGTCTCCTCCTTATAGAGAGTCGAGAAGAAATCTATATTATTCTCCTATGTAACGCAGTGGAAAAGGAGATCTACAGAGTTGGACGTGCCTATGGCTGAGCATGAGGTGAACGTGTGAAATCCCAAAGTGTTGGGTGCATCGTCATGAGACCATAAATGAAGATGATGTATTAGCCTCCTCTGAGCAGAGAGTTGATGAGAAACTCCATACGACTCTCCTACGTAATGCAGTGGGAAAGAATATCTGTTGAGTGGACATGTCTGTGGACGAGCACAGGGGAACATGATCCTAGTGGTTGAGCACTAGAAGTGGTTCTTCTATGTAATTCAATGAGCTAGAGATATGGACATCCATATGGAAGTGCCCCTAATAGATGAGCACTAGTGGGTGTGTGAGATCCCTTGCTGTATTATTCAAGAGTCAGACCTGCTTGTAACCCTAATTGTAATGTAAAGGGTACAAGTTGGCCCCACCTTAATGTAAAAGATAATTAATATGATAATTATTAATTATATTTTGAGTTATTGAGGTTGGTGCTATTGTGCCAAAAGACACATCATTTGATGTGACAAGTCTTATATAAATAAAGTTGAATCCCCATTGAGAAAACACACTCAACATTGTGTCATCTCATGATTTCAGAAGTTGTGGTATGAAATTATGAGAATTGCAACACCTTCTTGTGTGTTAGATTTGGTGATGGTGTGGGAGGTCTTCTCTTGAGGAATATAGAAAAGGATTGGCTGGGTTTTCTTCCCTTGTTGAGAAGGGTTTCCCAATATGATTCTTTTGTTCTTGTGCATGGTTATTCTTCTTGTGATATTGGTTTGTTTCTATAGTAATGGTTCAAGTAATACCATAAAATTTAAAAGAATGCATCTGCCATAACTCATTGAAAATCTAACATTTTCTTTATCAAGCTAGTCGAGTCTCCCCACAGGGCTCAATCTGATCCAACTAGATAGACAGTTCAGATTTGGGATTGGAGGGTGATCTTAATCCAGGTGGATATCATGGCCACCCACCTTTTCCAACTGGCTCAAAATAGTTTTATGACAATTTTGGCAATTTTCTCGTTTTAGCAGTTTTAACTTCTGGGGCTATTTTGAGGGCCTAAATGATTTTTTTTCTAGAGAGAGCTTATAAATGATATACAAAGGCATTATTGAGCCCCCAAAATGAATCTTATTTATGATACCTTTCCAACGGGCTATCATACGCCTAAAACAAAGATCGTATGCAAAAGTTACGACCCCGAGAAGTTGATGTACTAACTTACCCAAACATGGTCCACATGACTTTTGGCACTTCATCTCCTAGGGTTAGGTTTTTGGATGTCTAGGGTTTTGGAAATTCTGGTTTATTGTAAAATTTACTTCAGAGTGTTATTGTAATCATCTTCTTATGAATGTGAGTAGCCATCACATCTCTTCTCAGAGATAAGCTACCACCATTCTAGCGAGTCTTTCACTCTGTATTTTTACAGTCTCTATACATTTATTTCATTAATAGAAATCGTGTATTACTGTATATATTTGCCTCTGGTTATATTTCCAATATATATTTTTTAAATTATTTTTTCTCTTTCAATATCTCTGTATATTTATGTGCTATATCTCCGCTCTCATTTTGTTCCAAAAATAATCCGGAACAATGGTATTAGAGTAGGCTTCTCTTGATCATTTTTCAGTGCATGTCCCCGACGAGGTCTGACTATAGAAAGTTGGGTCTCGAGCTTGTCTGTCTTGAATACAATCACTCTCGCATGCCCAAGAAACCCTCCATGGTGGAAGAAAAGAAACACAATGGAGCAGATGATCCTATCAATCTGTTGCTTGAGAAAGCTCTCATGCAACAGAGGGATGAAATGATGGAGAATTTTTCCCACATCCTTCAATGCCTACCGATAGAAACATGCACATCTTCATCAAGCGACCACTTTGGAAGCACCTCACCTTTCAAGGTACAAGTTAATTTTGATATTCTTGTATTTGAAGGAGAGATATATGCAAAATCCCTAGACAAATGGTTAAATTTGCTAGAAGGTTATTTCTCTATTCACAATTTTTCTGACAGAGAAAATATCACTTTCACACTCCTTAAATCTCTCCCTCATGTCAAACATTGGTGGGAAACTTACTCGGAGCAAAGTTCCACAAAGGAGTCTGGAATATATGGGGTCGAGCCCACTTGGGATATTTTTGTTGATGCAGTAAAGGAACAATATTACCTTGTTGGAAACTATGAGTACTAGTACATGAGATGGACCACACTACGACAAGAGAGGGGCCAAGTAGTTCCGGAGTTCACCAATACCTTCCATACCTTGTGCACCAAGCTATATATCAAAGACTCTAAACGACATTTGGTTCTAAAATATCGTGGGTCTCTACACATATACATCCAAACTAAAATGGATTTTCTGGACATCTCATCACTCGGTGTTGCTTATCGATATGCTATTAAAATCGAGCATAAATTTAAGCACTAGAATAAGCAGGAGTTTGGGTATGCAAATATGCAACAATGAAAGTATGATAAAGACATCCCTAACAAACAGCTTCCTGAAAACTAGTCTAAGCCATAGGAAAAGAAGGGTCACGGGAAGGTGAATAAGGACACTAGAAAATGGTGCGATTTCCACAAAATACCTTGGCCAAAAACTGATGAATGTTGCTCAAAAAAATCATTGGTGGCCGAGATCAAAGACAAGGAGCCAAACCTTGATTCAGAATATGATTATAAAAATATTGGTAAAAGATAGATCATCGATCCAGACCCCACTTCTATTGTCGCGACCACAACAATTCAACCAAAATAGGGGGAGCGTCATTTTCATTCACATATGTGGGTGAAGGGGATACCGCTGCATTTTATTGTTGATAGCAGAAGACAAAAGAATCTCATCTCAACAGAGGTCATCAAACAGTTGGGATTGTCGACAACAACACACCTGCATCCATACAACATCGGGTGGCTTCTCCAAGGACGATATCTCCATGTCAACCAACAATGTCGATTTTCATACAACACCCAACCCTTCAAGGATGAGGTATTATGTGATGTTTCCCCACTAGATGTATGTGATTTTCTCTTGGGACAGCCATATATGTGGAAGCACCATGTTATTTATGAGTCTCGACCCTGTAGTTTCATTGTTACTTTGGGGGGTCATCTCTACATAATACCAGAGGTAGTTTCGACTATTGTTCCACCTAAACAATGCCACAAGGTAGTATCTCATACTGCAAAATTCAGCTTCTTCACAATATGTTCAAAAGGGGAATAGAAGGACATTGCAACCACTACACCCTCGCCCAAGAACTTTCTATCCAATAGAAGCAAGTCGAAAAGGTTGCAACAAATAATAAATATTCCTTCTGATCTCCGTCCTCTCATGTAGCTCGACTTTTTTAATAGCCTCATCCTCAACAGGTTTGTGATAGACTTCCACAAACTGAGCAGCATGATGTCTCCAGCAAGGCAAGCAACTCACCAAGATGTAGATTCAACAAAAACTTTTCCCTCTCCCCCAGGAACTCAAAGAAATGGATACCATTGCTTCCTAAGAAGGGAGAATTGATCCAGGTGGATATTGGTTGCCACCCACCTTTTCCAACTAGCTCAAAACAATTTTATGGCAATTTTGGCAATTTACTATTTTTAGTAGTTTTAACTTTCAGGGATATTTTAACGGCCTAAATGAAGGTTTTTAGAGAGTGTTATTCTCAATGATATCTGAAGTAATTATTGAGCCCTCAAAATAAATCTCTCCGATGATACCTTTCCAACGGGCTATCATACGCCTAAAACGAAGATCGTATGCAAAAGTTACGACCCCAGGAAGTTGATGTACTAACTTACCCAAACGGGGCCCACACGACTTTTGGTGCTTCATCTCCTAGGGTTAGGTTTTTGGATGTCTAGGGTTTTTGGAATTTTAGTTTATTGTAAAAAGGCCTTCAGAGCCTCATTGTAATCATCTTCTTGTGAATGCGAGTAGCCGTCACATCTCTTCTCGGAGATAAGATGCCACTATTCTAGCGAGTCTTTCACTCTGTATTTTTACAGTTTCTGTACATTTATTTCATTAATATAAATCATGTATTACTATATATATTTTCCTCTGGTTATATTTCTGATATATCTTTGTTATATTACTATTTCTCTTTCAATATATATGTATATTTCTGTGTTATTTCTCCTCTCTCATTTCGTGCCGAAAATAATCCGGATCAGATCTCGTAGATGAATGGGAAAGGTATAACAGGATCTTGAGTGGATCATTCCTACAACTAACTACAAGAGAGGATGATTTATGATGGATGGGTGGAGATAGCTCTGGTCAAATTTCAGTTAAAAATGTTTACAATGCACTTTCTTCCAAGGTTTGGAAAAACAAAATTGGAGGTTGGAGGAAAAAACATTGGATTTCGGATTGCCCCCTAAAGATAAAGCTTTTTGCCCGGCTAGTGATTGAAGATAAAATTCTTACCTGGAAAAATCTACAAAAAAGAGGATGCGTGGGGACAAGAATTTGTCAAATCTGCAAAGGTAAACAAGAATATTTAAAACACCTCTTTGTTTATTTCCCTTTTACTATATCAGTTTGGGAAAGGATAAAAGTGGCCCTCAAGTTCTCTACAGGATGGAATGGCACAACAATGAAGGAATGCTTTGAAAATTGGGCTCTTCAGAATCAAAACATTCCTACACTGCCAACCTTTATTTGTTGGTTCATTTATCTTGAAAGAAAATTGGTTATATTCGATTCAAGGAGTTCCTCCATTCAGAAGATATCATATCTCTCTTTAGGTGAGGTGAGCAGTAATAGGCCAAAGGAAAATGTCTATAAAAGTAGATGCTCATTTCTTGCTACACCAAAAGATAAAATCATTGGGTGGTTTGACGGGGCAGCACAAAGGAATGGAGATCAAAGAGGCACACGAGGAGTCATAAAAATCAATGATCACACAGTCTATAAGTGGACTCTAAATTGTGAAAGAGGAACAAATACAAGAGAAGAACTTATGGGTGTTTGGGCTTCTCTAACTTTGTCACATAGACTTTCTATTACAAATTTTCATGTTTTAGGGGACTCAAAAATAGTCATTGAATGGATTAATAGAAAAGGTACTCTTCAGACTATTACTATAGACTGTTGGAAGGACACGATAAAGGATCTCACCAAGTACTTTTTGAATATTACCTTTTCTCATGTATACGGAGAAGAGAATCAAGAGGCATACTGCTTATCAAAAAAGTTCCTCTCAATGTGTCCAGGGAACATAGCATATAACCAATGGGAAGGAGGTCATGAGGGCCCAAAAATCTTTTTAAATATGTATTAGCAGTCATTCTAGGGGATTCTTCATGTGTTGTTTTCTTGCAAATAAGGGTATTTGTTTTTTTCCGTTATCTATGTATGAAATAAAAAAACGTTTTTGAAAAGTATATCTTTTGGTCCGAAAATATTGGTGTCAGTATTGTAAGGAAATTGGAAATTTCCATATAGTTATGTCAGTGGATAGGACTATGAATCTCAAGGAGCCCTTGATGTAATGTTTTGTCATGTGAACAAATTATATTAATATAAATATAATGTGCAAATTTTAGTGGAAAAAAAGTAATGCAATTATCAAAACCAATTTACAGTTCTATTTTCAAATTCCAATCATACCAATAGTGTTGCATTCAAAATCACAAGAAGCCAGTTCGTCATCATGTTTGCGTAAACTCATGCATTTCATCTTGTTCAAGAACACTAGGAATTAATGTTTTGAGTTAAAGTAGACATGCATGGAATTTGAGTTATCGTTGGTTTAAGAAGTGTTTTGAATAATTGATAGATGAGGGAATTTCAAGGGGAAGGAACATTAGGAAGTGTGGTTAGTGTTGTTCTTTACTTAGCTCTTGTTCACTTTGCACTATCTTCGACTTCATTTGATGTGTTGTTGCATTGAGAGGCACTTTCTAAACTTATGGTTAAAATATTTCAATGATGTGCTACTCACTATGAGGGAGGTCTAATTCCTTCCCTACTCAACATGGAGTGTGTGTGTGTGTGTAAGAACTCGCACAAATCTATCTTAACTCTATATTTATCATTTGTGGAGAGGGATCGAGTCCCTCAAGGTGAAAAAAAAAAAATTGAAAAACTTGAGGAAATGTTTGCACCTCAAGGAATTTGATCCTTCTTAGCACATGATAAATATGGAGTTAAGATGGATCTACACTAGTTTATACCTAGCTTCTACTCCAGCATTGCGAAGCCAATTGGATCTATTTCCACAAAATCTGTCCCCAGAAAATGTAAATTCCAAAGCACCTAGGTGAAGACTTGTGTAGCTAATAGGTTGGCCAATGTCACCTCACCAACTCTGATCTACACTTTAGACAAAGGATGGACCTATGTCAAGGGGAGATTCCCTATGAGTTACTAGTCTCACTTTGTGTAGTATGTAGTGGAAGTAAAGGGAGCTTAGAAACTTCCAACAAAACAAGACTGAAAGGATTATTATTTATTTGGAGGTGATGGATGAATGGGAATGATTAATTCCTTATTATGTGGGTGTGGGATAGGCATCTTGGTTAAGTTTTGGGATATACGCCAGAAGAAGTCAAAGAATAAAAGGAAGTTAGAAGATGGACCAAAGAACGTGACAGGAGTAGGCATTAAGGAGTCAAAGCACGCAACAGGAGAAGACATTAAGGAGACAAAGTGCACGACATAAGGATGCATGATGGAGAAACACACAAAAGTCAGAAAACAATTATAGATCATTAGGATTTTTGGGACATTTTTTCCACTTTGTAATAGGCTTAGCCCTATTTTGATGTTAAAGGGTTTTTGGGTAGAGGGGTTCGACATATGAGAAGTTCTTAATTCTTGTTGGGTAAGTTGATTTGAGAGAAGGAAGAAGTTTGAGGTATGAATAAGGAGTGAAGCTCACACTACAAAAAAATGACTAGGTAGGCTCGGGTAATGTTATTGTTGCATATTTTGTAGCGCAGTGCATAGTTGTAAGAGAATTATCAATGGAAAATAAAAGAAGCTAGTTGTTGTGGACATAGTCCAAGTTGGATGAACCATGTTAAACCTATGTGTTGTGATGTGTTTTCTTTTCATTTTATGATGTTTAATGTTATGGTGAAATGATGATATATGTTGAATGTATTGTTCATATATGATGTTATAATTTCGCGCACTAAAGTATCTAGTAATTGAATGAATGTTAAGTGGGAGAATGCAGCACATAGAATATGTTGAATGTAAAGTAACTGTTAAGTAATGGGAACTGTGCACATGAGTAAATGGTATTAAGAACATGAAGAATGCCTCACTTCCCCTCATCATTGCAGAGCCCTGGTTCATGTGGCCCCTCTCATTTCCTTTGGTGAGTCTTCAGTTTCCTTCCAGGCATTGTCAAAAGGGTCGGTGTCAAAGGGTTTTCTTGGTATATAGATGATTAACCTCGGGTCTGCCCACTGCACGCCAAAAAATGGTTTTGTTGTTAGGACTGGAAACTGTAATTGAGGGGAATGTTTTGGAGGTCGAATAAGGAGGAGATTATCCAATAGATAGAAAGGAAGAAACAAGCATTTTCTAGAGAACAGAATAGGAACCCACGACTCAATGACAAGTAATGGTTGCAAAGGTATGTATTCATAGATCCTCATGAAATATTCTTTGGTGAATTTTCAATAATTTTGACTGAAGGGTTAGAAACATTGGTGGAGAATGTTGGGAGATATAGAGTTAAAGCTCTAAGAAAGTGTGTTATTGAATAAATCCGTAAGTGCAGACACAAACCGATCTCCCTAGATCCACTTGGATCTAGAACAAATCAAGACAGAATAATACTCTTTCCCTAGATTTCGACTATTGAATGAACTAGGAGGCAAGAATCATGAACATACCTTATGATCACTTCCTATGGTATTTGTTGTTCCAGCTTTTCTCTGATTCTCTTGTGCAGTCAAGACCAGGACAGCTCAAACCAATCGAAGTGAAAACAACTTAATATATTCAACAGTTAATCTATGTATATGATCACAGAATTATACAATAAAGTAGACTTAGCTTTATGGGAAAGGGACATATTACTGTATCATATTAATGAAAAGAAAAGATTACAACCTGAGACTTGACGTTGCAAACCTCCTTTCGATGGCCCTTGGTTCTGACACACACACTTGCTCACTTGCATGAAGAAGATCAACCACTTTTGATAAACTTGCTGGAGTACTTAGCTGCTGTAGCATCAGTCCTTCACACAATATTTCACTAATTCTCCAATGTCTTCTTGACCTTGTTTGCTTCTAACCTTTTCCATGAGAATCCCCTCAATATATAGGAGAGAATGAATTATTTACTTGGATAAGAATGATCCCAAAATATGAGGAAACCCAGTACTTAGATAACCATTCGAATGCCATCTCATCCTTCTAGAACATTCCCTTCTAGAAGCTTCAAGAATTCATCTTTTTCCCTTCTTTAGAAAGAGTTCGCACCCTAGTAGTTAGACACAGTGCGAACTTCTTGCCCCCTGGCTTAAGGCATCCTATGAGAATCATGCATTCTCACAGGCAAATGTATTGGTAGCCTGCGAACCTTCCTCAAAAATGTGATTTCTAGAGAGAGATGAAGGTAACTGTTCTTAGGAGAAAGTTCTAATGAAGAGCCTGAGTACACCATCCTCAATACATCATCATGATGACTAAAATCATGGGTAACAGAATTCCCCCAAAAGTCTAATATTGGAACCAGTGACAATCGATAGAATTTGTAAGCTGCTTGTGTGTGTCGAGAACCAGGAGCACATCTAATCGGAAACCTACGCACAATTAAGCATCTACAGAGTATCATATATATCAATTCTGAGGTAGGAATTCCCATACTCAGATCACAAACTGATGCCATTGTAGACATAGGTCATGGCCACCAATCATACACTATGGATCCATGCCATCAAAATATAGCATAGCCACCTGAATACACTGTGGATCTATGCGAGAAAATTCAAATCAAGATGACATAGCCACGAAACATACACAATGGATCTATGTGTCACAAATTATACATACTCCATCGCAACCTGGATCACAAATATGATATCCAAGGTCTTCAATCGCGTCCCCCAAAGTACGAATCTAACCATGTGATTACATGTGTTGAAGTCAAACATGGTAGAAACCACTTGATTACCGGTCATTGATGTGACCGTTAACGAGTGCGAGGGAAATCACCATTGATGTCAATGACTCCCAAGGTACCATAGTACAGTCCATCGAGTGTGAATAAAGGATTTGATGTCGAACATCCAACGAAATATTGCAATCAGGGGTCAATAATGTAAACCCACTGTCGAAAGCGAGGAAAATTCCCATTGAGGCATGCAAGCTCCAAGGTACTAAATAATTTCTAAGTCTTGATTTCAGATAATGAGCTGAAGTCGATGGATCAAAAATCGTCACAGGAGGGCCTTGATGTATCCCCCATCAATGACACGAAATGAGTAATAGAGTTTGAAGGTGAAACAGAGCATTTTGCAAACTAGATAGGACACAGGGAAGGCCAACACAGAGAGAATGGATTACTGCAGATGGCCGACTCAATATAGGTTTCAGATGGACTTCTCTTGAACATATGAACGACACGACCAATGATTTGGCATAATTGACTCAAATACAACACATGAAATGACCTTGTAATCAATCGAAAGAGAGACAAATGGATTTCCCAAACCGACTTCAAATGATGAATAGGGGGTGTCATGTTCAAGAGCGACACTTACTGCAAATCAATACGAATATGAAACATATCCCTTTCCCAAATTTTCTCCCACCATTTCTGGCAAGTACATCTTTATTTTTACGCAAGCTTGAAGAGGATCACATATGCTTGTTGATATAAGCTCATCCTTCAGACGAGTCCCTTAGAGTATGTTTAATGAACCCTAAGAAGGAGTGGTTTGTTCCCATCACGGGTCTGTCAATGTTTGTTTAACGAGTCCAGAGATAGAAAACTCGAAGGTTTTTCAAGATTATAGAGTTTGGAAAAACAATTAAAAGATAACTCTCTCAGTTCCTTTTTCATAATATAGTCTAGACGAGACCGAAAAAGAGAGAAATTATCGCTCACCAGACGCGTACTTCAAATACTTTAGCGAGTGTGAAAATAGCAAGGTCACTCGACGATATTTTCATGTTTAGAGATTCTGAAAAGATCTTAAAGAGGACTCCAGGGGGGTTCATTTTTTGTATAACCTTGTTGAGCCCGAAAAAGTGATAAAACTATGCTCGATCACGTTCTCATATATTTACGAGCGTAAGAACGAACAAAAATGACGCTTGAGGTTTTATGTAAAAACCCTAAAAAACAATAAAAACACGCCATAACGAATAAATATGTCCATACCCTTGTGTTTAATTATCAATGTCATCATACCTGCAAGTCATTACACTCATCTTGATATTAGGGATTAGGTTTAATCAATAAATAATCATAAAAAACCCAAAATGACAGTAAAAAATAAATCAAATAAGTAAATAACCATTTTTACCATATCATTTCTCATTTTCACTATTGAGCTCCAAAACCCCCTTTTTACCCTCCGAATTTGGCGTCGATTTGCGGGAGCTACAAGAAATCATTTAACGAGCCATCTGCAGCATTAAGGTAAGCTCTTCATTCTTGACATTTTCATGGTTTAAATTTTTGATTTCATTGGTTAGTTTTTTAGTTTCAAGTTGTTTTTGAACCCTACATACGCATAGGCATTCTCGTAGGAAGCCCATACGGGCCCTGCGAGAACGATACGTTCTCACAGGTGAGCCTTAAGCCACCTGTGAGGTTCTCGCACTGTGCTAATGGGGCACCTGCGAGAACCGCAAACTCCAATTTTTTTTTAAATATTTAGCCAATGAAAAAGATTTAGATCATGAAGAAAATCATTAATCCTTCTTTTATGTTCCTTGTGCAAGTAAATAACCACAAACATGGTGCTTGAGTGGCGAGAACAAGAGCATGAAGAGGATAATTCAAATTTTGAGAATCATCCTCCTACCATAGCAGCATTGAGAGATTGTGGGCTCTTAAAATACTTTCGCATCTCGGGCATGAGAGCCCAAGTCAGACTACTAGAGTTCCAAGTCCGTATGTGGGACCCAGATCAGAAGGTTTTCAATGTAGGAGCTCACACATTGTCCATAGATATTGAGGACATATACTTCTTGACTGGATTATCCAGGCACGAGTATTATGTCAGCCTGACCGGTAGTAGAGGCGGTGGATTAAAGATGAGTGAGTACTGTAATCAATACTGTGTACCTGAGGCTGAGAGGAAAAAGGGAAAAGTTGCTATCTGGGGGGTACAAGACTTGAACCTCCGCACTATCCTCTTTACTATAGCTCGGATGGCCAGTAGTTCTACTCATCATATGGCATTATAGAGATACTTCCAGTACGCCATCAAGTGTACTGAGCCTCGAGTATTTAACTGGGCAGATGTTGTGCTTCGCAGTATCAAAAGACAATTAACCAAATGTAGGCGAGGTGAATTGAAACAATTTGGGTATGGATTTTTACTAGTGTACTTCTTCCTCAAGACGGTCCCCGTATTTAGACTACAGGTTGAGTGGAACCTACCGGGTCCTAGGGATCCAAGGATGCTTAGATGGTGTCGGCTCATGGCCTGGCACGTGGCAGGACCCATCGTCAAATATGATGATATTTTCTTTGACTGGCTTCATAACCAGATGTTGATGGTCGATGACTACGCTTATGCCGAGTTGGATTTCCGAGGAGATTCAAATTTAGCACTGCCTGAGGACACTCAGTGGGGATACCTTGGTAAGAAGTACACACATTTTCTCTTTTTAAATGTTTTTGAATTTTTATTATATTCAAATGTTTTTGTTTTATATGTTTATCCGAAGACTAACACAAAAAGTTTGTTGATAACATAGATGTTGGACCGTATAGACCTCCTGGCACCTCTCCTATCTAGCGATGAGGAGAGGTAGCAGAAGCAACACCACAGTATGCTGAAGATTATCAGGTGGTGGAACAAAATTTAGAGGGCCTGACAGTAGACATTCCAGATATGACTCTAAAAGAGGTTCCACGACTCAATCAGCGTCACACTGTAGGGGTATCAATAGCTATGAGTCAACTGCTCCATAGGGTTGCTAGGGCAGTCATGTGTTACTGTGAACGTCATCCGTGACGTCACTTTGTAGAAGCTATAAGCTTCAAATTTTGATATTTTGGTCTTCATAAAAACTTTTTGTAAAAACAACAAACTCTTTTGATTGTTATATACAGATGGCTTCTACCAGTTTACTTTATATTGTGTGAATTTAAATGTGTTTGATTTATAAATGGTTCAAATGTCTGTCCAATACATAATTAGCCAATGCATCTGTTAATGTATTAAGACATCTAGGAATATGTTGATATTCAATGTGATCAAAATAACGTTCCAAGAGGCGAATTCGCAAATACACCTGTAACAAAGTAGGACTTCGAATAGAGTAGATATTACTTAGCTGTAGTACTACAAGCTATGAGTCAAATCACACAACCAAATGACGAATTCTGAGTGAGATATCATCAACCAATAATTCAATAATGGTGCTATACTCTGCAATGTTGTTGGTTGCACGGCCAAGACATATACCTCGTAAATATATAAGTTCGTTTGTTGGGGCATAGATTGCCCATGCAGCGGAAGCTAGGTTCTGAGTACTACGGCTAGCACCATCAGCGAAGCCAATATAGGGTAGCAAAGACTCCGACATATGGCAATAAAACACAACGTCACATAAGGGAAAAGACCAGATAATGTCAAAAAGAAAACTAAAGTAACACACACAAAGTATGATACATAAAATACAAGTACTTATGCATAAATGACTTATGCATAGTACTTATTCAAGTACAACCCATTCCTGGGTTCACTCAAAGGGATACCATCGTAATCTACAAGCTCATACGCTCCTTTTTCCAAAACTCGGTGAACAATATAAGGTCCTCACCACATTGGTTCGAATTTCCCAACTCCTAACACATCTCGATCTTGTTCATAGAGAAGAACAAGATCACCTTCAGAGAAAACGCAAGGCTTGACATGCTTGTCATATTGTGCCATGATACGTTTCTTCTGGGCTTCTATTATTAGAGTGGCGTCACGTCGAGTTTCATCTAATCACATCAGATACAATAGACATTCTTCTTCAACAGAAGTATTGGGTAAGAGTTCGACAGCTAGCTTCAGAGAAGGTATCTCACATTCTATAGGAAGAATGGCTTCCACACCATAGACCAATTGAAAATGCGTAAACCCTGTAGCGGATTTAATAGATGTCCGGTATGCCCACAATACCAAAAACAACATTGTGTGCCAGCTTGTTTTATGAATTCCTATCATCCGTCGAAGCATAGTTATAAGAAATTTTTTGATTTCTTCGACCTGACCATTAGCTTGCGGATAATAGGGTGTTGAGTTATCATGATGAAGACCCAACTTTTCCGTAAGTTCCGACATCATAAAATTCCTAAAATGACTACCATGATCAGTAACGATAGCTTGTGGAACACCAAAATGAGCTATGACATGGTTAAAAAGAAACAACGCTGCAGTCTTTTCAATATTATCGAATGTTGGCATCGCCTCAGCCCATTTTGTAAAGTAATTAACAGCTACAATGATGTAACCATGCCCCTCGACCAAGTGAGGGTGACATGTCATGAAATCAATGCCCCATTTCGCAAAAGGACCAACTGAGACCATAGGATGAAGAGAAGTAGGATGTGACTAAATTTTCTGATTGTAGGTCTGGCAGGCATGGCATTTCTGAATGACAGTAATGCAGTCGTTGAACAAGGAAGGCCAAAAATACCCTGCGCATAAGATCTTCTCGGCAGTAGCATACCCAGACATATGACCACCACATGCTCCGGAATGGCAGGCATTCAGAGTTTTCTCAGCTTCATCAAACGTCAGACAACGTCGAAAAATAGAGTCAATTCCCTGATGGTAACCCCGAGGATAATGTAGTGACGTGCTTGATAGCGTATGAGAGGTCATTCGGTACTAGACAAAGCAGGCCGGAAAGTTTGTGTTTGGAGATATATAATGATATCTCCATACCAAAGATCGTTAGTGCTAATAAGGAAAATATATTCATTGGGTAATGAATCTACTACTACATTTTCCGTGGCAGAGTGAGGAAAATCACATATCAACTTAGCGAAAACTAAGGATTTCTTAGACGTGGCACGATCGAATTCCAAGTCAAACTCCTGGAGTATGACAATCCATTTGGAGTATTTTCCCCTGAGCAATTGACATGTCAAAATGTGTTGCATAGGGTTGCAATGAGAAATCACTATAGTTTTCCTTGAGAGGATATAATGCCGGAACTGTTGAACGGATTGAACAGCAGCCAAGGCCAGTTTTTCAACATGTTGATACTTGATTTCAGTGGATGTGAGACTTCGACTCAAGTAATAAATAACAAGCTCAGCGTGCGCATCATCCTCTTGGATGAGAACCATGCCGATGGTATACTCAGAGGCAGCAAGATAAAGAAAATAATCACGACTATAATCAGGAGGAAAGAGAAGCAAAGCTCACGTGAGGGACAGCTTCAAAGCCTCAAAAGCATTGTTGGAAACGGTATCCCAGATGAACTTTGAATCTTTCTTTAGTAGCCATGTAAAACCACGAGTAATCTCGGCATAATTAGGAATGAAATGACGAAGAAAGTTTGCTTTCCCTTGCAAACTTTGCAACTGGAGCAATGTAGAAGGAGGAGGGAGATTAAGAATCACCTCAACCTTAAGGGGATCCACCTTGATCCCTTGACGTGAAACGATGAAACCTAGAAGATGACCAGATTCTACGCAAAAAACACATTTATGAGGATTTAAACGAATATGATAGAACCGACAATGAACGAAAATGGCACGAAGATGGGTAGGGTGATCGACTCTGCGCATAGAATGAGCTGGTAAATCATCCAAATAGGGTTGAACGATATGCTTTATATCATGAAAAGAATAAGACATAGCACGTTGAAACATCGCACCAACGTTCTTAAGATCGAAGGGAAGTTTCCTATAGGAAAAAGTACCCGAAGGACAAATAAAATCAGTTTTGTGTTGGTCCTCAGGAGCGATGTTAATTTGATTATAGATGGAGAAACCATCCATGAGAGAGATGATTTCACTTCCGCCACAGTCATCAACAATCTGGTTGACAAAAGGGGTTGGAAAGTTTTCTTTTGGATAGGCTTTGTTAATATCCCTATAATAAACACATACACAAATACTGCCACCTTTCTTATCAATTGGAACAGGGTTGGAAATCCATTCTGTCAGAGCCACGGGATAAATAAAGCTGGCTTTGAGAAGTTTTTCAACCTCAAGTTTGATAGCTGCCACTTTACGTGGGTGTACTGGACGTAGGCAATGCTGGACAGGTTTAGCTCCGGGGTATGTCTTTATCTCATGTACAACAATAGCAGGGTCGATACCTGGCATCTCTTCGTAACTCTAGGCGAAGATGTCACGAAATTCTTTGAACAGAGATGTATAGGTGACAATTTCGTCCGGAGAACATGAAGCTCCAATATAAACATATTAAACTATCCCAGGTTTAATGGATATATCAATGGGAATCATGGGAGATATATTACTAAGGTTCCCTTCGGCAGACACATCATGTGTATATCCAGGAACGGTCGATATGACAACAATGGTCGATGGAGTTGAAATCCGTTGGTAGTTCTCAATAGTGTGTTGTTCTAGAAAGAGTATGGAATGATGATGTCCATCATCCCAAGGGGTGTCCTCCATGACGGACATAATCATCTCGTCAGTGGGAAAGATAACATGGAAAGGATTGGGAGACAACTCATCAAGAGAGGAGGTAGAAGGTGTGGCAGAGTGAATCGCCTGATAAGCAGACTCAACCGGACTTAACGACATGACGTCATCAAAATGAGTGTGATCGCCAGGGTCAGGGACAATCCAAGGGTCCGAAGACATAGAAAGTTCATGAGGTACAGAGGAGATAATGTTGATAGAAGCAACTGATGGGTGTGAAACATTGGGCGAAGGAATGGGGAAAGTTCCCATTAGCGAAGAGTCCTTTAAAAGGCCTACACCGACATTTTTTTAACCCAGCGGGGTTTTAGCTATAAACGACACGTTGCCAGTATGAGTATCAGGATTGAAGAAGGAAAGTTGGTCAACAGTAACCACTTTTCCTTGATGAGGAAAACATACTACACAGAAAAGTGTTGACACAACTGCACGCATGGAATCGATCCAGCTACGGCCAAGCAGAAGATTATAATCAATTGGAGCATCGAAAACTTCCACTTCAACTTGGACTGTCTTACCTTCTAATGTAACAGGCAACAAAGGAAGAACACCGTAAGGCTTAAAAATAGAGCCATTGAAGGATTTTAGAGTGTTTTGTGATTGATTTAAGGGAGGAGAGCCAATGGCTTTCCAACAAGCAAAAGACATTACACACGTAGAGGCACCCTCATCAATAACAGTTTGGCAAATGTTCTTGTCTGAGACAACAACTTGTATCTGGAATGCAAGCTAAGGGGGTAACATTGGGATATGATCATCCAAGTCAAAGACAATTAAATTCCTATCTATGGGATCAATTCCACCTATAGCTTTCAATAGTGCCTTCCACTGTGCAGGACAAGACTGAAGGAACTCAAGGGCTGACATCGCTGAAGGTGCCTGGGCCAGATCTTCCACAATGTTGTAGTTCTGGGCCACATGAGCATGAGGATTGAAAGATGACTTGCGAACAATACCCTTAGGGGGTCGCAGGACTGTATCAAGGCTCGGTCGTTCGAGATGAAGAGGACCGTTTGTAGGTGGAGTCGGTGGAGAGGGTTGGACGAAAGTAGGAGGTAAATCATCAACCTTCTCTTTAGATGGAGAATAATCTTTGGCTCTAGTTGTGATCACAATGTTATTCTACTTAGAATCACCAGTACACATCAAAACATATGATGTCATAGAAGTAGATGGTTGGTCATGGATGACCAACTGAGCTTGTTGTTGAGACGGGAAGGGTTGGGACAAGACTGTCGGTGTTGATGGTTTGGGTGTTCCTTGAAGGAACTTAGTGACCTCAGCATGTCGTGGAAAATCCTTCGTATAGTGATCGTCACCACAGATAAGGTAAGGGTATCGTGGTTTGCGCTTATCCCATTCTTCAATAGGAGGATTTTTAGTTTGTTCCGTTGGATTATTATTTTTTCCCTCCTTATTCTTGCCTCTCCCCTTTTTATATTTATTTTTACCGGTCAGGGTAGATTGAACGACGTTCACCTCAGAATTTTTACCGGTGGGAGTGGCAGGAGATGAAGCATTTTTAACATTAGAAGAAGTAGATTTAGGGGTTGTACTTGAAACAGAATTTGAGTGGACTTGGGCAGTACCAATCACACTATCAGCTGCATGCGAGGCAGCTGGAATAGTTGAAGTGTTGGAAGAACCAGGATGAGGTAATTCAGGTAAAAAATCATATAGTGTTCCCATTTGCGAATAAACGAGATCAAGATATTGAGCACGACTGATAGCCTGCTCCTCTGTAACAACACCACCCATGGAAATGTCTTTACCAATTTCGTTCACAAAGGATTTTGTAAACCATTATGCTAGTAACTGATCAGGGAGTTCAAGTTTAATGAGACGTCGTCTCCTTCTCCACTCATGGATATGATATGAGATATGGGTGCCTTTAGTTTGTTTGAAGGAAGTCAAAATCTCAGTCCCAGTATCATAACGGATTGGTAACTGTTAATGTGTAAGAAAAGCCATAGCTAGGGTGTTGAAATCAGAGAAGAAACCTTGTGGCAATTCAATATACCACTTCGCAGCAGAACTGGTAAGGGTTCGTTGAAAAATATGTAAACGAATAGAGTCATCCGTCAACAAGTTGGATGAACACCATAGGTGAAAAGTCATAACATGATTTTTTGGGTCCTTTCCCACCTTGCCATCGAATTTAGAAATATCTGATGGAAGCTTGGATGGAATAACGAGCCATTGGGGAGAGTGACGAATAGGATCATTCAAAATCCTAGACAAATCTGGAAAATCCAAAGTAGCAAGAAAAGGTAACTGTCGATTCACCTGCAGGTATGAGTGACTTTGGGGTGGAAGCCCTATCGACAAACCAGTAGGCCTGTACACAGTCTGCCCATAATGGGAAGACCCTGGCTGATTCGATGGTGGTTGGAGAGGATAGTAGTTCTAAGGATTGTAACCTTGAGTTTGAGTAGGGACATGAGTTTGAGAATTCTGACCTTGACCCCAAATAATATTAGGTATACCTGGAAAAGGTTAGCCTATAGTAGGAGCAGGCTATTTCTCCCCAGTCGTTTGAGGAAGATTTTGTAGCATCTGAGTCCAATACTTGGCCAAAGAAGGAGGTATATTTTGTCCAAAAGGTGGGGTTGGTCCCCCTATCGTAGGTGGAGTTCCAATCGGAGGTTGTTTTCCAACCGAAGGTTGAGTAGTAAATGGAACATTTCCAATAAGAGGAGGTTGAAACGTACCACCTAGACCACCAACGGGAATCTGCAAGTTTGGTGCAACAGAGAGAATAGTTCCACTAGGATTAGGAATGCCAGAAGGAAATTGAGGGAGTTTCGGAATAAAACTAGGAATAGGGTGCCCATGAAAAGAAGGACCACTAGGAGTACCAGAAGGGGTTTGTGGAGGTGTTGGATTTGAAGCATTCAACAAAGCATTCAATGCATGGTAACCGGGTGGTAGTGTCGGAGTAACATGGGGCATTCGCTGGGTATTTATAGGAGGAAGTCTAGCTGTAGTGAACCCAGTTGGGACACTCGTAGTGTTCGCGAGATGGGCCATCTCAGTAGGGAGAGTAAAGTGATAAGTGGTATTCACCGGTATAGTATCTGTCTCAGAAAACATCGGAGGATTGATTTCAGAGACCATAGGCGAACCAGGACTAAAAAGAGTCCTGCGAAAATCACCTGCAGACCAAAAAGGATCTTGGCCTTCTACACCAGGAAAAGGCCCAACGGGTGATCCAGAAGAAGTAACAACTAATTCTTCGGAAGAATTTAATCGCACAAAAGGTTGTTCACCATGGTGAATGCGATAGTCCTCTCTAGTATTAGTAATTCGAAAAGGTTCTAGAGATTCAGTTGATTCCACTTGTGGGGTGGTGACAACTGGGACTTCAGTGGTGTCCACGTGTGGTGGGGTAACAACTAGGACTTCACTCTGGTGAGGAGAGCCCTCAGGTGTACTGGTAGGCAAAGGTTGAGAACTGTCCAGATGTTCTGGAGATAAACCTTGCATCCTACGTGAACGTCATGGGGGAGCAATTGTAAACGAGTGACAAGCTTCGCGAATAAATTCTTAGGGTCAACTTTGAGAAACAAACAACACGCACTAGTAAACAAAATCTAGGGAGCAATCACCAGGCAAACAAGACCTTCTAATTTCGAAGCCACTAGTTGGTGATGAAATTCAACGTCACAAAAACGAGATGAGAAGGGGCGGGGCTATGGTGGAAAAGTTACGCTGACGACCTACTTAACGGACTTACACCCTGGTGCAAGCTCCCACACATAATCATGGTTATACCCTTCAAGGAGCCCGAGTGAGTTTGATCAACGTCAATTCTAGGTACCGTGAAGACTTTCCCCTCCACAGTCACCTTGGTTAAGAACCTAGAGAGATAGGCCACTAAGGTCACCACCAACAACAGTAAATCCTGGGGGGACAGTCGATAGTCTGATCCTCACGCAAGGGCAGGGTATCTAGCCCGAAATCAACTCGAAAGGCTTCCACTCATCATTGTGGGTATACCTCTGAGTGACCCCCGTAATACATGTAATCTCTACACTGATGTCAACAAAGCAGGGTGAGTAACTCTGCCAACACCAATGCGACCTAGTGCTTGAACCTTGTGTTAGAAGGGATTCCTAGGACAATATGTTGCAAATGGAATTTAGCACTCCCTAACTCAAGATGCTATTGTGTGTTTTGAACTTTTGGAGAGTGTATCTCTCTTCCTACTCCAAAGCACTAGCCTAGCTAAATGTTGGTGTAAAAGAGCCCTAGAAAAGAGTTACTAGATAAATTTTAAGATTACGCAGTGTTTTTAAGAGCTGTTGTTTAATCAAAGGTAATGGAAGTGAAACTTATGTTGTATGACTCTGACCCAATAATGCAAGGATGAGAATGAAATGTATCACTTTTCATTCAATGAATCCTATGGATGGGAGAGAGAGAAAGTTTTCCAGATCAAACCTGAACTATATGCAAAATTTCCTTTCAAATGTCAATGCCAACAATCAATTATCAAATGACTATTCTCTATGTTTCTCTTTTTCAATACTTCAACAATATCTAAAATTTGTTTTTTCAATGTTTTCTAAAGACAAAAACAATTTTTTGAAAGAAAAACTTGTTTGTTCACTTTTCAAAAAGGACTCAAACTATGACAGTGAGAGTACAGAAAATCAAATCAATGAACAAACAAATAACCCAATCTACTCTTTCAATGAAAGCAAAAATAAAGAACAAATCAAATAGTCTTCTCAATGCAAATGAAAATGTTCTTTCGAACTAATAAGCAAATGAGAATAACCAAGTACTCAACTTTCAACCAATCACTGGTTCTGAACTAATCAAACACACTCAGAATCTAAAGTCAGAGAGAATGGTTTTGCCAAGAAGAGTCAAGAAACGAAAGTCAAGTCACAAATGACAAGAAAAGCCTTGAAACCCTAAGACTATTCATGCATGCAAACTAAAGCAAGAAAGTAATCAATCAATAGTCCAAGAAACCCATAAGATATATTCCAACTGATTTGGGCAGTTAGAAAGACTAAAACTCAAATTCAAAATTTTGAAAAAGAATGTTCGCAGGTAAAAGCACTATTACACAGTGCGAGAATCAGTGATTCTCACAGGCAACCTTTTAGCAAGATGTGAGAACTTCGCACTGAAACCTATGAGCAGGGTGTGAAACTTACCAGTTCTCGCAGGCTGCTATGAAGTGCAGTGCGATAATTCCTGAACATATCCAAAAATTTGAAAAATGAAGTAAAATTTAAAAAAGCTTCTGGACCCAGAAGGTCTATCAGGATATCCTGAAGACTCAGAGACTGATAGGATAGGAGAAAAATGAAACTTGAGCAAATGGCCATAGAAAAATATCAAAAGACACAAAGAAAATGGGATGTTCCCCAGTGGAGTCGCCAATTTTGTTATTGGATAAATCCGTAAGTGTGGACACAAACCGATCTCCCTAGATCCACCTGGATCTAGAAAAAATCAAGACAGAATAATACTCTTTCCCTAGTTTTCGACTATTGAATGAACTAGGAGGCAAGAATCATGAACATACCTTATGATCGCTTCTTGTGGTCTTTTTTGTTCCATCTTCGCTCCAATGCTCTTGTGTAGTCAAGACCAGGACAACTCAAACCAATCCAATTGAAAACAACTTAATATATTCAACAATTAATCTATGTATATGATCAAGGAATTATACAATAAAGTAGACTTAGCTTTATGGGAAAGGGACATATTACTGTATCATATTGATGGAAATCAAAGATTACAACCTGAGCCTTGATGTTGCAAACCTCCTTTCGATGGCCCTTGGTTCTGACACACACACTTGCTCACTTTCCTGAAGAAGATCAACCACTTTTGATAAACTTGTTGGAGTACTTAGTTGTTGTAGCATCAGTCCTTCACACAATCTTTCACTAATTCTCCAATGTCTTCTTGACCTTGTTTTCTTCTAACCTTTTCCATGAGAATCCCCTCAATATATAGGAGAGAATGAATTAGTTACTTGGATAAGAATGATCCCAAAATATCAGGAAACCCAGTACTTAGATAACCATTCGAATTCCATCTCATCCTTCTAGAAGATTCCCTTCTAGAAGCTTCGACAATTCATCTTTTTCCCTTCTTTAGAAAGAGTTTGCACCCTATTAGTTAGACATAGTGTGAAATTTTCGCACCCTGGCTTAAGCAGCCTACGAGAATCATGCATTCTCGCAGGAAAATGTATTGGTAGCCTGTGAACCTTCCTCAAAAATGTGATTTATGGAGAGAGATGAAGGTAAATTTTCTCAGGAGAAAGTTCTAATGAAGAGCCTGAGTACACCATCCTCAATACATCATCATGACGACCAAAATCATGGGTAACAAAGTGGACTCCTGAATTGATTAGAGAACTCAATATAGTAAGTAATAAGGTTTCTCACACAGTTGATTTCTGGTTGAATAGTAGACTAGGGGGTTATATTACATAGTTTGCAGTAGATTGTACCCAGTCTTATAATGTTGCATAGAGGGATTTTTTCAAGGGTCCACACGGAAGATATTTGAGTGCATTGTCTACTTGGATACAAATTTTGTTGTGCGACAACAATGTTATGATTATGGAGTCTAAATGTTAAGCACCTTCACATGCATAGGGGGACTGGGGGATGACTAGAGGATGGTATGAGAGTGGGAAGGATGAGTAAGGATCAAATGGACTGAGGATGCCAAGAGAAGAGGATATTGAATCAGATGAAGAGATTGGAGTATTTTTCTATGGGAAAAGGTTAGATATAGTAAAAAGGATAATGTGGCTCAGAAAGAAGAGAAACAAAAATAATTTGAGGAAAGTGACCCTTGTACAGTACTTCAAATCACACTGTTTGGAGAAAGGAAAAGGAAAGAAATGGTTCCTTAGTACTATCCAACAAAAGAAGGATGTCCATCTCAGATCGTAATCTACGTCGAACCCACGACCCCGTGTGTTTCACTAAGAATCAAAGTAGGAACCGAGACTTGTTCAAGAACAATTGTAGTGAGTGGAGGAAGTTAGATCAATAGTTATAATAATGGAAGTAGCGCAAAAAACTAGAGTTGGTTAGCATCACCAAAGGTAAGTACAACACCGAGTGCAATGGAAAAGATAGATCATAGATGAAGAATTCTTGAGTTTCAGGGAGCGGGGTCAAAGGACCTTGAGAAACACTTGTTTGTATGCAACACGATATGGACTATGAATAATTTCTAGGATGAGGTGACGGATATCGCACATTTGTCCATGATGTTCAGAGGTCATGCAATACTATGGTATGAAGTATTAGACAACTACATCATTCAAAAAATCAAGAACTTTGGAAAATATTGGACAAGCATTGTTGAAGGAATAATGAAAGACGAAATATGAATCAAAACATATTAAAGAGATGAAAGAGATTAAGAAAGTGTATAATGATATAGTGTGGGATTACGACCAGATATTTAAATTTGTGATGGGTCGATTAACCTTTCATATTCCTGATGAGAAACATTGAGAATGGTTTATTGCAGGTATATTGTCGCACATTCGATGTCCGTTAACACAACATAAGGTCACGTCACAACTAGAAGCATTAAAAATCATGATCAAATTGGAAACATCTCTTGTAGGAGATGGCGTAGGTATGGAACATGTACAATCAGATTGGTTGTGCTGAGAATTCAGTTATCAAAGATAACAAAGGAAAGGGAAAATAGAGAACATGTTTGGTGTATAACATGTAAGATAGAAGGCCATTGAAATGAAGAATGTCTAGCATTCACACAATATATGGCCACAGGAGCACCAAACCCATTGGAAGGAGGATTAGGGTATTGCAAGCTATCTAAGACATGGGGACATCATCCAACTGATTGTTCCTTACTGTAGAAGTACCAGAGTACACCCAAGTAGTTATTCTGTAATTTTTGCAAATCGGTAGGTGTTGGCATAGGGGTAGACCCAGGGTTTGGCTCCAAGAGCACAACAACAAGCCCTAACTATTGGCCCTTTGGAAGCACCTGCAAGGTAGATGCAGTCTCACCCAAAGTAGCTATAGGGGGTTGCAGGACATAGGTGTCTACAACCAGAGGAAATGCAGAGTGGATTCACAACAACAATACACAATCACCTAGTTATTATTTATCTTCCTTAAACCTACTACGCAAGTTATATTTCATATCCAACTCAATATCAAAATAGTAGCATATAAATGATAGAGAACACAACATCAATCACACATAACACAAGATATACATGGTTCACCCTCTCCCTAGGGCTACGTCCACATAACTGTTCTTTATGATATATTAAGATGGGAGCATACAGTTCTTATCTGTGCTCTTAGCTAGTAGATATTCTCTTCTTCTCTCTCTTTCTCTCCCTGCCCTACGCACCCAGCTATAGGGTTGATTTTCACACCCAGCTAAAGATCTTACAATACAGAAGGCCCTCACACACAACACTCCTCTCTCACACAATAGTACTCACTCAATCACACAACACAATGAGTTCTCAACCAACCTAGCACCAACCTAATACCAACCCATCCTAGGTCCTTTAGACCTTTATTTGTACATTACAATCTCTCACCAACATACTTAGGTCGAGACCTAAGTGTAAAAACACTAGATGCCAAAACCCTAGGTGTCTAAAACCCTAGGTTAGTTTGACCCGCATTTTTCAGAGCTTCACCAACCTGTCCTTCCTTCCTTATCACGTTGTGCTCCAAAGCATCCAACGATGGATTTTTCCACTTTTTGAGTTTTCCACAATCTATCTTCCTTGTTGATCTGTCATCCTCGATATTCTCATCCAACGAATTGCTTTCTCTTACTTCACACCATCATTTTTTCTCTTCTACTCACTTCGACCCAGTATCAGTCACTGTGTCTTCTGTGCATTTCACATTCCTTATTTTTTTCCTTAATCTTTACTTACTTCCATGCCGAAGGTCCAACATTCCCCCAACACTCACCTGTGACTCGACTCAAGTCACTTTAGATCTGATCCTTCTTTTTTTCTTCGAATTCAGACTATGCAAGGAAGCTTGTGCTTTCAGCTCTATTCCTCCCTCCCTTCCTTCCTTCTGCAGACTATATTTTCTGTGTCTGGTACCCAGTTTCAACTGCACCTAGTAACTAGACCCTTTTCCTTATTCTTTTAGTGAGAGATGAAAGGTAGCTGGCTGTCATAATACAATTTCAACCGCATCATGTTCACCAAACCTTCCTTCCATTCTCTAGTCAAAGTCTTTAACCGCGCAACTCCTCCTTCTATAACATAGGTAATCTCATATGGCCCAAGCCAATGCATCCTAAACTTCCATGGATGCTTTATAAACTTACTGTCATATACCAATACCAGATATCCTTGCTTGAAAGCTTTCTTCTTGATGTGCCTATCATGGTAGGCCTTTTCTCTTTCTTTCTGTACTTGCTGGCGAAATCCTACAATAAATCTGTCCTCTTCTAGCTCGACCAACTGCGCAAGCCTCTCTTGTATAGTGCCAGTGTCATCCATATATGTAAAGGATGGAATTATCAGACTAGGAACCAAATATTCCATGGGTACAACTTCTTCTAGACCATAGACCAATTTAAAGGGCGTTTGCATGGTCAGTTTATTGCAAGTGGTTCTATAAGCCCTTAATATTGCTGGTACTCTCAAATCCCAATCATCCATGTTCACACTGCATATCTTCATCGATGTTGTATCCAATATCTTATTGAGTTCTTCAACTGTCCCATTTTCTTGTGGATGATAGGGTGTTCTCTTCTGATGGTGAACTTCAAATTCCCGATTCAAGGCTTCAATAGTCTTGTTAATAAAATGTGTGCCTTCATCACTCATTAGGATTTTAGGGCATCCAAACCTAGTTATGATTTCATCAAATATGAAGCGCGCAGCTATAGTTGCACTATATTCCTTAACTTCTCTTGCTTTGGCCCATCTGGTCAAGTACTCCGTCACAATGATTATGTATCGAGCTCCTGTGAGCTTCCCTGGTGGGTTTATAGGTCCCACGAAGTCAATGACCCATTTCTCAAATGATTGTAGGGTCATCTATGGTGCTAAAGGCATTTCATCTCTTCTGGATGGTTTCCCAACTCTTTGACATACATCACAAGCTCTGTAATAGTCCTTAGCATCTCTGTGTAGGGTAGGCCACTAGAGGCCAGCTCTAAGAACTTTCTACGTTGTTTCTTTCCCTGCGTAGTGTCTTCCTGCAATGCCTTCATGAGATTCGATGAGAATCAATGGTATCTCTTCTTCCATAACACACCTTCTCAATATCTCATCAAGTCCCATCTTTTATAGCTGTCCAACTATAAGTGAAAAATATGCAACGTGCACTACCAACTATTTCTCATGAATAATTGTATAGTCACTAGGTGCCATTCCTATTGACAGGAACTGTATTATCTCTGTGAAGTGATCATCAACCTTCCTAATGGCTAGCAACTATGCATCTGGCAGTGTATACTCCAAACTAGTAGGCTCTTCTCCATGTTCCAACCTTGACAAGTGGTCAGGACCTTGGTTCATTCATCCTGGCTTAACCATGATCTCAAAATCATATTCCTAAAATAGCAGAAGCCATCTGCATATTATTCCCCCAACATTGGATTGTTGACTAAGTATTTCAATGCGAAGTGATCAATAAACATTTTAAAGTGTCCTCCCAGCAAGTAGTGGTGGAAATTCTACAGTTCATACACCATGGCTAACCCTTCTCCCTCAGTGGTGGTATAATTAATCTCAACTATTGATAGCTTCCTGATAGCAAAGGATAATGGTTTCTCGATGTCTCCTATTCCCGGTTGTGCTAAGCCAACTCCTAATGCAATAGATGATGCATCGACATGCACATGAAATTCCTTACTCCAATATGGGAAAACCAGAATGGGTGCAGTAACCATTTTTTGTTTCAGTGTGTTGAAGCTCTGCTGACATTCTTCTGTCCAGTGAAACTGACAGTCTTTCTTCAAAAGCTTCTCCATGGGTGTTTTAATTTGTGCATATCCCTTAATGAACTTCTTGTAGTATCCAGTGTGTCCTAGTGCAGTGTGCAACTGTTTGACTGAAGTAGGAGGGGGTAGGTCGACTATAATGGAAATCTTTGATGGATCTACCAGCAATCCCTGCTTACACACAAAATTGCCCAACAACACTCCGAAGGGTGAAAATAATATACACTTCTTCAGGTTTAAGGAAATATGACATTGCCTGCACTTATCCAACATTAGTCTTAAACATTCAATATGATTTTGCAAAATGCTGAAAACAGTCCAATCATCAAAATATACTTCTAGGAATTAATGTAAAAACTCCTTAAACGCTTTGACCACCACCTTGGAAAATATGGATGGTGCGTTCTTCAATACAAATGTCATCACTGTATACTAGTAGGATCCCCATTTTGTTGCAAATGTGGTCTTATGGCGATCTTCCTTGGCAATTCAGATCTGATGATATCTTGAAAATCCATTTGTAAAAGAGTATACCTCCTGTCCTCTTACAATGTCTATCACTTCATCAGTGAATGGCATAAGGAATGGGTCATGAAAACAGGCATCATTGAAATTCCTTAGATCTACATAGATCCCTATTTATCCTGTCTTCTTATATTGTACCACCATAGGGCTAATCCATTATAACTCTTCAATAGATTCTATGATTCCTGTTTCCAACATTATGTTGAGCTCAATTTTCACTTTCTCCTTATATCTAGGGTTCAATTTGTAGGGTCTCTATCTGACTGGCCTTGCATCTAGTTTCAAAGGGATCCTCATCTCTCCCATAGGCCCTTTAATGCCCTTCATATCAATGAACTTGGTTGGAAACAAGTCCTGATACTCATGTAGTAACTCTGTGATCTTGTCAATAGTGGCAACATTCCAATAATCTCCAACATTTGCAAGTTTTGGTGTCTTCTCTGTTCCAATGTTGACTTTCTTTATCTTGATCGGCTGTCCAATGAAAGGTAGTTCAACTCCTAGTCCTTTTATTTCTCTTTGTCCTTTTGTTTCGGTGATGTTCACATTCCTTGCATCATCATCTTTGGCTTCATTGATATTGTAACAACCTTCCAATTTCTGAAGAGGTGCAATCCACTCATCCTCTTCTTGCTCCAAAGGGAGGCTAGGTGCCTCCTTGAACACTTTCTATATTACAACCTATAATGCTTGATCTACCATAGGATATTGGCTTTCAAACAAAAAGATAGTTACAAAGTTTTGGGTCATTCCTTCCCAATCTGTAGTGATGAGGTGCAGTTCTACTTGAAGATACCAGTTGATGGGAGTTGTGTCTAGTGTGTTAATGAATTTGTGGACCCACTTTTCTCGAGGAATGTTGCTCCAGGATTCCTCTCAACTTCACACATGGTCCTTTAGACAGCTTTGACCTGTGTACCTAACTTCGTATCTTTCTACTTGCTCTGAAAATCGTTTTGTCATCAACGTGAGACATTTTACCTAGTCTGTAATATTGTTTTTGTGTGTCCCCCACTATTTCGCTGGTGTTTATTTTAGGGCCTGATCCATTGCCAACAATTTTTGATTTGTTGGTACAATTTCTTCAAAGTCCAACAAGAATGATTCTAAATGATTCAAACCATCAAAGGTGGGTAAGTTACTTACTGTTGTGCTGATTGAGCGAACTTCTCTGGTCAATCTAGCACATCTCCTTGTAGATACTTCATACATTTTGTTTTTCCAGTTCTCCAGTGCTTCTTTTGAATATGATGAACATGTGGTGTCACTTCACTAGCTAAAATTCCCATTTGTTGTAGGATTAATGTAATCCTGTTGTCTGGTTGTTAATTTGTATATGTTTTCTAGTTCATATGCGTGGTCTTATTCTTTGATGGGTTCTGTGTATCGCTGGCCTTCATAAAGATCTAAAGGTGAAATGACCCTAAGGCCATCCCCTTCAAATGTCATTCATATTTTATTTAAATCAACCACAGTGGAATTATTGAAAGCCCAATCAATTCCTAACAACGCAGGGTAAGGACAACTATTGTCAACTATCTCAATCACCTCAAAGTCTAAAAACGTCCTTACTCCATCGATGTCCATAGGGACATGTTCTAATATTCCAAAGGGGCTTACATCTTGTTGATTAGACATCCTAAGCCTGATAGGGGAATAGATTAACTTAGGTTTCCCCATCAATGCCCAGGTATGCTTTGTCATGACATTGACCTCCGACCCTAGGTCAAGGACCACATAATCTATATCATACTCTCCAATTTGAGCATTAAGGTGTATTTATTTATTTGTCCTTCTCTTTTTGGATAGTTGATGCATTATTCAACAAAGGGTCTACCCTTCCTATCTCATACTATCTGACCAAATTTTGCAGTTCTTGTATGGCTTTCTCATCTTTAATCATCTCTATAAACATATGCAAGAAACCGACAAGTTTACTCACCTATTTACTATCTCCGACCAAAGAAGACTGATCAAATTCCAGAGGCAGTCCACATTCTCTTAGTTCAGGTCATGTCTTCGATGAAGAGCCTTGGTCTCTCCCGAATTATTTTCTTGCTTCCTCAAATATTTGTTTTTATTTCTTCACATCAAACACTTGTGTCTTCTTTGTAGATTTCCTGACTCCTGATTCATCTGTAGTCTTTCCTTGGATCACTCTATATTCTCCTGTAACAATGCCTCCTCTAGTGATAACAACTACTCTGGGATCTGCTCTGCGAGGTTCTTCTTTGATTAGTTGTATTTGCAGGTTCTGCTGAGGTCCCCATCTCTCTTGAAGTTTAGCCATTAATGCCAGACATTCCTCGGTAACATGCGCAAATGAGTTGCAGTATCTGCAAGTGGTACAAGGGTTCTAACAGTCCCTTGCTAAGTGTCTTGGCTATGTGCAGCTATAAAAGATGATCTGAGCTCGACCTTGTTAAATTATGAGCTTGATTTCTTATGCGGATTAATTCTTTTATTTTCTTCAATACTTTGATTCTACCTTAATACACTTCAACAATTTTAAATCATAATCGAATAGAAATAATTATTTAGATAAGTAAACATGCATATCAACAACACATATACCCCGGGGAAACCCTGTACAGGGAGAAAAACCCTAGCAAACAATATTCCTTTATTGCATTAATAATGTAAGATCTCTTACAAATATCCACCATGAATGTACTTCTCTCAAAGCGATTTCCAAGATGACTCTGACCTAACAAAGACTTACAAGAACTTGCTGAAATACACCTTTGATATGCTGCCTATTTATCAATGATGTGCTCCTCTATTACTTCACCCCTAACCTGCATATGGAAACCGTGTTGCAGAATTGTGTTGCAAAAAACAATGTTGAAGAGAGGATTCAACCTCTTCTTATATAGGCTGAAAAAGGGACAAGGGGAAGATCAAAATAGTAACCTGATTGCATGCATTAAACATAACTCAACTTCATGCTTTAGTTTGAACTTAGAACTAGACTTGATATTGGTTACAACTTAGCATTACACTTTAGTTCAAACTTAGAACTAGACTTGAGACTGACATGATTTAGTTCGAACCTAGAACTAGACTTAAGACTTTAGTTGCAACTCAACATTACACTTTAGCTCTAAAATAGAACTAGACTCAAGAATTTAGTTGCAACTCAACATTACACTTTAGTTCTAAAATAGAACTAGACTCAAGACTTTAGTTGCAACTCAACATTACACTTTAGCTACAAAATAGAACTAGACTCAAGACTTTAGTTGCAACTCAACATTACTAAAATAGAACTAGACTCAAGACTTTAGTTACAACTCTTGACAAGGCAATTCAAAATTCTCTTCATGGTGGATAATGTTTGCACGTGCCAACACACTAGATCAATACAATTACATCATTTGCAATATTAGGAATATTGTTTGTTTCTAGCTCATAGGAATTTTATATTCAACCTAAATTTTGCTAGATGCCTTGACTTTTGCTCATGGCTCACAAGGTTTTACTAGGCTCATAGAGGTTGTATGTTCCTTCTGATGTTTTCACTAGTCTGTCTATGCTCACAGAGGTTGTACATTCCCCCTGACTTTTGCACTAGTTTGTCTATGCTCACAGAGGTTGTAAGTTCCCCCTGAATTTTCCATTAGACTCACATAGCATCTCGTTTGTCCTGAATTTTGGTTTGACTCATAGAGGTTGTCCCTTCCCCCTGGCTTTTTTCAATACCGTACAAGACTGGTTGATTCTCCAAATCTCCCTGGCTAGCCTCAGAGTGGCCCTTATGGTCTCTCATTGGAGAATGACTGAGGCTTCCAAATTTAACACTCCCTCTTAGTGAGGGAGTCATTCTTAGCCACATCAAACTTGCCTCTCAGCTGCACAAACTGTCTCGAGATCAAAGGCTTGGTCAGGATATTAGCTACTTGCTCACTCGTGGCTATGTACTGTAACTTTACAGTTTTTCTCTGGACCAAGTCTCGGATGTAATGGTACCTCATGTCAATATGTTTTGACTTGTCTTGAAATACCCGGTTCTCTATCAATTTTATGCAACTTTGATTATCACAGTGAACCACCATCATGTTAGAAAAACAGGACCGCAGAGAAATAAAATAAAATAAATGTAGAAACAAAACACAGAAGACACACAATACAAGAGAGACACAGATTTACGTGGTTCACCCAGTGTGGGCTACGTCCACCAGAGAAATTGCCAGGTCCTTCCTTTATTATTATCCAGCAAATGAAGGGATACAACCTACAGCAAAACCCACTGTAACTTCCTCTTCTTTCTCTCACAGTCTCCTCTCTCAGAATACAATATTCACCCTCGTACATAGCCGCAATACATTTCCCTCATAAAAGAGGGTTGCCTTCTAGGGCAAAAACCCCTAACATAATCTCTATCGTTAGATCTGTGACCTTATAATGAACGGTCTAGATTTACAATGAAATTACAATATACTTTTATAAGGCAATTTTTTCTTCGGGGGATGCTGCCCCAGAACCCCCGCTGGGGGCCCGCTTACCCCCAGACCCCCCAGCCAGGGGGATGGACCCCCCAGACCCCACAGAGGGGGTACCCCCCCTCTGCACTCCCCCGCGTGGAAGAGTGTACATACTTCTGGGGTGTAAATACTTCATAGGGTATAGACACGACTGAAAGCAAAGTACCTCTGCATCAGGAAGATAATCAGGCTCCACAACCAACAATCTCCCACTTGGAGACTGATCTCAACAACTCCACTGCTGCTGTATATGCTGGATTCTGAACCTTCTTGGACCTGGGAAATTTCTCATCTTCATATTCAATCTTGAAGACCAACTGAAACTGAGAAAGAACTTAGTTTCTCCCTGGTTACTCCCTTTGTTTACATGTCTGCAGGATTCTGGCTAGTGTGTATCTTTTCCAGCTTCAATTGTCCATCTTCCAAGATGGATCGTATGAAGTGGTACCTCAACTGTATATGCTTAGTCTTTGAATGGAAGGCTGAGTTCTTTGCAAGGTGAATGGCACTCTGAC
>ML777418.1:1554711-1569767 GCA_009831015.1 Picea engelmannii
CCTTTTGTCTTCCCCTGCTCTCCATGTTCAATGCATTTCCTGATGTTTCACCTGTGCTTTTCCATCGCATTTCCTCACTAAGGATAATACCAACAACATCATCAAATTTTAAAGTATTTGAACCAGAGACAGAGTTACTTACAACCATGACCAAGCCATTCCAGCTTTCTGGCAATGAGCACAACATTAGAAGAGCCCTAACCTCATCATCAAAGTCCACTTTTATAGAACTTAGTTGATTAGTAACCGTATTAAATTCATTTAAATGATCTGCAATAGACCCACCTTATGACATCTTCATATTAAATAATCTCTTCATTAGAAATACCTTATTCGATGCCGAGGGTTTTTCATACAATTTGGCCAATGCATCAATCAAATCCTTCATTGTCTTTTCTTTCGAAATATTGAAAGCCACCGACACTGCCAGGCTCAGCCGTATCGTTCCTAGAGCCTTTCTGTCAAGAATCTCCCATTCTTCGTCCTTCATGGCCATCGACTTCTTTACTACTCCACTCAATGGTAGGAATAGATCCTTCTGATATAAATAGTCTTCCATCTGCATCTTCCATAACTGGTAGTTTTGGC
Organism: Picea engelmannii; assembly: GCA_009831015.1. Taxonomy (NCBI): domain Eukaryota; kingdom Viridiplantae; phylum Streptophyta; class Pinopsida; order Pinales; family Pinaceae; genus Picea; species Picea engelmannii. The sequence goes on from ML777418.1 coordinate 1,555,300, forward strand.
TGTTAAATTTCTCGACCCTAAACTTTCCATCTTTCGACAATGCTCCCACTCGAACCAGGAACCCTCTTTTCCTGCGAGTTACCTTATGCTCTAATACCAATTGTTAGAAAAACAAGACCGCGGAGCAATAAAATAAAACAAATGCAGAAACAAAACACAGAAGACACACAATACAAGAGAGACATAGATTTACGTGGTTCACCCAGTGTGGGCTACGTCCACCAGAGAAATTGCCAAGTCCTTCCTTTATTATTATCCATCAAATGAAGGGATACAACCTACAGCAAAACCCGCTGTAACTTCCTCTTCTTTCTCTCATAGTCTCCTCTCTCATAATACAATATTCACCCTCATACATAGCCGCAATAAATTTCCCTCATAAAAGAGGGTTTCCTTCTAGGGAAAAAAACCCTAACATAATCTCTATCATTAGATCTGTGACCTTATAATGAACAGTCCAGATTTACAATGAAATTACAATATACTTTTATAAGGCAATTTTTACTTCGGGGGCTTCGCCCCCAAACCCCCGGTGGGGGTCCGCTTGCCCCCAGACCCCGTAGAGGGGGTACCCCCCCTCTGCACTCCCCTGTGTGGAAGAGTGTACATACTTCTGGGGTGTAAATACTTCATGGGGTATAGACACGGCTGAAAGAAAAGGACCTCTGCATCAGGAAGATAATCAGGCTCCACAACCAACACATCATCTCGAGCTTGTCACTAAACAACCCAGAAACAAATTTTCTAAGCCATATTGCTTCCTTGCTAGCATCACTTGCTACAATGTACTCAGCCTCTGTTGTACTCTATGCAATGGATCCCTACTTTAGGCTTCACCAAGATATCATAGTGGATCCTAAACTGAAGCAGTATCTAGAATTATTCTTCTGATCCACTGGGATTCCTGCCCAGTCAACATCTGCATACCCATACAGAAATAAATCACCACTGGATGTATATCTCAGACCATAAGTAATGGTCCCTCTGAGATATCTCAAGGTGTTCTTTTCTTCCACCCAGTGTCTTTGTCTCAGTTTAGTCATGAACTGACTCATTTCAATCACTGCATAGTATATATCTGGCCTAGTGTGGATCATGTACATCAATGATCCAATCAGTTTCCTATACATGGTGGGATCCACCAAATATGAACCTGTATTAGAATCATGTATCTTTTTCAGGTTAGTAACCATCGGAGTAGAGATGGATTTGCAATCCATCATACCAAACCTCTTTAGTACATCCACTATGTATTTTCATTGTGCTAGAAATATCTCACCTTGTCTTTGCCATACTTCCAATCCTAGGAAGTAATGCATCAAGCCTAAGTCTTTCAACTCGAATTTTGAGGTTATCTCCCTCTTACACAAGGCTATTATCCCTTCATATCCTATTAGAAAGAGATCATCAAGATACATGATTAGTATAACAGGTTGGTTACCTCTTACCTTGAAGTATAGATTTGCATCAACATCACTTTTCTAAAATCCCAGGCTTTTAAGAAATCCATCAATCCTATCATACCAAAATCTGGGATCCTACTTAAGACCATACAAGGCCTTCCTTATCTTGCATACATGAGTGCCTTTGTTATGCAGTATAAAACCATCTAGCTTTTCCACAAAGACCTCCTATTCAATCATTCCATTCAAGAATGATGTTTTGACATCCATCTAATGTAGCTTCCAACCAAGTACGAAAGCTAAAGAAATAATAGCTTGAATGGAGATATACCTGGCTATAGGAGAAAAAGTCTCTTTGTAGTCGATTCCTTCTTTTTGAGTGAATCCTCTGGCTACAAATGTTTCTTTGAACTTTTCCACATTTCCATCAGCTACATGTTTGATCTTATAGATCCATTTGGAAGAAACCATTGATTTGTCTTTTGGCCTTGGCACAATGTCGCAAACATTGTTCTTTATAATAGACCTATATTCCTCAAGCATGGAATCCTTCCATACTTGAAATTTATATACTTCTTCAAATGAAGAAGGTTCGACATCACTAATGATGCTCATCAGTGCAACATCGCCTCCAAACCTATGAGGCCTCTTCCTTTCCCTAAAAGTTCCTTTGGGAGAAGCTATCCTTTCTGCTTCCTGCACTATTTATTTAAGCCACCTTGGATTCCTTTTGGCTGGAGGTTATTAAATATTTATTTCTAACACTTTAGTGGGTTCTAGGGGATCATTACTTGGACCTTCATGAGGTTCATCCCTATGATCATCTGGCTCTTCATTTTTAGAAGAGGGTGAATCTAGTTGAACTGCTTTTGAATCCTGCTGAAGCTCTCTAGATTTCTTAAATATTACTTCCTCATGGAAATACACATCTCTTCTTACCTCTATTTGCCTCTGACCTGGTACATAAATCCTGTAAGCCTTGGAGTTCTCATGGTACCCCACAAACACTCCTTTCTTGCCTGAGGGTTCCATCTTTGTCCTCTTTTCCTTAGGGACATGCATATACACAGGACATCCAAATATCCTTAGATGGCCTACTTCAGGTTTGATCCTTGAGAAGACTTATTCAAGAGTCTTGTCCTTCAAAATATCATGTGGACACCTGTTCTGAATATACGCGGCAATGGAGGTAGCTTCTTCCCATAAAGAATTTGGCAGATCCTAGTCAAACATCATTGCTTTCGCTGCCTCACAATTAGTCATGTTTTTCCTCTCAGCAACACCATTTTGTTGAGGGTTATATGGCACGGTCAACTGTCTCTTGATTCCTACTGACTTGCAGAAATCCTCAAACTGAAGAGATTCAAACTCTGCTCGATTGTCTGTTCTAAGGATTCTGATGTGTTTCCCTATTTTCTTTTCAATAAAGGCTTTATATTCTTTGAATTTATCAAATGTGTCACTTTTAGCTTTAATAAAATATATCCAACATTTTCTTGAGTAATCATCAATAAAAATGACATAATAAAAATAACTACTGAGTGAGGGAGATGACATGGGGCCACATACATCATAATGAACTAGATCTAAGATGCCCTGAGCTTTGTTGTCACTACTAGGAAATGATTTCTTTATATTTTTTCCTAACATGCATCCCTTACAAATTTCATTTGTACTAACATAAATAGAGGGCATACCACATACCATGTTCTATAGATCTGGAAGAGATTTGTAATGAATATGTCCAAGTCTTCTGTGCCACAACCCACTGGAGCTAGTCGCATCATGAGCCAATGTCTGAAATGAATGTTCTCACATGATGCACAATCCTCCACTGCGAGTTCCAATGGGTTCTGCTATACTTAAGTGGCTACCTTTATCCCATAGTAGTGTCTTCCTGTCCTTGAAGATCACCCAATATCCCTTGTCCTTAAGGGTTGCAACTGATAGTAGATTCTTCTTGAGCCCAGGAACATATAATACTTCATCAACATGAATTATAGCCCTAGATTCCAATCTAAAGGAGATAGAGCCTACTCCCTCTATCTTGTAACATTTTTCATCCCCAAGCTCAACCTGCTCTACAAAAGATTTTGTCTAAAAATCTAAGAGGATCTCCTTGTACCCTGTCACGTTATTTGATGCACCACTGTCTACTAACTAAGTTTTTGGCCCAGTGGAAACTGAACTGGATAAAGAAGAAACCAAATAATATTCTTTCCTATTTTCTTTCTCATTAGAAGGGATTTTCTGATTTCTTTTGGATTCATCATCCTCAACAGTTGAGGCATGATGTTTCCCTTTCCTAGGATATTTCTTTCTAAACCAACAATCTTTAGCAAAATGACCTAACTTATTACAACTAAAGCATTTAATCTTAGATGTGTCAATACTCTTTCCTTTGAATGTACCTTTGGCATTTGGCTTCCACTGAGAGCCTTTCTAGAAAGTGCCTTTCTTCTTTCCCTTGAATCTTGATGCTAAGGATGAATGTTGTTCTTTAGTTGGCCCACTCCTGGTAGCTGTGTGACTCTCCTCCTAGAGGAAATCATGACATAACCTCTCAAACGTGGACTGAATCTCTCTCCCACTTACACTGGATAAGAAGGTCTCCCATGAAGAAGGAAGACTGTGAAAAATGGCCTGCACTAAATCATCATCATCCACTATCACCCCTGTGACCAAAAGCTTATCTCTGATCTAGGCTATACTGGAATAGAAGGATGCCACTGATTCACCTTTCTCTATATTTAAATACTTAATCTTGTACTTAAGTGTCCTCTTCTGACTTGGAGCCTGCTTCTCATACAGATTCACCAAGGTATCCATACAGTCCTTGGCAGTCATCAACGAAGTCAATGCAAGAATTATACTATCTTTGACTGAGTCAAAGATGATTCACTTGGCCTTTGCTTGAATCTTCCTGAAAGTAGTTCTTCTTGCATTATTCATTGGTTCCTCCACCACTATGGTCACATACTGCTCAAGATCATGCTCTTGCAAGATATTTGTTATACGAAGCTTCCACACATTAAAGTTGGTAGCTCCTTCAATCCTATCTTCAGCCCTGACTAAAATGGAGGATGCCATGGTCCTCACACTGGAAACTTAATCAAGCTTGCTTGGATCTGTGTGTACTTTCCGCTGCACTTCAATACGTTTAACACACCCTAAGCTTTGATACCATGTTAAATTATTAGCTTGATTTATTATGCGGATTAATTCTTTTATTTTCTTCAATACTTTGATTCCAACTTAATACACTTCAACAATTTCAAATCATAATCGAATAGAAATAATTATGTAGATAAGTAAACATGCATATCAACAACACATATACCCCGAGGAAACCTTGTATAGGGAGAAAAACCCCAACAAACAAGATTCCTTTATTGCATTAATAATGTAATATCTCTTACAAATATCCACCATGACTGTACTTCTCTCAAAGAGCTTGCCAAGATGACTCTGACCTGACAAAGACTTACAAGACCTTGTTGAAATACACCTTTGATATGCTACCTCTTTATCACTGATGTGCTCCTCTATTACTTCACCCTCAACCTGCATATGAAAACTGTGTTGCAGAATTATGTTGCAAAAAACCGTGTTGAAGAGAGGATTCAACCTCTTCTTATATAGGCTGAAGAGGGGAAGAGAGGAAGCTCGAAATATTAACCTGATTTCATGCATTAAACATAACTTAGCTTCATGCTTTAGTTCGAACTTAGAACTAGACTTGAGGTTGGTTACAACTCAACATTACACTTTAGTTCAAACTTAGAACTAGACTTGAGAGCGACATGCTTTAGTTCGAACTTAGAACTAGACTTAAGACTTTAGTTGCAACTCAACATTACAATTTAGTTCTAAAATAGAACTAGACTCAAGAATTTAGTTGCAACTCAACATTACACTTTAGTTCTAAAATAGAACTAGACTCAAGACTTTAGTTGCAACTCAACATTACACTTTAGTTCTAAAATAGAACTAGACTCAAGACTTTAGTTGAAACTCAACATTACTAAAATAGAACTAGACTCAAGACTTTAGTTACAACTCTTGACAAGGCAATTCAAAATTCTCTTCATGCTGGATAATGTTTACATGTGCCAACGCACTAGATCAATACAATTACATCATTTGCAATATTAGGGATATTGTTTGTTTCTAGCTCATAGGAATTTTATATTCAACCTAACTTTTGCTAGATTCCTTGACTTTTTCTCATGGATCACAAGGTTTGACTAGGCTCACAGAGGTTGTATGTTCCCTCTGACTTTTGCACTAGTCTGTCTATGCTCACAGAGGTTGTACGTTCCCCCTGAATTTTTCACTAGACCATCTATGCTCACAAAGTTGTACATTCCCCCTGACTTTTGCATTAGACTCACATAACATCTCGTTCGTCTTGACTTTTGGTTTGACTCATAGAGGTTGTCCGTTCCCCATGGCTTTTGTCAATACCTCACAAGATTGGTTGATTCTCCAAATCTCCCTAGCTAGCCTCAGGGTGGCCCATATGGCCTCTCATTGGAGAATGACTGTCAATGCTACCAAATTTAACAGACCTTGACCCATACCTCCTCCTCGTGCTCTTCCTCAAAATCCCCCATGAGGGTTGAAGTTTCCTCTCCCAGGGGAGTTATACTGTGCCATGATTCCTTCTTGTTGTACTTCGCCTTGACTTTTGTATATATCCCTTGACCTTTCATGCATGAGATTGTAATCCCTCCAATCCCTTTCATCATGTCCTATCGACTTACAGAACGTGCAATACAGATTTGTGGGTGTATGGACATATTTTTGTAGATAGTAACATTCACCAGGGCAGTGTCGATTTCTACATACCTCGCACTAGGGTAGGGTAACTTGCTTTAAGGGGCTTGAAATTCCAGAGGCAAAGTATTCATGAAATAGAGGACAATGCTCCTTTTCATGGCCTTATGATTTTCATATGATACACCGGATGTGTTATCTTTTCCCCTTGTCTTTTTTCATATCTTCAACCTGCAGTGATAAACTAGTTAGTTGACTCAAGATTTGACTGATGCTTGAGCTAGATTCTCTCATCGGGGCTGATTCTAATTTCATGGAGATCTCCAGTGCCTCGGCCTACGAAGTAATCTTTTTTTTCATCAGAGGAACTTTGTTGTGTTGCAAAAGGGAAACAATGAACCATTATTTGTTCTATTCATTTGGGATTTGAAAACTTAGATGGACTGTCAAGGTCTTAAATCTCTGATGAAAATCCAATACAGGTTCAACTATTCACTGCTTGATTTCTTTCAGTTCTGTAATGCACTGTGAATCTGACTTGGTTTTCTTGAATTTGGAAATTAACGCGTTCTTGATATCATGCAGTGGTTTAGGTTGGGCAGTTCCCTTAACAAACTTCATGTATCATCTCAGTGTGTAGTCTCTTAGGGTAGTACTAAACTAAGCTCATATAACAGCTTCGTCAGTGATATTATTAATACTCCATATGGATTCACATTAAAACTAGTGCTGATCAAGATCTTCAGAATCATCTCCTATGAAGGTGGGTAACCTCATCTCATCTTCCATAGATCTTCTTAGGTTTCCTGACTGAGTATGTGGTGGACTACTAGTAACAATTATCAGAGTGCTCTGGTGACTCTGATTACTCTGATCGCTTAATGTCACTGAAACAATAGGAGGATTAATAGTACTTACTTCAACAATCGGTGTAGTTCCTGAAGTTTCTGTCTCTTCTCGACAAGGTTTCTATTTCCTAGTGGATTTTGAATTCTCTTCGTCTGTCAGATCTGCCTCTTCTCCACTGTAGAAACCCTTGTCCCTATATTTTTTCTTAAATAGGTTCATGAGAGGAACTTCCATGAACACTCTCCCACTGCGCATATGTCCAGCCTCTGTGTCATTGTCATTGTCTGAATTATTGAACATTAGCTCTTCAATCTGGCCGACTAATGTATCTTTAAGATGTTCTTCTCATGCAATAACATCTTGATCTTCAACTTCAGAAAATGTAAAAATTTTCCTCTATATCCTTAAAATAAATATCTCTCTTCTTGGCTATATGATTCCACTCCGTCAACAACAAACTCAATGATATACCCTTTGATGGTACTATCAAACCATTGATATACTTCTCTTGACACGGCGTTGTCAACTCACTTGACCTTCTTGATCAGGGTGGCCATCCAAACCACAGGTGGTCTAGATCTGATCTCAAATTGGGTATCTTCTAACCTAGCTAACCACTCATATAGTTCCCAATGGATTCCTCCAAATAAAATCTCGTGTATATCAGTAAAGATATACCTTTCCAACCAATCCTCTATACTAAGATTAGGGTTCTTGTTTTGGGATTCGGCAAAGTCCTTTTCTTAATATTTTATCCACTTATGAATCTCTTTCTTCGATGAAAACCACCTTGACATTCCCTCAATAAGATTCTTATCACGGCAACAGAACCAGTTTTTGGCACAGGGGTAGACCCAGGGTTCAACTCCAAGAGTGCACCAACAAGCCCTAACTACTAGCTCTTTCGGTAGCACCTATGAGGCAAATGCAGTCTCACCCAAAGTAGCTATAGGGGTTTGCAAGACATAGGTGTCTACAACCAGAGGAAATGCAAAGTGGATTCACAACAACAATACATAGTCACCTAGTTATTATTTATCTTCCTTAAACCTACTACGCAAGTTATATTTAAGATCTAACTCAATATAACAATAACAACATATCTAATGATAGAGAACACAATATCAATTACACATAACACAATATATACGTGTTTTTCCCTCTCCCTAGCGCTACGTCCACATAACTGTGATTTATGATATATTAAGATGGGAGCATACAGTTCTTATCTACTCTCTTAGCTAGAAGATCTTCTCTTCTTCTCTCTCTTTCTCTCCCCACCCTGTGGACCCAAATGCAGGGTTTATCTTCGCACCCAGCTAAAGATCTTACAATACAAAAGGCCCTAACACACAACACTTCTCTCTCACACAATAGTACTCACTTGATCACACAACACAATGAGTTCTCAACCAACCTAGCACCAAACTAATACCAACCCATCCCAGGTCCTTTAGACCTTTATTTATACATTAAAATCACTCACCAACATCCTTAGGTCAAGATCCAAGTGTCAAAAACCTAGATGCCAAAACCCTAGGTGTCTAAAACCCTAGGTCAACTTGACCCACATTTTCATGGCTTTGCCAACCTGTCTTTCCTTCCTTCTCACGTGGTGCTCCAAAGCATCCAACTGTGGATTTTTCTTCTTGTTGAGTTGTCCACAATCCATATTCCTTGTTGATATGTCATCCTCAATATTCTCATCCAATTACGCATTTTCTCTTTCTTCGCATCGTTATTTCTTCTCTTCTGCTCACTTCATCCTAGTATCAGTCATTGTGTCTTTCACACAGTTCGCATTCCTTCTTTTCTACCTTAATCTTTGCTTACATCCATACCCAAGGGACAATAGTAGGAAACAATGAGAAATACTGTTGCGCATTCGAATTAATGAGAGAGTTCACTTACGATACGTACAAAATTGAAGAAAAAAATGTCATAGCAGATAGAGGAATTCCACAGTAAAACACTCTGAGAGTATTTAATTAGGGTGGACGTGGAGGATTTGAAAGAGGTCGAGGAAGTGGAGGATTTGGTTGATAAGGAAGAGGACTAATAATGTTTTATAACTGCAATCAACGAGGAAATTTAATGAGAGATTGCCCGAATCCTTGCATGACATGTACGTATTGAAGAGCATTGGATAATGTGACTAGAGACTGGTCTCAAATGATAGCAAAGTGGTAGGCAAGAGGAAACTAGAACCATCATCAAAATTAGAACCGGAACCTGTAAATGATAGCCACTGATGGACGTGATGATCATCCTAGAGTAACAACTGTTACACACGACATAACAAGAACCAAACCAAATGCGATGAAGAAGGGAAAGGGAGTTGAACAATGGATAAGGAAAGGAGTTGAGCCCATGGCAGCATTGAATTCAAAGAAATAAAAACAAACCTATCAGCAAACAAGGAAGGACATACCGGGATCAGACTGGATAACATCAACGTCAAAGACATGACCAATATATGATATGTGGTCATCTTATGATCGTACTATTCTAGAAAGGTCATTCAAAAAGGTAAATACTTTGAAATACTTTCTAAAGAGTTGTTTAGAGTTCATGTAGGATGACACAATAATAAATGCACTGTGCATAATGATTGGTTAGTGTACACAAGACAGAGAAGTACCTATGACGTAGAAATCAGTGAACCAAGTCTTGCATAAGAAGAGGATAAATAAAGAGTTCAAATTAAGTACGCAGATAGGAGAATATGACATGGACAATGTCATATTAGATTTAGGATCAAATGTCTATGTTCTTCCAAGAAAAATGTGGAAGATGATGAATAAAAGAAATTTATTTCGATAAACTATTCAATTGTGGTTGGCTAACCAACATAACACAATACCAATCAAGAGATTGGTAGGAGTACCTATTAATATATATGGAGTGCACAGTGTAGTTGACTTTGAGGTTATTGAGATCATGGATAACATTCAACGATATCTAGCTTTGTTGGGACTGGATTGGGCCTTCGACAATCAGGTGATTATTAACTTGAAGAAAAGAGAGATGATTTTTTAAGGATGAGGCTTAAAGTTCACTATGCCATTAGACCCTATGGAGGCAAGAATATGTGTATATCCCATGAGAAAGGAAATTGATAACTTATATAATATGATAGCACGCATGGATGATTGCATCAATCCCACCATAGATGGTGCGCTTAGTTGGAGAAGCATAAGCTCTTGGGAATCAAACTCAGAGGAAGGAATTGAACACTGGAATCATTGATTACATGAAGTGTCGACCAGAAGGTGTGCTCACATTACTCTCTCTTTGCGTTGGATAGGAACAGAGGTACGTGATACGTTAAAATTTGAGGGATTAAATGAGGTAATTTATTTTGTCAATGAATTTGAGTTGCAGATACCCAAACAAAAAAGGTTGTTAGCATTAAATGTTGCACTAAGATCAAATCTAGAGATATGTTGGGAAACCCACAAGGAAGGGATAGAGGATTGATAACATTGTAAAACGTTGATGTATATCAGGTTCGGAACATAATACCTTATGCACAAATATACAAGGATGAGAGATATGAAGGATCATTTTGGGAGATGTATTATAACTTGGAGGCATGTGCCGAAGCAAGAATGGACCCACAAGTTCATACATACTCTGGAGATAGTTCCTAGGAACTGGTAATTAGATCTAGAAGTGCATAGAGGGACAATGGAATGGGAAGATATCACCCTAAAATTTAAGGTAACATTTAATTTTGAAGTTGAGTCACCTTTAGTAGATGCAAATTTACAAGTCATTATAGTTAAAACTTTTATGGAAGAAGGTCAAGTAGAAATAGTACCTACATGTAGTGCACACAGAGAGTCCGTGACAGTCCATGAACTATTATAATTTTATAATGTTACCAAGGAAGACCAAGAAGAAGAATACCCAAAAAATGTACAGGTACCAGAGACTGAAGGGGAGAGCGACATAGTAGTTCCAACACTTGAATATGATGTATATGTGAAGCCCTTAAGAGTGCACAAAGTGAACATTGGCATGGAGGAGAAACCAAAGTTTGCAAACATTTGTGATTATTGGAACGAAGAGACCGTGGAAAATATTACAAACCTATTGTTCCAATATATTGATCTCTTTCCGACAACCTTTTCAGAGATCAAGGAAATAGCTAGAGAATTGGGCGAGATGAAGATCCCTTTAAAAATATATGCTAAGACAGTAAGACAAAGACCTTATAGATTGAATTCTAAGTACAAGGAAAAAGTGAAAGAAAAACTTGATAGAACAATAGAAGCAGGTATAATTGAACTCATTGCAGAGTCTGAATGGATAATTCCACTGGTGGTTCAAGATAAGAAAAAAAGTGTGTTAAAATTTGTGTAGACCAAAGGAAGTCGAATGATGCTTGTTTGTATGACCTATTTTGAACCCCCTTAAAGATGAAGCATCAGAAAACGTAGGAGGGCAGGAGGCCTTGTTGGTTTTCTATTATCTACTCTTATGTTAGTCTTACCCTCACATATTGACCCTGGTTCATATTTAGTAAGATTCCCAATAAAATCCCTATAAAAATATCGGCCCCTCTAGTAAACCATAAGGAAACGCAACACACAGAGTGTACTACACATTCTCACCCAAGATAGCTCTATGGGTGGATGCAATACAAATGTGTTTGTAACTTGAGACTGAGAAAGATCGGTGGTTGTGCATTGTAAACTTTATTCAATCTATCTACCATCTAGTTATGAAATTAATTCTATGCATGCATTTGGAATACCGTATCTACTTAGTTACTTCATCCATCTAACATTCATAAAATAATCATACATAAAGATGCATTAATTCATTCACATAACAAAGTATTACCATGGTTCACCCCCTCCTGGGCTATGTCCACAAAGATTTGGTTCTTGAGATTTTATTATAGTTTAGAAAGATATCATGTCACGCGTGGTTATAGTCTTAGTTCCTCCTCTCTCCCACAGGATCCTCGATCCCTACGAGGCTAACTATATCACACCAGGATCCTCATCTCGTGACCTAATACTTGGTATTGAGTCACCCACTCCTTCTCTATCTCACCAGCTTAATGACTCATACAGTTCTTACAATTCTCTTCCTCTTTGTTGCCTCTAGTCCCCTCCGCTCACTCTCCCCTCAATCTCCCTCTACATTGCCTAAGTAATACTTATTTATATCCTCAAATCACCAACCATTATGATGCATTACAAAAACCATAACCCTAGCGTCGTTAGGTCTTCCTTGCATGAACACTTGACCTGCTTCTCTTGCATGTGTTGCTTTTCCTTCCAGCCGTCTTCTGCATTATTTTCCTCCAAAAATAACCTTTCTTTCTAGCTAGTCCTACATCCAACAGGCCCCCAACACTGACATGTGGTTTATCCTGAGCCACCTAAACCCTTTGTGCTTCTTTGATCTCTTCTGGGAGATCTTGGAACTTCTCTGTGAGTTCCTTTTCTTGCATTTGAGCCTGTGGTATTCTCCTTGAGTGTGTCCAATACATGCAATGCAATCTTGTTGTTGATCATCCCTGCCCACTCTACCTGATTTTGTGCCATGTTCTTCTTTGTTTCTTCCACCTATTCAATGAACTTTTCTCCTTCTCTTGGAGCAGTTGCATTTGATCTTGGCGCTCCTTCTTCTGTGTCTACGTGGCTATGAGTTACACCTGCACATTCTTCATATCATGTGCTCCTTTGACGCACTCTATGATTGACATTGTCTTCTGCCTCTGCTTGAGGTCCTAGATAGTTGTGCTTATCCTTTCTTCCTCCTGGTCCCACTAATGGACCTATTGATCCTCTTCCAAATTTTTCCATAGTTGTGCTTCCTTCTCGAACAAGTCAGCATCTACGTGGAGTTGTCGCTCCATCTCCTTTATCTGCGTTGTTTCTTCCTACTTTCTCTACTCCTTTACCTATGGTGGAGTGGTAGGTATGAGACGATCCCGGAGATGCTATATCACTTACCTGTATTGATCGATTGTCTGTACAATCTAATCAATCTTCTACGTCACTATAAGTTCTTTCTTCTACATGCTCTTTGGAATTTGCTCAAAGGATACTGCCAATCCTTGTTCCAATCTATCCACGTGGTATTTTTCATCTTTGGTCTCAAGGTTTTCCTTCTCGAGTACCAATTCCAACTCGTCCTGACTGTCCTTTTTCTGCTGCAATTTCGCCTCATCTGTGCATGTGCATGACTGTACCTCGGCCGTGACACTGAATTGTAGTTTATACAAGGCCTTGGTTGGCATCTGCGTCATTACCAAATGCATTTGGGTCAAATCCTTCAAGGGTGTCTGCCCTACAATTTCATCCATGCACAACATGTTGGGTGTGACATGAAATGTTGAGCTTGTCTGTGCTGTCATATGGATCCTATCCTGCTTGCTCGATGAAGCATCGACTCCTATCTATGATGTTTCTAAAACTAATTCTATTCCTCTACTGACTCTCTACGTTTCTCTGATTTGCTCGAGGATCTACCTCATGTCTTCCAACTCATCCTACATCCTACCCCTTTGGTGTTGAGATTCATCTAAGTCCTCCATTGTACGATCCTGGACCATCTATGCAAGATACCAGATATATAAAATATGCAGAACAGAAATGAAATGCTAGAAGTGACAGAATAACAGTAAAACATCCAGCATAATCTTCACAATACACATAAATGATATACGAAATAGCAACAGAAATAGCACTTGAATCAGATAGCAATGTTCATAGGCCTCTTTGAGGGGGAAAACTCCAGTCGAGCAACGCTCTATTACAATAATCTCCAAGCTAGGGTTTTCATACCCTCGACTCTTATTTATACTAATATGTCTATTAAGAGAAGCATCTAGAGGAATATCCTTCTAGAAGCAGAAGCTTCTATTAGGTCTTCTTACATCCGCCTTATTCTATTTTATTGAAAGGTCTTATTAATATTGACCTTTATTACATCCAAATACATTGATCTACCTATGTGCGGGTTAGGACCTTAACATGTCCACCCCCTTAAAAACAACCTTGTCCTCAAGGCTTGAGATTTGGAAACTGTTGCAGAATTGTAGCTGGTTCCCAAGTGGCATCTGCTGGAGTCATATCTTTCCACTATACTAGCACTTCCTTGATGGTTCTCTGATGCAAGCGATGCTCTCGTTGGTCCAAAACTGCTTCTGGTTGTAGCCAAATGGATCCTTCTTCAACTAACTCTGGAAGGTTGGTTTGAATTTGGCACCTAGTTCCAATCACCTTCTTCAAGCATGAAACATGAAAAACTGGATGTAGCTTCGACTGAATGGGCAGAGCTAACTGATATGTGACTTGTCCCACATGCTTGAGAACTGTGTAAGGGCCATAAAATTTGGGTGCTAGCTTCTGACACTGCTCGGCCTTGAGGGAAGTTTGCTTATATGGTTGCAGTCGCAGAAACACCTGATCC
>ML777418.1:1574724-1598858 GCA_009831015.1 Picea engelmannii
ACATGGGTCTGATCTGCCTTGGATTCTTGGGCACCGTTATCTCTTCTGCAAGTGTTTGTTCCTGCCCTGCCTCTGCCTATGTATCTTCAGCCATCTCTTGATTCAGGAATGGAATGATCCAGTCCTCATTCCAATCCTTGATGGCCATTTCTATGTCCTACTCCTTGATGCAGTAGTGCATTTGTAGCTATTAGCTGTCGAGATCCTTCCATTCTTGGGTCCAAGTTGCATGCCTAGTGGATTTGAAGTTGGCTATGCCATGATACTGTGAAACCATTTCCATTATAACTCACCAAGTGTTGGTGATTCTCTCATGTAGGTCATTATGATATCCTTCTTATATGGTTACATTCGCCTTTCTGTTATTGGGGTCTGAAGCGCACCCCAACGATTGGTATCACGCTGTGTGGAAAGGATTGGATCTTGTGGAAAAGAATGAATACTTAGGCTCCTTCCATACGATCAAGGTGATTAGGATGAGTATCCATGAATAGTGAAATTCTATCCCTAGATCATGTGCGTCCTTGTAGTCTTCCAGGAACAGATTCAACAAATACGAGGCCCAGCTGAATGTGGTGCCCTCTACACATTGTGCTACAGCTATGATAACCCCAGCAGGGACTTCCTCCTTGTGGCATTTCCTTAGTATCTTGCATGCCATAATTTTTGTGGCCATTCTTTTCATTGCATCAATAATATGCTTGATTATGATTTCGTGTGACCCCCTTTATGTACCATACTTCTTCTTCATTTCCTTGGCCAGTTCCTTCTCCTTCGTATTTTCCTCAAGTAAATGTGTGAGTGCCTCCCCCCATGATGGAATCCCTGTGATGTATGCAATGAGCTCTACATCTATTGAGATGAGTTGTTCAAACCATAGGTATCCCCTGTGGGTGATTTCCATCAGCTGCTTGACCTAGTTGTTTGCATGTTGGCCCTTCCCAAAGTGTGGGATGTCCAATAGGCCTAGAATCCCATTTTTGGCTAGTCTGGCTAGCCACTAGTTTGCTTGGTTAATTGTTTCACCAAAGGTTCCTATACCCATAGTTTCTAGATACAATTTCTTGGAAAATTCCAGAAACTTGTCTGTGTCTGTCACATCATGATTTGAGTACCACAATTTCTCCATGTGGCCTAACATATTACCTGTGATACGTACCCCTTCTAGAATGCGTGGTACGACAATGCCTATGGCATCCTGGTTGCACGATGATCTTGGTATTGGTTGTTTTCCCTTCCGCTATGGTGGTTGAATCTATGTTCCAGCCTCCATTGTTCACTCTTATGCATACTCATATGCCCGATTAGTGACATCTTCCACTTTGCTCTCTTATGGTTGTTTCAGTGTGGTTGTGTGCGACCTTTCTAGTGCGGTCATTTCTGCCTATTTCAGAACTGTCTCATCAAATTTGGGGGCTTCTTCAAGGTTTTCAAGGTGCAATTGATTGCATGCGTCCTCATCCTATTGGCCATGTCCCCCTTCTAACACATCAATGTCCATGCCCATTGGTTTTGTTTGTTGGATTTCCTCCACGATAGGTGTGGGGCTTCCTTGTGTCAAATTGAGCAAGGGGATTTTGTCCACATTGACGAATTTTGGATGCTGAGGTGGTTGTGGTTCACTTCCCTGTGGCTGCAATGGTGGTATAACGTTGTTGTGAGGTCGTCTGCAAGTCTAGATCGACTCTCCTAGTTTAGGTGGTGCCATGGTGGTAAAAATACTTTTTGCTGAGCTTAGTGGCCTTTGTAACCTCTGCAAACTTTACTTTATGCTCTATATGTGCTATCGCTCTATGCTTTTCACAATTTCACAATAACCCATTCAGTCCTGGCATGCTTCTCTTATATAGAAATCAGGTGAAACTTCCCAGAGACGTTTCCCATCATGCATTTTAAATTAACCGACTCTTCCAACATACTTTCCCTTGATCTCCCTTGTCGTTTCCATTTGGTGTGATTAATGTAGCTTCTAGTCAATCATTTCTGACATTCAATTTGATAGACGTCATCAATTGGCGCTCTATTTGTCATACCCACCATTCCCGATGTTTCCTCTTTTTAGTGACCACTGGTATTTTCTCTGTCATGCTAGCATTTATGAGTGCATGTGCTCATTCTCTTTTCTGCACACTATTCCTTTGTTGCTATATTTTTATGTTCCACAAGATAAACCCTCTATTTTTTAATTTTTTTTTAAGTGCTAGGAGGTCAACTGTCCCTATACAGCTTCAGTCGACTCCCATTGATCATCCCTCTGATTCTTGTTCCTCCTAAATCCTTCAATTGTACAACTCCCCCATCTATGACAGACTTTACTTCGTATGGTCCTAACCAATGCATTCTTGGTTTTCCTAGGTGTTGAAGAGACTTACTTTCATACACCAAGACTAAGTCTCCTTCCTTGAAATTCTTCCTTTTGATGTGTCTATCATGCCAGGCTTTGTCCCTTGATTTCTATACTTCTTGGTGAAACCCTGCTAGAATCCTATCTTCCTCCATAATCATCAGTTGATTTATCCTTTCTTGTACTATGCTCCATTTTGTCATGTTTATAATTGTTGTTATGCACAGACTAGGTACCAAAAATTCTAATGGCACCATTGCTTCTTGTCCACACACCAATCTAAATGGTGTGTGTCCTATCAACTTTTTTCATGTGGACTGTATGCCCATAGTACTGCTGGTATATTTAATTCCCAATCATACCTATTAACGTTACAGATCTTTGTTAGTGCATTTTCCAGGATTTTGTTAAAGGATTCCACTGTTCCATTTTCTTGACGATGATATGGTGTACTCTTTTGATGATGAAATTCAAACTCCTTAATCATAGCCTTAATAGTGATGTTAATGAAATGAGTGCCTTGGTCACTCATCAAAATCCTTGGGCAACCAAATCTAGTGATCACTCACTCAAACAAAAAGTGTGCTTCTATCTCCACACTACAATCTTTTACTGTCGTTGCTTCTACCCATCTTGTTAAGTATTCTGTCACAGTGATAATGTACCTCGTTCCTGACCTTTTTGTTGGTGGGTTAATTGGTCCCACAAAATCTTTGGCCCATTTATCGAATACCTACAAGGTTACTTGTAGTCTTAGTGACATTTTGTCCCTTCTATTTAGTTTACCAACCCTCTGACATACATCACATTTGTGACAGTGTTCCTTTGGGTCTCTATGAAAAGTCGACCACCATAGTCTTGTGCACAATACCTTTTCTGTGGTATCTTTTCTTGCATAATGTCCTCCTTTTATTCCCTCATGGGATTCTGCTAAGATACTTGATCTTTCATGCTATAGCACACATATTCTCAAGATGATATTTTCACCCATTTTTTATAAGTGTCCTACGATCAATTGATATTCTGCAGCCCTGACTACCAGGTTTTTCTTCTACACAATGTTGAATTCCTATGGCACAACCCCTGTACTCAAGTATTGGATGATGTCTACGAAGTATTCATGGGCTATCTAGAATGAAAATAACTGTGCATCAGAAAATTTATCCTCTAGACTCATAGGTTCCTCCCCATTTTTTATCCTTGACAGGTGATTAGGTCATGCATTCAACTTTCCTGGTTTGACTATCACTTCGAAGTCAAATTATTGGAACAACAATAACTATCTGCAAATCCTCCCCCCCAAAACTAGCTTGTTGACGAGATATTTGAGCACTAAATGGTTTGTGAACATATTTAAATGTTTCCCCAATAAATAATGTCTGAACTTCTGAAGTGCATAGGCCATCGCTAAGCCTTCTCTTAATGTGGTAGTATAATTTTCCTCCGATTCTGACAATTTTTGTCTAGAAAATTCTATAGGATGGTCCAATTCTCCTGCTCTTGGTTGCACTAGTATAGCTCCAAGTGTTATGGTTGGTGCATCTACATGGACATGGAATGTCTTATCCCAGTCTGGGAATACCAGTATTAGTGTGGTTACCATCTTCTCTTTCAGGGTGTCCAATCTGTGCTGACAGTCCTCATTCCACTGAAACTTTGTGTCTTTCCTTAGAAATTTCTCCATTGGCACAGTGATGTGCGCATACCCCTTTATAAATTTCATGTATTATCCTATGTGTCCCAATGTCACTCTCAATTGGAAGACTATTTTTAGTGGTGTTATATTAACAATTACTACAGTCTTGGCAGGATATACTAGCAAGCCTTGCTTGCATAATATATGTCCCAATATTATTCCAAAATGTGTTCCGAAGATGCACCTTTTGATATTTAATGATATCTGGCATTTCCTGCATCTCTCTAACATCATCTGCAAGACCTCTACATGGTATTTCAAAATACTATATATTGTCCAATCATCCAAATATACCTCTAGAAATTGGTGGATAAACTCTTTAAATGCAACTATGACTACTCTAGAAAATATTGTTGGTGCATTCTTCAATCCAAATGACATGTCTGTATACTGGTAGGATCCTCATTCTTTGAAAAAAGTGGTCTTGTATCTGTCTTCTGGCACTATCTTGATCTGAAGATATCTTGAGAATCTGTCGGTGAATGAATAAGCTTCATGTCCTCCTACATTCTCCAACACTTCATCTGTGAAGGGAGTAGGGAACAGGTCATGTAGGAACACATCGTTCAATTTCCTTAAGTCAACACATATTCATATCCCCCCTTGTTTCTTCTTTGAAACTACCATCAGGCTTATCCATTCTGATTCTTCTACAGGTTCTATGATTCCATCTTCTAACATCCTATCAATTTCGACTTTGAATTTTTTCTTATATACGAGATTCAGTTTGTATGGTCGTTGTCTGATAGATCTTGCCTCAGTTACGAGCAATATCTTTATTTCACCTAGCTCTCCTACTATTCCTTTCATTTATGTGAACATTGTTGGGAACAGGTCCTTGTGCTCATGCAGTAACTATGTTATACTTTCCATTGTTTTCTCATCCAAATAGTCTTCAATGCTAGCCATTTTAGGATTCTCAACTACCCCAATGTTGACTTTCTTTAGCTTGATCGGCACATAAATTAATTCTCATTCCAAAGGTTGAACTTCCACCTCTTTATCACCCTCAAATTCCTCAATATGAATATCGTGCGGGTCATCTTCATCTAGTGCTTCCCCCTGCACGTGGTAGTATGACAATAGTTCTTTTACTGTCTGTTTGTTTTGTTGTTGTTCTTCTGTCATGAGTTCAAATTTTGGTTCCTTAATGAATATCACCCCTCTAATTTGTTTAAGTGTTGTGTCTATGTTGGGGTTCTCATTCTCAAATGATAAAGTGACTTCAAAGTTCTATTTTAGTACTGTCCAACTCGTCGTTCCTCTACGCATTTCTTGGTCTGCATACCATTTTGTTGGGATACCTTCTAATGTGTGAACAAAATGATGAGGACATTCCTTCAGTGATGTCATGCTCCATAGCGTTCTTCTCCAAGTGTTTTGTTGGTGCTCCATGTCTATCATATTTCTCTAACATGTTGCTTCCTTGTTCTACACCAAACCTGATGCACAATAACTGTTTACATTGGTACCAGTCTCTTAGTGTTTCTTTGTGCACACCCCACCATGTTGCAGGTGTTTCCTTGAGTTCTATATCCACTGCTAAGAGTCTATGATTATATAACACTTCACCTTCGTACCATTTTATGAATGCTTCTAATTTATTCACCCCATGGAAGTTGGGCGGTTCCCTTATCTTTGTACCTACCCATCTTACTACGCGGTCTATTTTTTCACATATTCTTGTGGAGAATTCATGTAACCTCTCCTGCCAATTTTCTAAGCCCGTATCTGAGTCTGATGCACATGAGGTGATGCCTTGCCAACTAAGTACCCCATCTCTAGTTGGGTTCACGTAATCTACATCTCACATATTTATTCTGTACAACTGGTTAATTTCCTTCAAGTCCAAGAAAGTAGGTTCTACAAACCTTTCCCCTTCTGATGGGTCTCTTGAGCACTCAACACACCCTAAAAAGCCTATGTCAAATTTTACTTTTTGGGTACCACTTGAATTTTGCACTGTCTGATTCGACTTCATTGTGGAAAATGTTTCTTTTCTTATCATCTTGACTCTCATTAAGTATTTCAAAGTTTGCTTGAATATATGAAAACTAATGACTTAAAAGGCTTAACTTTAAATAAATAATCAATAGCCAAAACATTTTTCACCTGATGCACCCAAATTCGACATCAGAAGGAATTAAAAGATGAATGAAAATCAATCGAAAACTATAGTCTTCAAGCAATGATCTTCACTGACATCGGCAAATGAAAGTTTTCTTTCGTGAAAAAAGTCACACAAGGATATCACCAATAACCGATCCCCTTCGATGTCGGTAAAAGGAGAAGAGAGTAAACATTAACGAAGGAAGAAATGATATTGTCGATAGCTGATACCTAATGCACATAGAAAAATCAGAGAAGACCAAATCGCAACAAACATTCGGACCACACTAAAGTTTTTTTTTTCCGATCGTCGAGTTCCAAAAAATTTCAGCATCGGGAGTTTTGAGGGTGCTAACCCAAAGGAAACTACGTGATAGGTTTATCCCTGAACGCGGATCCTCGATACTTTTTTGGCATCAACAATCCCAGGTTTAACTTAGAATGCACAACTTGAGTAAAGTACCGAGTCCAACTGATACTCATGAGTTAAGGCATCGGTTTCCATTACCACGTGTCTTGAGCCAATTTTTCCATGTCATCACCATACGATGAAATCAATTGGCATCAGAGGTTTTTCGCAAAACAATATCAACAAAAGCACCTGTAACACATTGCCGATCCCCGATCCACCCACTAGGAAAGTGACACGATGGGACATTTTAGCGCTAGATACGTTGCGATCTGAAGCATTTAAGGGACCAATTAATTCCAAATATCGCATTAGTTTCTAATTCATGAGATAATCAAAAGGAATGTTTGAATTTACCAATAGAAGACATCACCTTCCGCACCTCCATCATCAACCCATGATGAATTAAATTGCAGAGATTCAACAGTAGATTTGTTTGAATTTCACTCATCACCCGAATTAATTGGTTGATACAACCTGTAAATTCTTCTCCATTAAATCATCTTGAGCCATTGTAAACAAGATTATTCTACACACAAAGGATTTCCAGAGCATCTAGAAGAATGAGACGAGAAATTCAAAAGATTTTGATCCCCCTATGAGTATCAAACTACAAAGTTTATCAAGCATTACAGGTATGTACCAGTCTGGATTTTTTGTATTTCCACTTCATATATACATTTTGATCCAATGTCACTCTGAACATCGACCCTAAAGGATTGTTTCGATTGTATGAATGATTCCTCCAAGAAATATGAACACTATGTGATCTCTAAGAGTGTCGAAGCTAAAGGAACCATAGGTGGGAGAAGGCTCTTCCCCAGCGGCCAAAAAACAATTAGAATTTGCCCCAAGGTCAGAACCAGTCATCAGGATATCTACCATTAAGGTTTTCACTCAACCTTCAACCTTTGGAGACACAGAGGTGAACAAATGGGGAAAGGTGGTACTCCCACATTGGGGAGAACTCTTCAAGAAGATCAGTGAGGAGGAATTCTCAGAATATATCCCTCACAACGACCTCGATATGAGAAAGATTGATTATGAATTTTTTCTAAATATTCGAAATTCGTACTTGCACATGGTAGAAAGTAGAACTCTAGTGTTTCCATGCATAGAACTCCTAAAGTGGATTATTTACCACATGAACACCTAGAAATTCCTGATCAATGACGACAATGGTGAGTGTGTCAGGGTTTTCCTTCCAGTAGAGGTGCATAATTATTACAAGCTCAAAGACCCAGAAGAGTGACTGAACACCGATTTTGTCGTCAACCTTTATGAACACCACAACATCGACCAGGTGATGGCTTCGTGGTGGAGAGAGGATAAAAAGTAAACCAATCAGACCTCCAGCTGGTATCATACGACCAACTAAAGAGAGTCGTATATCTGTCTAATGGCCCTCATCTACCAGTTGTATCAGGAGAAAGATTGTTCTAGGATTTCAGAGGCTTGGATGCCTATAGCTTACACTATAGCCATTTCTAGGAGAGGCTTTAAGTAGGGTGCCATCATTTCAAAGTAGCTAAGAATTTTCATTGAACAGGCTCAGACACCGAAAGAAGGAGAGACTCCATCCTTCTACATGGATTCCTATTTATTGGACATCATCGATGCCATAAATGTCTTTGTTGGAATGAACTTGAGCTGGCACATCTCAGAACTCCCGGTCCATGTATATTTCAACATCTTATGGGAGAACAGGTACAAAAAATCCTACTCCCTCATTTGCGATGAATTCATCACATGCATTCATTTTATTCTTTTCAAGAAAGAATGTCTAAGACTATTGGTTGCGGCCAAAAAGTTAATATCTAAGGTTAGAAACTGGTATCTAGATGAGCGTGATACCTATATCATAGTTTTCAAGGCAACCAGAACACCCCATATTTTACCTGTGCATGTCCGCGACCGACTTATTGTGGGGGAAATTTGTTACTAGACCATCCTGCAAGGCTACAACGCTACTTTAGTAAAACATAACAAGTGAGAATTTATACCTTATGGATTCCATATAGGGTTATACCTACTAAAAGATACTACCCAGGATAAGCAGGAAGGACTAATCCATTTGGAATTCTGGTTCTAGACTGGTCATTTCCACAAACATGACCCAAGAGGTATAGTCTTGAATCACTCCTCGTAAGTGTCGTCCTGCTGGACATACACCCATGAAAAATTTGAAGATGAGGTTTTCACCAAGAATTCCCAAGACTGGAATGAAGTAGTGTCAAGGATGGCCAACCCAAAGATGAATATGTTCAAATCCATGACCCTGAATGAATAGGAAACAATCCTAGAACAATTGGCTCAAGGAGCCCTCAGGGCCAGGTAAGAAATCATAGTGGTCAAAGAAGCAGAAGCCCTCCAAGCAACGACCAAAGTAGTAGAAGCCCTCTTAGCAGGCCAGACTCAAGAAAGAGGTTTCCCTATGACTGAGGACATGTGGGAGAGGGGGTTACTTATGCTATAACATGCACAACGAATCATTGACCAATTGCAAGATGATCCAAACATATCAGAAATGACAGGATCCCCTACTGATAACCCAGACAGAAGCCAAGCAGGCCCAAGAGGCCCTGAATTCATAGACCTGGATGAAATTGCTGGGGTAGATGACCTTGAATTCACAATTCCACCAACTAGATCGCAAATGGGTTTTTCGTCTCAACCGAGGATTGTTGAAGAATTGGAGAGGACCAATGCGTTAAACCCTTTAAGTGAGATGATAAATATATATGACGATGATGAGAGCCCTGAAGTGTCTCTTGTAACCCCTGTGCATATCGAAGAAGAGAAGGTACCATAGAAGAAATCTTCCCCTGTTCCTAATGTCCAAATTCGGAGGTCCCACAGAAAGAAAAGGAAGTTGAGAGTGTCCTCGATACTAAGTTGCCCGATGCGTCAGAGACTCAAGAAGACAGTCCGAAGGACGAGAAGGGGTCAGATGATCCAAAGGAAAAATCCCTGCAGTAGAAAATTTGCATATCAATAGACGATAAACAAGTAAGTATCGATTTTATCCCCGATGCCTCTATTTTAATCAATACTCAAAGCCCCGATGAGCGACAGATATAAGTCGGGCCTTCGGAGGAAGTTCAAGAACCCAATCTTGAACAAGTATATACCACCAAATGTTTGGGAAATACACTCACCTGGGGAGATCAGAAAATCCCCAAACCTATATATGAAGTAGCCTATATACATGCTATATCTTATGATTGGAAAAGGAAGGCTATCGTCCAGAGAACCACCAAGAAAAGGAATATCAGATTAGATCGCTTCAGCCTCATCACTACAGAGGAACATCAGATCAACAAAGAACATGCTAAGACGTCCAAACTTATCGTTGTATGTATGGAAATCACTGATGCCACCCTGGATAGAGCTAAAAGCTATTAAAAGGAGTTGGTCACTGCCCTGAAGGAACTAGAACATTTGCACCACTTAGCAAAGTATTACCAGGATACCACATAGGCTGTGATGTATCTAAGGAATGAATTCAAGGAGGCTTAGAGAAATTTAATAGACGAGCAACACCTATTCACTACAAGGATAGCTAAGCTCCAGGAGGACACCCTCATGGCACTTGCAAGGTGAAAATATATGGAGCGGTGGTACGAGAAAGCACAACAAGCCATAGTAAGAGTCAACTACATTGGTGCAGTCCAACAGGGTCGAGATAAAGAAGAAGACGATATTTGGGTTTTGAATGAAAGCAGTATGGATTTCATAAGGAAATCAACCGTTTATTGGGAAAAACTGTCTCGGGAACCTCACCGAGAAATCCAAGAGAAATGGACCAGGTGCGAGAGAAATTGGGTTAAAATAAACCAGGAAATGAAGGATATCAGACTCCCCAAGTTTGGCATGCCTGACAACTTAGTCGACTTGCATGACATAGTCAAATTGCACACTGAGCAAGATTCATCATGGGTCGAAGAACTAGAAAAGGTAACAGACACAACGCCAGTTCAGGTGCGACAGTTTATGGAACACCTGATCAAAGCTTGGGCTATGCTGCAACAAATAAGTGCCAGTCTAGTAAAGCATCATACACGTACGATAGAGATATAATAAATTTACATGACCCTAATGGAACAACATATATTCCCATATGCCCACACCTATGAGGATTTTTTCATCAAGTGGTCAGAGTACGAGAAGAGTCACCCTTTTAAAGTGATATCTTGAGATGACTCTTAGAAAAATTGATGAGAGAGAATTCCATGTGGAGAATTTTGTTTTACTTATTTGCACTTTAGCTATTATTTTTAGTTAATTTTATGTTATAAATAAGAGCATCGACCAATTAGTTAAGGGTCAATGGTTGTTGCAAGAAACTCTCATTTCTAGTTTTGTTAAGAATTATTTTGGAGCTACCTTTAATTGAGAAGTCCTTCTGGACTAGAGACAATTTTATGTTTTCATCAAATGCGTGTATGATTGGATGTGGAGAAGAACTATTTTCTATTCTGTCTCATGAATGGATGCAGTAATGAGTAAGAGTTATTAAATCTATTGATAAT
The DNA here is from genome assembly GCA_009831015.1 of Picea engelmannii. NCBI lineage: Eukaryota > Viridiplantae > Streptophyta > Pinopsida > Pinales > Pinaceae > Picea > Picea engelmannii. The sequence goes on from ML777418.1 coordinate 1,585,815, forward strand.
TTATCTGATGCAATGTTTTACAGTTCTTTATTTAATGATGAAAATAAATCTTTGTGTTAGTATGTGATAGATGATTAGAGTTGAGTGAATTATTTTTATTACCATTGTTTATCACATGCATGTTTTCTTCTGATAATTCGTATCTCAGTCAGTAATTGGAATATTCACATGGTTAATGTATTAGTACTAGGCCTGTGGTATATGATCATTGTCTGCATGCTAGGGTGTAAGGGTTATCCCAAGCCCAACCTCTTTTCCAGTAGTTAAATTTTGTTCCTATTTGTTGCCTGGTTGGTTTATACTGGATTTCCATCTTATATCAGTCCTACCTAAGAGAAAATATAAAAATAGAACATCTAAACCAAAGGAGAGGCCTTCACAAGAAACATAAATTCCATCAATTAATTGGCTAGATCGCAATATCTGGAGAACCATTCCACTATTAAACATTGCAGAGTCTAATTGGGCCTCGGTGGAGGGTTTGGTTCCTGCTGTTGAGTTAAAGGGATTTAAGACCCATCAATAGGGTCCAATGGCACAATGACTCTGTACTCTCCTAAATCGAAGGTAATCTTCCACATCTTTAGGTTGATTATGGCCTGGTTATCAAACACCCAATTGAAACCCAAAAATGTTGGATAAGGTTTTGTGCTATCCACTATCTCGATTACTTTGGAGTCGGCTTTTTTCCGTACTCCATCCAGGTCTATTGTTACTCCTTTTAGTCTTCCAATTGATAGAACTCTGTCTTGATTTGCTAGTTTCATATGAACATGTGAATATCCTAATGTGGGTTCTCCCATACATTGCCATGTCTTCTTGGGTAATACATTAACTTCAGATCCTAAATCCAGTATAATATCTCCCATGTTGAAATATCCAATGTTAGCATTCGGTCTAAATTCCCTACTTGTTCTCCTCCTTGTATGTAGGTGATTGACTGTTTTTTTTTCTAACTTTCCTTTTCTTCTATGCTACATCTTTCTAGCATATTTCATAATACTTTAACAGAGGATGGATCATTTTGTAGTCTAACACAGGATTGCGAAAAACCATTAATGGTACTTACTTGTCCCAATGGCTGTGGTTTTTTAGTGTGATCCAACTATGGAGGCACATCGTACTCTGGTATTTCCTTATTATGTTGCACAGTTGATGTCGATGCAATGTCTGGCTTTAGGAATTATTTTCTGGCTTGCTTGAATATCTCCTTCTCGTTTTGTGCATCAAACTACTTCTTTCGTTTGGCATTCTTCTTCACCCATTGGTGTTGTACTGCCTCTTGTCTCAGTGTGTCGTTACCTATTTTAGCTCCTCATCATGTAACTATGTTGATGTTTCTCCCTTCATTCCTTGCTTCTTTTGAAATCCGCTGAACATTTTGATTGTTTTGATTCCTCTTTTATTGGATCTTCCCTAATAGTTTCAGACATTCTTCTATGTCATGATTTGATGCGCGAAAATACATATAGGTCATTGGTGGAAGTGGACATTCTCTTGCATAGTGTCCTGGTTGTTGAAAGTTGTGACATACCATTGGTCCTCTGCCTCTTCCAAAGCCTCCTCTTTCTCTACTTCCCCCTTTGTAGCCATATCGATCCCCTCATGATGCGTTATACCGAGGCATCTGATTATACTATGTGGTATTATAATGTGGTTGTGCAGTATTATACTGCGTATGTGCAGTGCTATGTTGTTGCTACACAATTTTATACTGTTGCTACGCAGTGTTGTACGGGGATGGTAATTGGTTAAACTGAGGTGCATCTTGCCCGGTCATCATTTCTACCTGTACCCTATATGCATCTAATGTTCTTTCCGTCATCAAGTCCATGGTTCTATAATCTTTGTCATCATGGCATACTGACTTGAAAAAGTTGCAATACGAGCTCTTCGATACTATCTGGTACTTCTACATCATTGGGTAGTGGTATGGATCATGACCCTATTTCTTAGACATCTCGCACCATAATCCTGATGTAGGTAGTGGGTTTAGCATTCCTATTTCCATGTACTACGTGAATGTTGGAAATTTGTTTTTATGGTGTCCTTCTGTCCTACATGTGGTACACCATATGACTTATCTTTTGTCCTTGTTCTTGTTTTGGTTCAACTAGAACGTTAAGTTCTTTAGATCATCCTTCAACTCCTCTATGGTTGGATCTGTCTTCTGATATTGATTCTCGTCTATTTGTAGGGATGCTTGTAAAGCCTCTTCCTTCATTTGAAACTTTTGTTGTTGCAATGGATACTTCAAGTGTGGTAGCAGTGAATTGACGAACTTATGCCTATGATGCATATATTTCATAAAATATTTTATGTTTTCCTTCCGTTGTTTAAATCTCTAGTCGATTTTCCATACAAACTCTCTGAGTTTCTGTCTAATCTCTATCATCTCATTCATGTATTGATCCTCTGAACTCAGTTTCTGGAACTCATTTATCAACAACTTCTTGATATCTCCAATCGTTCTAGTTGTCTCTGGTGGACTGTTTGTAGCTAAACTCATATATCAATCCAATGCACGATATCTTAATGTGATAGATAATTGTGCAAGTTTAGTGTCCTCGTACATGATCTATTTTGCTTCCCAAATCTTCTCATAGATAAAAAGGTGCTTCTTCAGGTCCTTGGATGCTTCTCCTTCAAATTTTGGTAACCTGATGGTTGGATCGTATCTTGCCATTTTGAATGATAAACTACTACCTCCGCGTGGTGTAGATACTTGACTATTGCTTCCTAAACTAGCTCCCCCAGTTGTTGTTCCTTGTGTAGATGTACTTCCTGTTGTCTTCCTTCTCCCGAAATTTGGTTGTCTAAATGGTGGTGTTCTTCTTGGTGTGTTATTCACACATGATTTTATGGGTTCCACACTGACACCGATATGGATAGGAGTGTTGCCTTCTATTTCCGCTCTTAGACCTCTTGTCTTCCTCTCATATGTTGCGTGTAGGATTTCCTCAATTTTCTCCACATCCTAGAGATCCTCTACCTCCTCTTCATCACTTTTCGAGCCTTCCCTCGTGGCTACGACTCTCTTCTTCGTGTTCACCTTATATTGGTAGGGTACTCCACTGCACGTCTTTCCAGTTGTTTCCATGATCCTCTTGATATCATCTTCATCCATCATAATTGGGTTCAAGGCATCCTCCTTATTTCCTTTATCCCCTTATCCCTCCATCTCTCCTTCTCTTGTCATTGCTTCCCCCCGTCCCACATGCATGCAGGGAAGCTTAGTTTTATGACTCCATTGTCATTACACTTTTTTATATAGTAATATATTAATGGAAGTATATAATGATCTAATGTACCTACCTCAAGGTCCCTTCAAGAAATCTTATTCAAATGCGATGTATCTACTGCAAACTTTGTGATAAATCTGACAACAATGTTATCTAGCCAAAAATCTATTGCGTGCGTAAACTTATTATCAACTCATTGTAGTTGTGCGATCTCTTTAGGATTCCACGTTAGCTCTCTGATCCAATTCGTAGGATGGTTGTATTTCAATATTTTTGTCCACTCTTGCAATATGTGTGAGAAATCATATAAAACTACTTCATGCAAGTCGATGAATACATACCTATCCAGATATTTTCACGGTGTCAACTTCGAGTTTGTATTATCTTTCTGTGCAAACTCTATCTCTTTTGTCTTTAACTAGATTTCTATCTATGCCTTCATGGGATTCCATGATCTCAACATCCATTTTCAGATTATCATTCACTTCAACATCTTGTGATCTAGTATGACATTATTCTGACATGTCCTCCAAAAATCTCATATACTCAATCCCATTTTCTTTCACACAATTGACAACGAAACCATTTGTTGGTTTTCTATTATCTACTGTTATGTTATTCTTACCCTCACATATTAACCCTGGTTCATATTTAGTAAGCTTCCCAACAAAAGCCCTGTAAAACTATCGACCCCTCTGATAAACAAAAGGAAACACATCACATAGAGTGTACTACACAGTCTCACCTGAGATAGCTCTATGGGTGGCTGCAATACTCAGGTGTTTGCAACTTGAGACTCAACAAGATCAATGGTTGTGCACCGTAAACTTTATTCAGTCTATCTACCATCTAGTTATGACATTCATTCTATCCATGCATGTGGAATACCAAATCTACTTAGTTACTTCATTCATCTAACATTCATCAACTAATCAGACATAAAGATGCATTCATTGATTCACATAACATAGTATTACCATGGTTCACCCCCTCTTGGGATATGTCCACAAAGATTTGGCTCTCGATATTTTATTATAGTTTATAAAGATATCACGTCGCACGTGGTTATAGAATTACTTCCTCCTCTCTCCCATAGGCTCCTCAATCCATACAAGGCTAACTAGATCACACCAGGATTCTCAACTATGATCTAACCCTTGGGATTGAGTCTCTCACTCCTTCTCTAGCTCACCAGCTTAATGACTCATATAGTTCTTACAATTCTCTTCCTCTTTGTCTCCACTACTCCCCTTCGCTCACTCTCCCCTCACTCTCCCTCTACATTGCCTAAGTACTACTTATTTATATCCTCGGCTCACCAACCATTATGATGAATTACAAAAACCCTAACCCTAGCGTCGTTAGGTCTTCCTTGCATGTAGACTTCTCCTTCTTCTCTTACATGTGCTGCTTTTCCTTCCAACTAAATTCTTCATGATTTTCCTCCAAAAATAGCCTTTCTTTCTAGCTAGGCCTGCATCCAACATGCATACTCATTCACCAATGTATTTTTGGGATACTATCAGATAAATATTGTGCCAGGAGACATAGATAAGATGACATTTGTGATAGAATGGGGAAGCTACCAGTACACAGTGATGTTGTTATGTTTAAAGAATGCACCTGATATGTTTTTAGATTAGTTGTCGCAATCTTTAAGGAGTTTATTCACAAGTCTCTTGAAGTGTACTTAGATGATTGGATTGTCTTTATTCTATTGAAATATCACATAGAAACTCTAAGGTTGATGGTTTATGCATGTAGATAATATAAGATTTCATTAAATTTGAAGAAATGCATTTTTTGTGCACCGTTTGGGATATTGTTAGGTCATGTGGTATGCAAGTAGGGTTTGCTAGTTGATCCTGCCAAGATAACAATAATTGTTAATTTTCCAGCACCTGAATCAGTGAGACAGTTAAGAACTTTAGGTCATACCAGATATTGCAGGAAATTTATTAAAATTTATGCACATATTATGACTCCAATGGAAAAGTTATTGAAGAAAGAAGCTAAGTTTTAGTGGAATGATGACCATTATAAGGGTTTGGACGTATTGAAATAGAAGTTACTAACTACGCCCATTCTAGTGTTTCTGGATTGACAAAAAGAGTTTCACATTCATGTGGACACATCATCAATAGTGCTCGACATAGTGTTAGCCCAACCAGGAGAGGCAGAGTGTTGCCGCTATTCTATGTGCGGGTTGTAAGACCCAAGATTTGGTTTATCTACAACCAACAAAACCCACTAGAAACTGGCCCTTTCGGCATCACCCACTTGCCTAGATGAATTCTCACCTAAGATATCTATTGGGACTATGAGAACTAGGATTCTTCAATAGTAAGGGAATGAGAGTTAAACATTTGGTTCATTCTTTCTTATTGTGTTGAGTGCATAATTCTATTATGTTCAATTATTAACTTACTCATGATTTGTATTCCTATACTCATCATATTACATATTAATGCATACATTTGTTAATATCACAGTCATGAATCATTGAACCATACTTATATCTCACACGAACTTATTCTATGATGCATGCAAATAGTATTCATAATCAAACATAGAAAAACAGACAACATAAGATTTTGTAACATCTCTTTAACATTCCTTTACTCTTTCTTCTCATCCATCGACTACTACATTCAAGAAATTTGGAAGTCAGTATCAATCAGTAGACTATAACATAAAATACTATCATAACCAGACTTCATTAGAACAATACCTAGATGAAACCCTAATATACCAACCCATTACATATTTATTTAGAAATCTAAGGTTAAAACCCTAATCTATTCATCCCCAAAATATCCAATTAGAATGCATGGCTAGCTTAGTTAACTAGTTGTTCGACGACTTTCTTCTGCTTTTCAACCTGTATGTTGCTTTTTTGTTGTTCTTATATTTCTATAATGTCAGGTTGTCATCCTCGTGTCATTCTTTATTTCCTTGATTTATTATTTTGGATTTATTCTTCTGGTTGTGTGTTTTCTTTCTTCTGCACACTTTCCTACTGGATGTGTATCGACTGTGCACTCTCTAGATTTCTTTCTTATTTTGCGCACTTTTCCTATACTTGGGATTTTTCCTCAACACTTTATCAAAAACTGAAAAATTGTTTCCAAGACTCCCTATCCAATAGGTTCCCAAAACTCACCTGTGGCTCATCCTGAGATACTCAATCATGTTTCTTTCTCTTCCATTCCAAACTGAAGTTTTGAGAGGAAACCATTGCTACCTCCACCTCTTTGATGATTGTGGCCTTTGCTTCTATCATCTCCTATGCTCCCTATGCGATCAAGTTTGTAAGTTTGTCCTCTACTTCAATCATTTTTTGCTTGACATTACCCTGAACCGTGGCCAATTCTCCAATTACCCGCAATGCCTCTCCTTGTAGTGGTCCTAGTCTCTGTTGTAGGATATTTTGTTGATATATCATTCTCTCCACTTCTACTTGTTCTTGTTGTTGAGCCAGAATGGATGACATGCACTCTACCAGTGGTAGTGTAGCTACCCTTTCTGCTGCCTGATGCACCTTTTCTTGTCCTTCTCTTAGCTTGGACTCTATGACCTTCATCTTCGAGTCTTGTATCAACTATGTCCACACCTGTGCATTATCCTCACAAAGTTTTGTGCATTCACCCTCAATCTTCTTAATTTTCATAATTGTTGTGGTTTTCATTCTCTCTCTGCCTTCGTGCACCTATGGTAGCGATCTCGACATGCTCCATAGATTTAATTCTTCTATTTGTGATTGGAATCCCTTAATGACTTCACCAATCATCTTCATTTATTCCTCCATAATTTCTTCAACTACTAGGAGAACTTTTTGAATTTCCTTATATAACTTTTAGACTAGTGCTTGGGTATTTTGTGCCATCCCCTCAACCTCGTTCTTTTCCTTTAATGTCATCTTGGCTCTCTTCTAAACCTCATATTTTTTCTTCAGAACTTCTACTCTGCCTTCAACTTCCCTCTTTTGTTGAAGTATTGTGTCATACTTCTCCTGTAAATGGGCTCGTTCGTCCCTTATTCTTTCTAACTCCCTGTGCTCTTCCTCTCCTATGTTTCTGATTTCTTGCACATGTAGCATCCCCAATCACATGTTCGGATATGTAACTTAAATTTTGAACTCTGATACAAATTTAAATTATAAAAATACTCTGCAGATGCACAAATTCATACAAAATAATAACATAAATACGCATGCAACATACATAGGAAAAACCCATGAAAACAAATGCATAAATATTAATGAAGCACATGAATTAACACAAATTGACACTTATATTTGATTAAAATAACACCAATTGCATGCAAAACTTCCATGTTCCTCCCATCCTTAGAACAAACTGCTCATAACTTTCAGCAGTGGGTCACCCCCGAGTTGGGACTAAACTCCACCCGGGTAAAGGACTCCTAGCTTGGCTAAGATATCTTAGACAAAATAAAAAATTAGTCACAGGTTCCAAATCAAACTAACATCCTATAGTCCCTCATTCCCCACATTCCTGTCCCACCCCAAGAAGTGTGCCCCTTTTCTTCTCAATAGTCCCTCGATTTCCCCACTTCCTTTCCAGGGCTTCAACAACAGGACATACATGAAGTCTTAGAGCCTTGTGGCTGCAGTTTGGCACCTTCGGGAATAAATTCATAGAAATTATATCACCTGGAGAGAATTCTCACGATCCCAATAACCCACCTCTTCAATATCCTACGAGCTTGACAACCCGCTTCTTTTGTCCAGCTCCCAGCTAACCAGGGTACGAATATGGTGATAGTAACAGGAAGGTACAAAGGAAAATTGAATGAGTGAGTGAATGATGATGAAATTATAGGAAAAATGAACTAAGTCCAAACTATATGTATGCATTTTTCCAACTTGACACTTGTCATGTTCAGAACTACCTTGGGCCCACTTGTCCCCATCCTTAGAACTTAGGATAAAATAATTATCCATAGTTATACTTTAAGGAATATTAATATAATATTCCTTTTGGATTAATCCCCCTATCTTATCCCCTTATCCTTAACTTTTATCCCCCCTTTCCCTATCTAATGGAGTTTATCCCCCCATACTCTCTTACATGGTTGGTCTTCAAAGTGATGTTTTTTCATTAATATTTGCATGTGATTACACTTACATTTACAATACAAAGGTACTTGGCCTTTTTTCATCCAAGCTCACCAGCCTAAAAAACACAAACATATATACAAAATCTCTCTGGCTTCAAGATCATGCACTAAGCCAATGTACATGAAAATACTAGGATGTGCGCACTCTTCTTTTAGTGCGCCATCCTTGCAGACTTACACCGGTGCGATCTATAATTATATACACACAAAACTAACTCCAAGACTTGATACAAACAACTCACTAGCTTATATACATATGTAAATTTATATTTACATTTACAGTTGGGGTTCGACCCAGGGCTATTACATTTCCTTCCCCCTTATTTATGCACTATCCTCAGTGCAATATATACACATATACAAACAAAATTTCAAAAATATGAAAAAATATGCAGGTATTCTTCCTGCATAGCATCCTCATGCTCCCAAGTTGCATCTTCTGGACCATACCAGGTTCATTGGACCTTTACTAGCCCTATGGCCTAGTTCTAGAGTTGCTTGATCTTCCTATCCAATATGCACACTGGATGCACTTGAAATTTTCCTTCTTGGTCCACCTAAATCACATTCCAATCAATGACATGATTAGCATGAGGCACAAACTTTTTAAGCAATGATACATGGAACACATTATGAATAGACATTGATGTAGGCAAGGCAAGCATGTATGCTACAGGACCAATCCTCTCTAGGATTTCAAAAGACCCACAATAACGAGCTTCGAACTTTGAACAGTTTCCCAAATTTAGGGAAATTCTATTGGCCTTTACTTTCAAGAACACATGGTCACTCACTTTAAATTCCTTATGAGTTATGGCTTTGTCAACATATATTTTCTATCTGTCTTGGGAAGATTTTAAATTCTGTTTTCTTTCACCATTTTCTCTTCCAATTCCCTGAGTAATTCTGGCCCAACCACTACTCTATATGCTAGGTTGTTCCATCTTACCAATGTATTGCACATTCTACCATAAAGTGCCCCAAATGTGCTCATATTTAGAGATGCTTGGTACCCATTGTTTTAAGTAAACTCTATCAAGTGTAGGTATTCTTCTCATTTTGATGGTTTATCCATCACATACATCCTCAACATATCCTCAATCACTTGATTCACCCTCTATTCTTTCCCATATGACTCTCGATGATAAGCTATGATAAAATTTACATTTTTTCCAAATCCCTTGAATAATCCTTTTCAAAAATTTGATGTAAATTTTGGATCTCTATTAGACACAATTGTCTTGGGTATACCATGTAGTCGAGAAATTTCTCTCATATTAATATCAAAAATGTTGGATTCCTTGTGAGTGATATTTACTGGAATAAAATGGGCATATTTAGTAAGCTTATCCACCATTACCATGATAGAATCATGCTGCTTGTTTGTTCTAGGAAGTTTGGTGATGAAATCCATTGTTACAACTTCCCATTTCCACTTAGGAATGGGCAATGGTTGTAGCAAACCAGTTGGGTGTCTATGCTCAGCCTTGACATTTTGACACTCCAAACACTTGGAAATAAAATCAACAACTTCTTTCTTCATTCCTGGCCAATAATATTGGATCTTGACAAATGCAATAGTTTTCTGATAACCTAGGTTCCCAACATAAGGTACATTATGCATTTCTCTCAATATCATATTTTTCAATTCCTAGGAATTTGGCACATAAATTCTACCCCTGTACATGATAATTTCATCATTTTCTAGCTTATAGTCTTCAATTTTCTGCAGTAAATTACCTTGTTGAAGTTTTTCCTTTACCTCCATGTATTTATGATCTGATTTTGAAGCCTCTAAAATTCTATCTTTCAAATTTGTTTGGTGCATGCTAATGGTTGTAGCATGCATCTCATGCACCATCCTGCTAAGTGCATTATCCACCTTGTTCTCTTTACCTTTGATATGCTTTATATCAAAGTAATATTCACTGAGGAATTATAACCACCTTCTTTTCCTAGCATTTAGAGTTGGTTATCCAAAAAAATATTTTAGACCACTATGGTATGTCCTCAACTTAATTATTTTTCCCATGAGGTAGTGCCTCCACATATTCAAGGCATGCACTATGGCTGCCAACTCCAAATCATGAGTAGCATAATTCCTTAATGCTCCTTCAACTTCCTTTATTCATAGCACACTACATACCCTTTATGACTAAGGACTCCACCAAGCCCTTCTTTACATGCATAATTGCATACAATGAAGTCTTCATTTGGATCAACAGTCCTTAGTATTGGATCACTTGTTAATAGATTCTTCAAATGTTGGAAATTCCTTTCACAATATGATGTCAACTCAAACTTCAAACCCTTCTTCTGCAAGGAAGTGATTGGGTGTGCAATCTTTGAGAATCCCTCAATAAATATCCTATAGTAACCTACAAGTCCCATGAATGATCTTACCTCAGAGACATTCCTTGGTGTAGGGCATCTTTTAATGGACCTTATCTTTTCCAGGTCCATCTCTATTCCTTTCTTTGAGATGATATGGCCCAAATAATGAATTTTCTTCTGATAGAATGAGCACTTGCTCAATTTGGTATACAATTGATGCTCCCTCAATACTTGTAATACCATCCTCATTTTTTTCTCATGCTCTTCCTATGACTTAGAATATATAAGAATTTCATCCAAAAAGACAATGACAAACTTATCTAAGTATTCTATGAAAATACCATTCATTAAACACATGAAGACATCTAGTGCATTTGATAACCCAAATGGCACCATTGTGAACTCATAATGGCCATACCTTGTTTGGAAGGCAGTCTTGTTGATATCTTCATCTTTAATTCTTACATGATGATATCCTGACCTGAGATCAACCTTGGAGAATATTTTTTCATCTTTCAGGTGATCAAAGAGGTCATCGATCCTTGGAAAAGGATATATTGGCACAAGGGCAGACCCAGGGTTCAACACTACAACAACGCACAGACAAATCCCTAACTATCGTCCCTTTCGTCATCACCTACGAAGCAGATGAAGTGTCACCCGAGGTAGAGGCATGGGTGGTTGCAGGATTCTAGTGTCTACAACCTTACCTAGGACACAGATCTGTGATTCTAACACTTAACATAGCACTCAACAGTTAACATTCATCAATATTCAGTTCCTAGTTACAGTGAAGTTAAACCCTAATCATAGTACGATGCAATATTCATTCAGATCTAGCATTTAGCAGCACTTAGCATGACAAAAAATATCAGATCTTACCAGGCTCAGCAGTCAACACATGTATATAAGTCAGATCTAATATCCATCCATACTATTAAGCACATAGCATTAACATATCTATCATTTATCTAGGTTATAGCACTAAGAAATAAACAGATAAACACATCAAGACATCAACACATCGTACAAAGTAGAGAAATACAATGTGTATGTGGTTCATCCCCACCCTGGGGCTATGTCCACCAACTCTTATCTTCTTTATTATCTTCAATCACTCATCTACATGCACAGAGCCACAAAACCCTACTCTGCATAGGACAAGAGATCTGCGGGCACCTCGCCAAATCCTCCTTCCCCGAGCTAGGTCTAGCACAAAGCCTTCCACAGTCTATTACAACCACTTGCACTTAGCTTTGCAAGTCTCATACAGTATGCACAAAGCATTTTCAATCACTAGCACTTGGCACTTAGCTCTTTCGATCACATAGATCGAACTACTTCCTACATCACCTGGCTTCTTATTTATACTTTACAAAATAGGCCTAAACATGGGTAATCCCATGGGTTGACATTCCCATACCCATTACATAATCCCAAATCCCAAAAAGGACCTAAAAGGGTCTGAGATACTGCAATTCTTGCTTCGTCTTACGCTCTGCCTTCGACAACCTGTCGAAGTCCAAAAATGGTAAAAAATGACCAAGGATCCTCAAAACTTGGTCAAGGGTCAACAATCCCCCAACACTCACCTGTGACTCATCTTGAGTCACTCAAACCTGACTAGTTCTACTTCAAAATCCTCAAGCTTGGCTCGAGCTACTTCGACTTGTTGTTGTGCGACAACCTCTTGTTCAACGAATTCTTGTATGACTACTTCATTGATATGTTCTGACAATGGAGCCATTTGTTTTCACAAGGGGCAGACCCATGGTTCAATGCTACAAAAATGCACCAACAAAGCCCTAACTACTGGCCCTTTCAGCATCATCTGCAAAGTAGATGAAGTCTCATGTTAAGAACCAAATAACTGAATACAAAATATCACAATAGATCCAAAGATATCTGAATACAATCACCACACAAGATATATGAAACCATATAGAAAAGCATAACTTTATTATATCAAACCCTTGAGGTAGGGCAACACCATACAATGGATCCTATTATGGAAGGAATCCTCTCCTGTTCACTTGCCTCTTCGAGGGGGCATCCTCCTATTGAGCTATTGCTCCAAATACAATATTTATTTTCATGTCTCATTACATTGCTTGAGCCCCTTTATATAGTGCTATTATCACCTAAGAACATTCTAAAAAAGGAATCTTCTAGAAGTAGAACATTCTAAGAAGTCCTCTTACATTTATTATATCTAATTACCCATTTATTATATCTAACTACCATAGTGGGCCTTATTTAATAATATAGTGGACCTAGTCCACCTTACATTGAATGACCTCTACTATTATCACTATGGGCCCTCTGG
>ML777418.1:1598923-1610316 GCA_009831015.1 Picea engelmannii
CTTGATGTACAACCATATACCAGGGTCCCATGGATAATTGTGGACCATAATGCTGAAGAAGACTGGAGAACCAAGGTCCCATGTAGAAAGGAAAGCCACCATGTTGATGTAGTCCAACCACCATTGTAAGCCAGGGTCCCATGTCCAAGTGTTCATGTGAACTCCCTGTGGAATATTTTGTAACCCAATAACCAACTCAAAATGATGCTCCAAATATTGACACCTGTCATGTGGATCCAAATAAGAATATCCATCCACATAGTGGAAAATGGTCGTAGCAGAATCTGGAATGAATAATACCACTGTAGAATATGTAGATTGAACGCTGGTAACTAGCTCCTGATGTGGGACTTTGATGTTCTATACAAAAGGTGGAGTAGAGTCATCAAATAAAATATGAAAGTGGTTGTCATCCCAGAAATGACAACTATCCATATACCAATCATCACAATCTACCTCAAAATCATACCAAGCATATATTTCTTGATTATATTCATCTCTGAGACCATCCATAAGAAATCTCTCTTGCATGTTATTCAATGAATCTTGAATACTATGAAAACTATCATTGAGGTTGTCTGTGAGACTATCTGTGAGGCCGTCTATGAGGCCATGTGCAAATGCATCCAATCTGTGAAACAATTGGGATTTGAATGATTCAAGAATTTATTTTAGGTTTTGAGAAGAAATATCCATCTGAGCACCCTATGAACTCTTTGGTCCTGCATCCGTCACGAAAAAACCCAAAAACTAGACCCAATAAGTTTCGGCAGAAAATCGCGGTTTTTTCTGAAAAAACCCTAAAAAACTGCTGAAGTTAAAATGCTCATAACTTCACTTCCCAAACTCCGTTTCGGATGATTTTTCTTTTGAAATTAGGTGAAATTGTGAGAAGAACTCAGATCTGTAATTTATTTGGGCAAATTCGGCCTCCAAATGCTACATAAATAAAAACAAATCACGCCGCCGTCCGCAGAAAAAACCCTGGAAAATTGCAGATTTTAAAACCTCAATATCTTGACCTTCCGGACTCCGTTTCGGACGATTTTTTTTTTTAACTTGGGTGTTTTTATGAGAGAAACTCAGATATACAACCCTTTTCTGAAAAAATTTCACAGAAATATACTGAAAATGTCTGGAATGTCGCGGTCGTCTTCTCCGAAAAAAAATATCTGCAAAAATAAAAAATAGTTGCCCACAACTCCGGCCAAGGAAAGTGCTCTGATACCACTTGTTAAGAACCAAATAACTGAATAAAAAATATCACAATAGATCCAAAGATATCTGAATACAATCACCACACAAGATATATGAAACCATATAGAAAAGCATAACTTTATTATATCAAACCCTTGAGGTAGGGCAACACCATACAATGGATCATATTATGGAAGGGATCCTCTCCTGTTCACTTGCCTCTTTGAGGGGGCATCCTCCTATTGAGCTATTGCTCCAAATACAATATTTCTTTTCATGTCTCATTACATTGCTTGAGCCCCTTTATATAGTGTTATTATCACCTAAGAACATTTTAGAGGAGGAATCTTCTAGAAGTAGAACATTCTAAGAAGTCCTCTTACATTTATTATATCTAACTACCATAGTGGGCCTTATTTAATAATATAGTGGACCTATTCCACCTTACATTGAATGACCTCCACTATTATCACTATGGGCCCTCTGGGACGCCCACTACCTCTCTAGCTACCTTACATCTCACCCGAGGTAGAGGTAGGGGTGGTTGTAGGACTCCAGTGTCTGCAACCTTAGCTGGGACATAGATCTATGATTCTAACACTTAACAGAGCACTCAACAATTAACATTCATCAATATTCAGTTCCTAGTTACAACACAGTTAAACCCTAATCACAGTATGATGTAGTATTCATTCAGATCTACCATTTAGCAACACTTAGCATGATAGAAAATATCAGATCTTACTAGACTTAGCACTCAGCACATGTATATAATTCATATCTAATATCCATCCATACTATTAAGCACATAGCATTAACATATCTATCATTTATCTAGGTTATAACACTAAGAAATAAACAGATAAACACATCAACACATCAACACATCGCGCAAAGTAGAGAAACAAAGCATGTAAGTGATTCACCCCCACCTCGGGATATGTCAACCAACTCTTCTCTTATTTATTATCTTTAATCAGTGATCTACATGCACAGATCCACAAAACCCTACTCCACATAGGACAGGAGATCTACGCGCACCTTGTGATGTAGGAGCATCGTAGAAAGCCAAAGAGACAACTGGACGCCGAGATGTAATTTGAGAATGTTTTTATGAAAACGTTTTGAATTTTGAAATATGAAGCATTAATGTAATAGATATGAAGAAAGTGCAGTTACATTTATATCTGCAGATCTAAACTGATTTTGGAGCATATGTTCCTATCTGCCAGATGTAATATACATTTATGTTTTTTTAATGCAAGTAGGTAGATATGAATGTTAGATTAGACAGTTTAGAAGCGTAGGAGGGAAAACGAATGATAGACACTCTCACCCTTGTACCATGGTATTATTATTCAGAATTCATAAGCTGTAGAGATGCAAAAGAGAATAGAGGAGAACATAGAATTTTATGCATTTTTAGCTATTGATATTTACCATGTACAGGAGCACTGGAATTAATAGAAGAAGGATTTGATTCCATTTCTATGTGTTTGTTATGGTTGTTGGAACCACCTATTAAATGGTATGTTGCAGGCTTGTTTTTATTCTCTGTATGCATTTATTTCAGTGCTATGTATGTTTGTAGGTTCTGGAATTCTATGTTGAATGTTTGAATTCCGGGTAAGGGAAGAATGAATTTCAATTGTTTATCTTTCTGAGAACTCCTACAAAGAGTGCAGTGGAGGGTCCGCAAAGATTGCATCGACTAGACTCTGAGTTTCATCTCAAAACTTTCAGAAGAGATTCAGATTGTGTTTTTACAGACATAAGAGTCGTGCAAGGTGTGCACAGGCCGAGTGAAGTCTTGGATTTTACAAATCCAAGAGGAAGATTGAGAGACTACTATTGAAAAGAGTGCACAGGGTTGAAGACTCAAATAACAAAAGGCTATTTGAAAGTTTTCCGCAAGGAGTGCATGCAGGGATCCTTTTGGAAGCTTGAGTTTACAAGAGAAAGCTCAGGATGGATTTAACCTTTGAAGTGGTCAAAGGGAGACGCAGGTCAAAATAGTCTCATAGAAGCCAAGTTTAGGAAGGAGAACACCGATTCATTTGGGTAGAAGTCATTGAGAAGTGAATCGGGCTGTCAGAATTCTCCGTGGAGAACTCGCAAAATCACGAGGACCATAGGATCCAGAGGAGTTGCAAGGTCGTTAGAAGTCGGATGAACCCACCACCCTGATATCAAGAATCAACATGGTTTGTTGATCATGGTTGGTTTGAGCCATTAGATCATTTTGTGAATTTGGGACTCGCAAGTTTGGAGTGCAGGCCAAATCTCTGGTCACTCTAATTCCCGAATCATGAGGGGGATTATCAAGTGTGGAATCAAACTGTGGAAACACTTCATGGAGAGGCATTGAAGACCTGTGAGCCATTGTATCTTGCAAAGAAGTGAGGGGTTTAAGGCAAGTTCCTTTTGACACCCATAAGCTCAGGAGGAGTAGTGACTGTCAAATCCAGATCAACAAGGACCGTTGATCTCATATGTGAATTCGCGTATCGGAATTCGGGGAATCAAGTGACCAGTGGTTTGGGTCAAGTGTTGTAGATTTCTGGGTGGTGAAATCCCGATACAGCCAAGACCATTGGATTGAGGGAGGCACATAGTCATTGATCTCGCCGAAGGTATGATTTTAGAGCCGAGGATCCATAGAGGAAGAGGAATGGATGTTGGTTACCCATTGAGTCGTGAAAGCCGGAAAATTTGTGTGGACAGGTGGCAAGAACTCACCCCATAAGTAGAGTAAATAAAAAGTGATAGGTGGTGCACGCTCGTCGCTTTAGGTAAAGTCAACCTTTGTTGAAAGATCATGTTTCGAGGATTCGCAAGGGGAGAACACGAGAAGTTGGTGCTCCAACTCGCGAAATCGTGACTTGTGAAAGGTGCCTGCATAAGGCTTGGTTGTGGTCCTATAGGAAAAGGGGGTTGAAGAGAGGGGCTTACACCTTAGCCCATTTTCGTTTCGCGTTTTAGCTATTTCCAAGGGCTAGGGCATAGTATTTGAAGCACCCCAAGCTCGCGAGACCCAAAATCATTTGTGGGCTTAGGCAAGGAGTTTAATTAACCCTTGTCATGGTTTAGAGAAGATCCTGCCGGGATCTCAGCTTGAGGGTAGGAGGTCTACACCAGTTGTGGTATCAGAGCCCAAAACATGTTCTTTGCTTTCTGTAGCAGAGAGAAGAGATGAATTCTAAAGCCATGCCAATGAGAAGAAGAGAAAGGGAAATGCGTGAATTACGTGCTAGGCTTGATGCTATGGAGATAGAATAGAGGTGCATAGTTAACTCTAGGGATATCAGTGAATATGAAAGTGAAAATGAAGCTGAAAATGAAGAAGTTGTGGCTAAAGATGCTGCAGAAAAATTCCTATTCAAGGTTGTTGCAAGGATAGGTGCCAGAGAAAAAATGGACATTCCCATGTATGAGGAAAACTTAGATGTTGAAGAGCTTCTAGATTGGATTAGAGCTCTAGACAAGTACTTCGACTATGAGGATGTTGAAGAAGACAAGAAAGTCAAACATGTTGTTACCAGACTTAAAGGGCATGCAACACTGTGGTGGGATGAACTATAGGTTGATAGACGATGCAAAGGAAAACAAAAAATCAAAAGATGGGATAGAATGGTTGCAAAATGAAATCCAATTTTATATCCAGGGATTATCAAATCAATCTGTTTCAAAGGATGCATAATTTGAGACAGAATCTGATGTCAGTGAAATAATACATTGAAGAATTCTATAGGATAAACATCAGAGAAGGTCATCGGGAAAGAGATGATGAGAAAGTTGCCAAGTATATGAATGGTCTACGGTATGAAATTCATGATGAGATGATCATGATGACCATTTGAACTGTAGAAGATGCTTATCAGATGGCTATGAAAGCTGAAGAGAAGTTGACCCGAAAGCAAGGTCAAAGAGGCTGAGGTAGAAGACAAAGTAGAGGCAATACAATTGCCTAGGATAGAACTCAGAGACCTAAAGAAGAGGGGAAGAAACCTCAAACCCAACCTGAGAGAGGAGGAAGCTCACAAGGAAGGCAGTATGCTGATAGAAACACTTTTCCCTGAACCAGAGGAAGACGAAGAGGCAGAGGAGGTGAAGTGAAATGCTTTATCTGTGGGAAAATTAGACATAAGTCTTATGAGTGTCTAGATAGGAAGAAATATGGTGGTGAAACTCACATTGTCGAATCTCAAGGATGGAATGTTGAGGAAGAAGACGCTGAGGGTGGAAGATCCTTAATGAGGAGGAAATTTCTCTTGAAACCAGAGAAGGAGCCAGAGAACCCAGCCCAAAGAAATAGTCTGTTTCAGACTGCTTGTAAAACCAAAGACAAGGTATGCAAGGTCATAGTGGACATTGGTAGCACGGATAATCTCGTATCTACAGATATGGTAGAAGAGCTAGAGCTGGAGACTGTTGTGCATCCAAGCCCATACAAAGTTTTGTGGCTACAAAAAGTAGATCAGATAAATGTCACTAAATAGTGTTCAGTCGAATTTAAAATAGAAGGATATAAAGAAGATATATTATGTGATGTTATTCCCATGGATGTTTGTCATATATATGAAGCAAAGATCAAGTACTCCATGTATGACAAAGAATTATATGCAGTCATACAAGTGCTGAAGAAATGGAGGCACTATTTGGTTCCCAAGGAGTTCGTTTTGTACAATGATAATCACGCTTTGCAATTCGTGACTCCACATGAGAAGTTGAACCAAAAGCATGCTAAATGGGTTGAATACATGTAGAATTTTACTTTTGTGACTAAGCATATTTTTGGAATTGCTAACAAAGTTGTTGATGCTTTGAGTAGGAAATGTTTGCTTATGCAGGAATTCAGAGTCAAGACTTTGGGTTTTGATAACCTCAAGGAAATGTACAGGGATGATCCAAACTGCAAAGAGGCATATGAGACATCTTAGAATCCAATTCTTAGAGATAGAAGCCAATGGACCAAGTACATGATCCAGGATGGATTATTATTGGGCAATCAACTATGTATTCCGAAATGATCCATGAGGGAGAACTTGTTGAAGGAAAAACATAGCAGAGGATTGGCCAGACACTTCAGTCATGAAAAAACGTTCTCAAATTTGAATAGCTCATATTATTGGCCAAGGATGAGAATAGATGTTAAGAAATTCGTGGATAGATGCAAAATTTTTCAGTACACGAAGGGAAAAAGGTAGAACGCAGGATTATATCAACCTTTACCCATACCTAAAAGGCCGTGGGATGCAGTGAGCATGGATTTCATATTAGGACTGCCAAGGACACAAAGGGGATATGATTCAATCTGTGTGGTAGTCGAAATATTTTCAAATATGGAACATTTCATACCACGCCAAAAAACCAGTGACGCAACTCATATTGCGAACCTGTTTTTCAAGGAAGTCATAAGACTTCACGACTTGCCAAGGAGTATCATTTCTGATCGAGATAGCAAGTTCGTAGGGAATTTCTGGAGGAAGCTCAGCATATCATCCTCATAGGGATGGACAGACTGAGGTCGTGAATAGGAGCTTGGGAGATTTTTTAAGGAGCTTAGTGACTGAACACCACAGTCAATGGGATCACATTCTACCATAGAAGAAATTCGTTTACAATGATTCACTCAATAGAAGCACAGGGCAGAGTCCATTCCAAATTGTATATGTAATGCAACCAAGGGGAGTTTCTGAATTGAAAGATGCAGGACAATGTGAATTCAGGAGTGCTAGTGTAGAGGACTTTACGGAAGGAATGAAGGAGCTTCACAGCCGAATCAAGGAGTGACTTCTTAGTTCAAGTCAAGAATACAAGCGTAGAGAAGATCAACACTGGAGAGAACTTCAATTTGAATTTGGTGATTTTATTCTTGCACATTTGAGGAAGGAGAGGTTCCTAAGGGGAACATACAACAAGCTAAAGATGAAAAATATTGGACCGTGCAAGGTCATAAGGAAATTTGGGTCAAACACATATGAGATTGAATCACCCGATGGGGTCAGAATCTCACCAATATTCAATGTCGTGGATTTGTACCCTTACAGAGTTGAAGAAGTAGAAGAAGAGGATGAACAAAAAGAAATTAAATGGACAAAACAAATTCCTGTAGTTGGAAATCCATAGATGGAAAGCATAATTGACAAGAGGATTAGCAAAAAGACCAGAAGAAATAAGTATTTTGAATACTTGGTCAAGTGGAAAGGACATCTAGTTGAATATGCCAGTTGGGAAGATGAAGCAACAATTCAAAAGCATGGACAGACCATACAAGAGCTCATGAACAGGAGTTCATGAAAATTTTCTAGCAAGGGAGTATGATGTTGTTGGATCATGTTGTCATTGATGCCAATGGTTTGTCATTGATGCCAATGGTTTGATTATTAGGGAGATTGTTGGATCATATGTAAATGGTTTGGTTTGATTGATGTCATTAATTAATGTCGAGTAATTGATTGATATGATGCCCTTGATGAGAATGATATATGTCCAAGTAGAAACCAATCGATGCAAAGATGAATCATTAGTGTCTTATCATGGTTGATAAGGTGCACAAATGGATGAACTCCAAAGTGGTCCCCTTATGGTGAAAGCCCTCACGGGAAGATGCTTTATGAAATGAGTTATCCTAGAAGAATGTTTGGAGGACCCATGCTTGTATGTGGAATAATGACATCAAGTTCATTGAAGTTTTTAGTGAAACTATCCTAGATGGATAGTGCCTATCATTCCATTTCCAGTGGTATGTGGAATGTCACATAACTCCTCACGGTTTGAGAGTTATGGCCTTCTGAAGTTGGAGGACCCCCATATGATGGCTTGAAGCCCCAAAAGGTCAAATAAGTAAAAGTGATTGAAAAGAAGAAAGCATTATTTAAATGATAAAGTAAAGTGACAAAATGAAGATGGATTATTTAAATGATAAAGTAAAGTGACAAAATCAAGAAGGAATATTTAAATGATAAATTATTGGAGAACTTTCTATTCATGGAAAGTGGTTAACCCTAAAATAAGGAAAATAGGTTAAGTGACCTAGAAATGGGTTAAGTAACATAAAAATGGGTTAAGTGTTTTTGGGAAAAACACCCTACGGACTAGGAAAATAGAGTTCAGACTTTGCATGCAGATTTGACCGAATAGAAACTACCTTCTACCTACATCCCTAGATTTAAATCTCCTTTTCTCAGTAAATGCATGGAAAGGATCACCTACCTTATTACCGGTGTTCGATGTTGATCTTCTATTGTCCTTGATTACTTATTTGCACTTCTTCTTCCAAAGATGACCTTCACTCAAGACAAACAACAACTATGCATGCATGCTACTTCTATACTCAAGGGTTAGAAATCAAACATAAACTAATCAAACCATAGACAATTCATGAATTGGGATGGGAAAATAATTCTTTTTATTACTTAAAGTGAGTCAACTTACAAAAGTTGAGACCGGCCCCCGCTCCTTGAACCTGATCCTGGGCTCCTCTTCTTCTATCCTTCAACTGCTTTGCATTAAATCTCCTTTGGCATGAGGAAAGGCTAAAGGGTTGGGACAATGGAATACATAAATGGGCAGAGTTTCTTCGCTATATTTTTTCCTCTTCCAAATGGTACCCCTACCCCTTCTTTTATAGGCTAGAAGGAGCTAGGGTTTTTGATGAACCCTTGACCATGCATGGCCAGGAGTTTCAGTTAACTCACCCATAGCTTTTTGTTCCATCGACAACTTTCCTTTTTTCATGTTTTTTTAGGTACACATGGGTTGTTGTGAGTCAGCCAGCATGTACATGTGTGCAGTAATGGGTTAGGGCATGTGGGCCTTTACACAAGAGGATTTTCAAAGAGTTGTTCAACAGAGTTTTGGAAAAGAAGGGAAATGAGTTGGCCTGATGCAAGATAAGCATATGTGGTGAAATTTAGGGTTATAACAGATGCCCCCTAATGTGTGGGGTCAGAAGAGCATCTGTTGGCCAAAATACATTACCAATCTTTACTGATGTGCCGAATGATTGAGCCCAAGGATCAGGAACCAGGAGGTGCCATTTGCAAAATAACAAATGTCTCATCGACGCGGGCATACCCATGCTTGAGATAAAATAGAACCATGGCTACCAATCAAATACACTGTAGATCCATGTTAAATAACTATAAAGAGTAGCCACGAACAATACACAACGGAGCTACATCTCAAAATCAGAAAGATATACATGTAGAGTATCCATCTTCCAGAAGTTGATTCGGCCTGACGACTAGAGATGAGATCTTTAGAGCTCAAGCAACAATTTCAAAATCTTAAAAACTTGGGTAGGAGTGTAATATGAGTGTACGATTGCACCACCCAGAGGTCTTTGACGATTTTTCGGTCATTGACATGATAATATTGATGATCAGACGAAAGGCTTCAATGATTTCAAACAAGGACTTGATTGGGTGTTCGGGATGGTCGGGTATGCAGACAAGAGACATTTTTTAGAGGGGACGACTCAGGCTTAAGCCTTAGTGACAAAATTCCCTTGGACAATAGCACGACAAGTGATACGACTCAGGTAACATATATGTTACTCATAAGTCTACGAAGCAGGAGGCAACACAAACTCTCCATATGTTTGGAAGAATAACCAAACGGTGGAGGACACAACTCTTATATAGAGAGAAAAGCTTCCTAAGGTCGTACTACATCCCATAGTCTGATGAAAAAACAGATAGATGTGCTTTATCCAAGGGCAACTCATTATGCTGCCAATAAAGAAAATACTTTTCCCATCCTCTTTTTGGGGTATATTTGATTTTTCTTGTTCTTTTCGATAATTTTGAAAAAAGAATAAAGGAATATTACGTTACAATGGAGGAACGAGTATTGAAAACATACAAGCTCAAGAAACAAGGACAAGATTGATGTTTTGGTAAAATGATACTAGGGAAAAATCCTCTGGCGGCCAAAGGTGTTAAGACGTAGAAGAAAACTGTCACAAGGTTGGTGGATAAGGTATGCAAATGCGGTTGATAAAACACACAATGATAACGTCCTTCGATGTAAGTCTAACGAGCCCAAAGAAGGTAAGCTTGGTGGTTTTGAATATTTAGAGAGTCTGAAAAAACATAAAAGGAGACTCCATTGGGGTACCCTTTTCAAAGATAGTCTAGTCGGTTCGAAAAAGGGATAAACTAGCACCAATTAGACGTTAATTCAAAACCATTTTAATGAGTGTGACAAGGACAAGATCACTCGTCTATTTTTTCACTTTTAAGGAGTCTGATAAAAGCTTAACTATGGACTCTGTCAGGAATATTCTTCTGGACCAATTTAACAAGTGTGAAACAATAAGGTCACTCGACGATCTTTTCAATTTTAGGGAGTCTGAAAAGAGCTTAACTATGGACTTTGTGGGGGTTACTTTTTCGTAAGTTTATTCCCTCAGGCCCGAAAAAGGGATAAAATTATACCTGAGAGTACTCTTCTAAAGAACGGAAATTCGATAGAGTATACCTTTGTTCATACAGTTGACCTTCCGGACCGAAAAAGGGGTAAACTACCGTTGGACAGACGTGACTTCAAATTTCAGTTTAACAAGCGTGAAAGGCCATAAGATCTCTCGACAATCTTTTCATTTTTAGAGGGTCTGAAAAGGGATTAAAAGGAGACCCGTTTATTTTTTGGGAGTCCTGAGGGTGAGATAAAGAGCGAAGGAGAATTATGCAAATAAGGCTCAAACTCATATTTAGGAAAGACTATAAGGACTCCTGAGCCTGCAGTGTTTTAGAGATGGCATGGACACCATAATACAACCAGGACGTACCTAGGGCATCCATGTTCTGGTAAGCTCTACCGCCAAGTTGCGACACTTCTAAAGCATATATGATGGTTATGTGTCACAACCTGATGGGATCAATCCTATAGTAGAGGAAAAAGACAACCAGACTCAAAAGTTGGGGTAATAATCTAACCTATATGCTCAAGTTGACTCTAGGAAGAAATTTTATGGACCGTCAAATTTTTTCTCAAAACTCAAAAAAGTGTCCCAATACCCGATCAAATCCCTCCCATATAACTACAGAATCACTCTAAATGGTTTTTGGTATAAAGAAACTGATAAGGGAGGCCAAAAAAGTGACAAAAAGAGGCCAAAAAGTCTATAAATAGAAGCTGGCAGCTCATTATCACCATTACTGATTTGGAAATTGACTCTAGAGCCAAAA
>ML777418.1:1610366-1626145 GCA_009831015.1 Picea engelmannii
TTTGGTATAAAGAAACTGATAAGGGAGGCCAAAAAAGTGACAAAAAGAGGCCAAAAAGTCTATAAATAGAAGCTGGCAGCTCATTATCACCATTACTGATTTGGAAATTGACTCTAGAGCCAAAAGACCCCCTTTGCTAAAAACGGTGATTCTGGGAGCTACAGTGGATGAAACGAACTTTTGCTAGGACCAAGTAAGTACAAACTCCCTTATCTAGCTATTCAATTCTTCAATTTTGTTTTTAAGTTCATTTTTTGGGTCGGCGCCGACCTTAAAAAGGTCGACCCTAGGTACACGCAGGTTGTCTCTAGACAAGCCACGTGTACACTCAGACAGAATAAAGGCTGCCCACATGTACACGTGATTGTCACCTCTACAGCTCACTTGGACCCACCCCCGTTGTAGAAAAAAGAATTAAAAGGCAAGTGTTGACCCTCCTGAACCTTGTTGTGTTGGTAGGATGTATGTCCAGTGGAGGGAAAGAGAGCATGAAGCAGGCAATGAGTTGGTTGCGGCAGATGCGAACATCGTGGCTGTGTTGATGCAATGCGGTTTACTGAAGTTCTTTCTGTCTCTGTTTATGCATGCACAACCAAGGCTACTGAATGCCTTGATCAACTACTGACACCCTGATGCAAAGGCCTTTATGCTAGAGGGGAAATCACTAGTGCCCACCACCGAGGATATCTATTTTTTGACTGGCCTTTCAAGGAGAGGGGAACCAATCAACTTTAGGACATTTCCTGTGGGACCGAGTAAGATATTGGAACTGATAGTCGAGCACTATGAGGCTGGGACTGATCGTGCAAGCTCCCAGGTACCTATCAGTAAGATCACTAACCTATCACTACAGGCGATATTATTACTGATTGGGTGGATTATCGGTTCTGCAGCCTTGCATGAGGCTTCTCACGCACAGATGAACTGTGCGATCTAGTGCTTGAATGCATAGATTTTTGACTGGAGTACTACATTACTGGAGTGCATGAAGAGGCAATTGACAGATTTTCGATAGCAGACACAAAGGAATTTCGGGTTCAGGATGATCTTGTGCTCATTTTTCTTCGAGAGAGTTCTTATCTTTAGCCCTCGGGAAGTAGTACGAGTACATCATGCCTCATTTCTTGCGATGTGTAGATGGGCAGTATTACTGCCACGACAAGGTGGTGGAAGGACCAATGAGTCCTTCAATGATGCATTCTTTGTGTGGCTGTCACGACAGATCCCTGTGATCGAGGACTACCCATATGCAGGGATAGATTTTTCTAGAGATCATGAGATACCCGTGCCTCCTGGTGAGGAGCAAGGGGAGATGGGTAAGTCTCCACCTTTGTAGTTTTTTTTTTGTTTGCATATGTAATTTTTATGTCATTTTTGTGATATATATCATTTTTTTTTTGTATTCCAGTGTATCTGACGGGTAAATGTTTGTTGTATGCAGATGTGTGACCCATGCGACCTACCGATTATGCACAGAATATGCGTCATCCTTGGCCAGAAGCCGCAGCTGCCGCAGCCGGAGGAGTAGCAGTAGTAGGGAACCTCCTAGCCGGGGAGACTGAGAGAGTCCTTAGATGAGTTGAGTGGAACTTCATTGCAATCATTTTCATAGTCCCGATGGAAGAGATAGAGGACTTTCCACCATCCATGCAACCTCATGTCGTGGGGGCACCTCAGACGTGGGTCCAATTATTTAGGCGTTTAGCCCATGCTGTGGACTATTATAACAGGGCCCATAGGCCCTGAACCTATTTAGACTTTTGACGTGCCATGAGAAATTACTTGTATATATTTTTTGAGGGCATAAGCCCTGTGACTCTTTTATTAGTCCCATTTTTTAGGCACTTGCGTCCATATATGTACTCTGGTTGTTTTATGATGTTATATATGTTTTTTTTTTATCTTTTGTGTCTTAAGGATCGTGTGTGCAAAAATGTATTTACATGCTTATGTCAACATTCTTTCATATGTGTGCCGTATGCCAATCTAAAATTTGATTAGCTAGAGTATCTATAATTTGGTTTAATCTCCTAGGAACATGAAAATATGTAATATAATCAAAGTTTCGTTCTAAGAGACGTACCCTAAGGAATCGTCAATGTAAAGTTGGATCATGAACCCAGTATACTCTGTTTAGCTGCGACACAACCAGTTGAGCATCAAGATAGACCCGGAGATGAGAGATACCCAATGACAAGGTGTCACGAAGAAACTCAATAACTGCACTATACTTGGTGACATTATTTGTGGTGTCATCTAAGCATATACCTCCAGAAGATAACAACTGGCCCTGAGGTGTAAAGATTACCCAAGCTGCGGAGGCAAGCCTCCGTGTGTGCCGACTAGCACCGTCTGCATACCCAACGAACACCTCGGAATCACTTGACATCTACCATATTGACAAAAGATAACATCAATGACACTTCCATAACACTTAAAAGAAACTTAAAAAGTAATAGTACAAAGACTATACATATGTTACAGAAAGTTACCCACAGTGACATGTCTATGAGTAATACTTCTTGAGGTAGATCCCATTTCTAGGCTCCGCCAAAGCATTCCCTTCAAAATCAACCAAACGATAAGTGCCCTTTTTTAATACCTCTTTTATGATGAAGGGTCTGAACCACATGGGTTTAAACTTTCCTGCCCCCAGGGGGTCCTTATCTTGGTCATAGACCAGGACAAGGTCGCCCTTAGATAAAATCCGAGGACGAACGGACCTATCATACTGACACTTGAACTTATGTTTGTGAGACTCATTGGCCAGGCCACATTGAGATGCTGCTCATTGAGCTAATCAAGGTGTACTAACCATTCCTCAAGTGGAGAAGTGTCTGGCAATAATTGTACGACCAATTTTAGAGATGGGATCTAACATTCGATGGGCAAGACTGCCTCCATCCCGTAAACGAGTTGAAAAGGTGAGAAACCGGTTGCAATCTTAACAGATGTTCAGTAAGCCCATAATGCTGAGTATAACATCAAATGCCAATTTGACTTGGCTGAGTTGATAGTTCACTGTAGAATAGTCTTAAGAGTTTTGTTTATAGCTTCCACTTGCCCATTGGCTTGGGGGTAGTAAGGTGATGAATGCTCCTGTCGTAACCCAATCTTTGATATTAATTCGGTCATCATTTGGTTTTGAAAGTGACTACCATGGTTAGTGACAATCTCTCTCGGGACATCAAACCTTGCTATGATCTAGTTGAATAAGAAGAGAGTTGCAGTCTCTCCATCATCTTTAAACATTGGCATAGCTTCGACCCACTTAGTGAAGTAGTTGACAGCTACGATGATATAGCGGTGCCCCCTTGCTGACGGGGGGTTACATGTAGTGTAATAAATCCCCCACTTAGTGAAGGGACCAACTGTGATGACAGGAAACATAGGAGCGGGATGTGCCCTCATTTTCCAAGAGAAGATTTGGCACGGATGGCACTTCTTGACTGATTCGATACAATCTTTGATAAGTGTCGGCCAGAAGTAACCTTCTCGTAGAATTTTTTGGGTTGTTGCCAACCTAGATAAATGACCGCCACAAGCTCTAGTATGGCAATCATTGAGCACAATGATGTCCTCCTCATGAGTGAGACATCGATGTAGGATGCAGTCTACACCTCTCTGATACAACGTATCATTGAGTATGAGATAATTCTTATCCTGATGGCGTATTCGCTGATGCTTGTCACGAGAAGCAGAGGTGGGGCATTTCAAAGTATGGAGATAGATAAGTATATCTCCGTACCAGGGGTCTAAAGATGTAATCAAAAACATATCTCCCCGGATAGGCGATTCCTCGGTCACAACATCACCTGACTCAACCGGAAGTTCTGAAATAGGCTCTGCGAAGACCAATGACTTCTTGGACTTTGCTGAAACGAAGTCTAAGTCAAATTCTTGGAGGATGACTATCCATCTACTGATTTTTCCACCTATAACTCGCCGTGTCAACATGTACTGGAATGGATTCATGACAGCAATGACGATGGTCTTGTGAAATAGAACATAGTGACGGAACCGTTGAATAGCATGAATTGTTGCCAACACAAGTTTTTCGTTATGAGAATAATTGAGTTCCGGTCCTACGAGGCCTCGACTCAGGGAATAGATCACATATTCTGAGAACAAATTGTCTTCCTAAACTAAAACCATGCCAATGGTTGACTCTACGACAGCCATATATAATAAGAAATATTTGTTATAGTTAGGTGGTCATAGCAGAGGTGCGGTTGTGAGGGTGTGTTTTAATGCAACGAAAGAGCGTTGAGCGGCTTCATCCCAGAAAAAGGGAATGTCTTTCTTTAGTAAACACATAAAGCCCTTGGTGATTTCGGCATAGTTGGCGATGAAGCATCGTAAGAAGTTCACCTTGCCTTGTAGACTATGAAGTTGTAGGATTGTGTGTGGGGGGGGCAACTGGATTATTGCCTCCACCTTAAGAGGATCGACCATGATCCCTGTTGTTGATACGATGAAACCTAACAAACATCCTGACGTTACGCATAAGCTGCACTTGTTTGGATTCAAGTGAATCCTAAAGTAGCGACATCGTTCGAAGATTAGTCTAAGGTGTGTGGGATGATCCATTCACTTACGAGAGCATGATGCTAAATCATCTAGATAGGCCTCGACTATATGCTTGAGGTCATGAAAAGAAAAAGACATGGCCCACTGGAATGTGGCTCTAGAATTTTTAAGGCCAAAAGGCATCTTACGATATGCGAATGTACCCCATGGACAAATGAATGCCATTTTATGTTGGTCTTCAAGTTTGATTTGGATTTGATTATATCCTGAAAAACCATCCATGAAAGAAAAGGATTCACAACTGGCACATTCATCAATGATTTGGTCAATGAATGGTGTCGAAAAATGATCTTTGGGACATGCCTTGTTCAAATCACGAAAATCGGTACATACACGAATCGTGCCTTGTTTTTTATTGACCGCCACAGGATTTGACACCCATTGAGTCAAATGGATAGGATAAATAAAACCTTCCTTTAGCAATTTCTCAACCTCAATCTTGATGGTTGTTGCTTTCTTGGGATTGACTAGATGAATTTTTTGTCGAACAGGCTTGGCATCAAGATACGTTGTGATTTCATGTTCAACTATTTTCGGATCGATACCTAGCATTTCCTCATAAGACCAGGCAAAAACGTCGCGAAATTCTTTGAAAAGATCATGTAAATTTGAATATCTTCAGGGGAGCAATCCGCTCCGACGAAGACATTCTCCACGACGCCAGGGTTTCGAGAGATGTTGATGGGTATAGTATCAACGATAGTCTCCATATTTGCCTCAACATAAATTTCCTGCGTAGCTAAGAGATTAATAGGACATGGTTGATCTCCTGTTATGGTAACGGTGAATTCTCCTACTTCGATTCAACTTAACTCTGGGAGAAAATATGATCTGTGATGAAGATATTCCCAAGGTTTGTCTGGACTAGTCATTGCTTCGATTACTTCTTGATCAGAAGGAAAGACTAAGTCTAATGAATCGATGTTAGCGAGAGAACCCTGAGCCCAAATAGGCTCTAGAAGTGGATCTAACTCTTGTGCAGGAGTCAGATCAGGGTTAGCTAAAGCTTGTTGGACTAAAGAGTATGCTACCTCAGTGGAAGACAAGGGCATGGACATGACTGGGTGCCCTGTCTCATCCATTGTGGCTGATGGGGAAGGAAGAATCCAAGGATCCTCAAAGTAAGTTGTGTAGAATGACGAAACTTGAAAAATATCAACCTTATGGTGATTAGATATAAATTTGATATCGTCATGAGGAGGTGGGTAATCGAAGGTACCCATCAAGGATGGGCACAAACCAAATCCTACGTTAATGACACCCGGTTGAGGATTATCAATCATTGGGACCGTGGATGCACCCAAAGCTGGGTCAGGTCTAGAGAAAGACAATTGATTGATGGTCACTATTCAACCCTCGTGTGGAAACAACAAGACTCGGAAAAATGTAGAAACCACAGCTTGCATAACATATGTCCAACTCCGTCCTAAAAAGAGGTTATAGTCGAGTGGAACATTGACTACCTCTACTGCGACACACACGGTTTTCTCTCCTAACTGCACAGGGAAAGAAGGAACAATGCCATGTGGTCGAAATGAACGACAGTCGAAAGCAGTGAGGAGAGTAGGTTATGGAGACAAAACGAGCTGGCCAATGGCCTTCCAGCATGCTAACAACATAATGCATGTCGAGGCGCCCTCATCGAACACCATGTGGAAGATATTCCAAGTAAAAGTTTTCGTGGGTTGAGCCACTACTATCTGAAATGCTACATGGTAAGGCAGACGAGGTTTTAAGTCGGTTGTATCTAACATGATGGTGCCCGGATTACAAGTCTCAGTAGAGCCCAAAGAAGCTAACAAGGATTTCCTCTGAGCAGGGCAGCTTTGGAGGACCTCCAAAGCAGACATCACACAAGGGGTTTGTGATAAATCCTCCACCACAGAGTAATTCTTGGTGGCCCTTGTGTTTGGGTTGTGAGAAGATTTTTTAAATGCACCCTTTGGAATGCGTGTCATTGTTTCTCCCAACTTCTTCTCAATCTGTAGAGGAAGAGATGGGAGATCATCTTCTTTACCCTTCTCAGAAGATCTTGGTTTACTATAGGCGTGCGGTCTAGTTGATATGAAAGAATCACCCCTAACCATATATACGTTCATGGATGAGGGATTATTTGGAGGTGGGCAGGTTTCTTGGCTACCCCCTGCTGTGCTTGTAGAGGCTTGAGTGAGATTTTTCCCATGTTGAAAGGGATTAGTCAACACTACTTTTTTTTGTTGTGTGACAAACTTTTGAGCCTCTGCAAGTCGAGGAAAAAGATGGGTTGGGTGGTCTTCCGTGCACAAGTTGCATGGATACCTCGCCTTCTGTTTTTCTGTGTTGTCCCCACCAACATTATCAGTGGGTTTTTTATCCCCCTTACCCTTCTTTCATTGTTTTTTATTCCCTTCAAGCTACTAGGTGGCCTTTGGGTTAGTCAACTTCACGGTGTGTACTTCCGACGTTTGGGTAGGGGGAGCAGCCAAAGCAGTAGTTTGGTTGGCCATTGTGTGTTGTATGGATAACTGTTGCAACTATTTTGTTAATTACTCAGTGGGCTTGGTTTGTGTTGAACCAACAATACCATCGGCATGTGGTCCAACTCTCTGTCTAGTTTTATCCAGTATCAAACGTGGCGCATCTGGAAAGATGTTGTATAGCAAACCAGACTAAGAATAGATGAGCTCAAACTGTTGAGCCCTCATGATGGCATCTTCTTCGGAGAAAACTCTGGATGTCACGACGTCTTTGGATAATTGTGGGACCAAAGACTTAAGGAACCACTCAAGGAGGAATGTTGGTGGACTGGTACCTTGATTAAACTCTTCCGACATCTCTAGTCTTGGATATGATCAGAGATATGGTTCGTTGTTGTCTGTTTGAAATTGGCGAGCAACTCTGTGCTAGCGTCGTATCTCACAGGTAACTAGAAATGGTTAATTAAGGCCATTTCTAGTTCACCAAAAGAAGAGTATCTTGAGTGATCGAGCTCGATGTACCATTTCGCGACACTCCCAATAAGAGTATGTTGAAACAATCGCAATTGTACGGAGTCATCTTTCAATGAGTTAGATGAGCACCAAAGATGAAAGGTAGTCACATGATCACTTGGATATTCATTAGGTTTGGCCTCGAACTTTGGAATGTCCAAAGGAAACTTCGTCGGCATAGAAGGCCAACGTGGATCATGACAAATAGGATCATTTAACAACCTTGTCAAATCTGGCAAGTGTAAAGTCGCTAGGAATGGTAGTTTGGGTTGCTGTTGATAACCTGGGAAAAAGGGTCCTGGAGTTTGACTGGCACCAGGTTGCCAGGAAAAGTTTGGCTGCTGGCCTGGATTCTGGTAGAAACCATGGCCTTGACCAGCGTAAGGATTTTGCATCTGTGGAGACATCATCGAATGATTTCCCAAAAAGGACATAGAATGTTGGGCATGCATTGTATTCGAAGGACTTTGGGAAGGATTAACCCATGCCGGTCTTGCTGGGAGAGGCATAGTAGTTTGTTCAGGGTTCCATTGATTATTGAAAGAATTACCCTAGAATGACATTCCGGAGGAGGGAACGAATCCTTGTCCTGAATTCCAAGGTCCTGCTATGTGCGCCCCCTGTGCAGGAATAGTACCCTGCGCAGGAGTAGATTATCCAAAAATGGGGTTGCCCCTAGTCGAGAAAGTGGATGACGAGAAATTGTTGTTACCAAATGTTATGTTCCAAGAAAATGATGTTGAACCTATCGGCATATTGTGCGAAGGTGGTCCCTGACTCCCTGCTCCAAATAAACTATTGTGTGCAGGTTGCCCAACAGATTGCTGATGCAAACCACCAAGAGAAGGGGATGAAGGAGGGATATGACCTCCTGCGTAAGGAAAAGGGTTAAAAGGGACAGGAGTTCCCCCAAGGTGACCTTGCAGAGGAGCACTAGAGCTCTCTTCCCCTAGACCCAAAGTCTGTAAAGTGGAGTAGGTTAGTACAGGACTTGTACCCAAACTAGGCATACCGTATGAGAACGGAGGGCCTGTCACACTAGGTGTGAAGGGGGTTGTGGTCATCGCCATAGACGGGTTCGGTCCACTGTGCAACGTAGTTGCGGCCGAGACCATGGTGGCTCGAACTGACGATGGTAGGTTTGGAGATGACTCTCCTGTGGTGGCAACTATGGTGGGAATTGATGAATTCCCAGAAGGAGTAACAACATTTATTTCCATTGCTATGTGAGGCATTGTTTGGTGTTCATGAAATTGGATTGGTACAATAAACAGAGCCAAGATATTAGTGGTTGGGGTTTCAAATGAGCCAAGAGCGATTGCTTCAAGTTCCAAAATAGTTGATTCCTCTGGGAGTTGTTCGGGCACAAAGGTTTGTAACTCG
The DNA here is from genome assembly GCA_009831015.1 of Picea engelmannii. NCBI lineage: Eukaryota > Viridiplantae > Streptophyta > Pinopsida > Pinales > Pinaceae > Picea > Picea engelmannii. Next base: position 1,619,309 of record ML777418.1, read on the forward strand.
GTCACTTCAAAAGACCCTTGTTGGTATAGCTTCTGCCTTAATATTGGCGGGGGTGGCTACAGTGTAACCGGTGGCAGGCCAAGAAGCCTTCGTGACCAGTAGAGCTCGAGATCCTCCACTGTGTGAGAATATCCAAGACACGCTAAGGTATTCTAAACGTTTAAAAGTAACAAAAAAAAGAAGCCCCTAAGAGATAAGACAAGCAATCACTAAACTATTTGGAAGAATAGTTACAACAACCAACACTAGAGAAACTTACCAGTGCAAGTGAAACTCAAACACGGAAGAACCCTCCGGGTATACTCTGCAAATAATGTCCCGATGTTTGTCCTAGGTACTGTGGTATACCCCTGCAGTCACCTGTGTATGTCCCTAAATATATTGGCAACTAGGTTGCTAGCACGCGAACAGTCACCAGGCGGGTACAGTCGAAAGTCGGGTAGACCATAATGAGCAGGGTATCAAGCCCGAAACCTGTCAAGGGCATTGAGAGAAAATGTTCTGGAAGACAGCTGAGGACCTCTAACAGATTTGAGACCCACAAATCCCCATGGTAAATGCAAACGATGGAATCCCAAAACAAGCCCTCTATATGTGTTCTCCACTACGATTGGTCCAACTTTAGAGGGGTTATCTCCGCTACCTTTCCGCACGCGACCTCGTGTTTATCCCCTTTGTTAGAGGGGGGTCCTAGATAACTTCCACCAAACTAGACTTAGACACTCCCTATCTCAGACTCCAATTTTTGGTTTTGAATGGCCTTGAAGAGTTTCCTCTCCAACCTAATCCAACGCCCTAGTCCTGAACTAGTTTATGAACCCTACAAACATAAAAGTCTATTATATTTTAAAATTAGCATTGCTTTTATGGCTTTGTATTACATCAATTGGCATGAGGGTGAAACTGATGATGTGTAAAATACGAAAGAAAAAATAAATGAAAAAGATGGAAACAAAAACTTTCACTGAATGAAAAATTTCAACAACTTTTCTCAAAGAAAGATTTTTATTTTTTCTAAGATTTTGGACAGCAAACTCAAAGGAATTTCACTCTACTACGAGCTACTTATGATCTAAGTGAACTGAAAAAACTTATGAAATAAAAGACTTCTCCCTAGCTAATGATGCAGAAACACTCTTCAACCAAAGAAGAAAATGAAAAGAGATTTTTTTTTTATTCAAGTTCTAGTAAAGCAAGAAAGGGAAAATACTGACAAGCAAAAAACCAAGAAAAACAATTCTGGCTTAAAGCGTAGATCGCAATGAATCATATTAAAGAATCGCACAATGGCAATTGTAAAAACAATGATTCTCACGCTTGTCTAAAAACCATAATTTTTTTATTTTTTTTTATATATTTTTCTGTCAACTATTAACTGAGAAAAAACAGGCTAAGGGTAAGATGAATCCTAACCTACTGACTGTTCAAACATAGATTCAAACACCTAAGAGGAATACTTCTTATAAAAGGAGGGGATGACTACCCCACCCTAAACAAAAAGTAGCTTGTACAAGCATGTGACTGTCACTTAAACAACATGCGTGCAAACACATGTTGAATAGAGACAGAGGGTGTGTACACACGGGCTGACCTTGTACAGGTTGTGTGTATATCTAAACTCTAAGGAAAAATATGAAAACAGACAGACCATAACAGGAAGAGGCCTCTGGTATTGATAACCAGGATCCCTTGAAGGCTTGGATACTCTTTCTAACAGAAAAACAAATAATGCAAGGAAAAACAATAAGGAAAAAAAAAATCTGAGATAGGAACATTAGCAAACAAGACTCAGACAGAATTCCAGAAAACCCCCTAAGAATGTGTGATTCTGATAGGGAAGAGGAGGACTGCCTCTAAGGTTCTTAGAACTCCTACAAAATACTGCTATCTCTTCAGCTAGCGCTCACACGTGGTTTGTAAGAGGATAGGGCGCGGGTACACGCGTTTAGGCCTTATGCAGGCTGCATGTACCTTTGTGTCTCCTGAAAAACATAGTCAAGCAAAAGTCAGGGAAAGCTGGTATGGAAAACCAGAGTCCCTGCTAGCTCAGACCTTATAGAAATGAAAGAAAAAGACAGGCAAAGAAAAAACATAAAACCTATTCTTTAAACTACCCAAAAACTTAAATAAAAATTCCAGGAACCCTAAAGAGTATTCTCCCCAGTACGGTCGCCAATTCTTTTGTTGGGAAAAACACCCTTCGAACTAACAAATTAGAGTTCAGACTTTGCATGCAGATTTGACTGAATATAAACTACCTTCTACCTACATCCCTAGATTTAAATCCCCTTTTCTCAGTAAATGAATGGAAAGGATCACCTACCTTATTACCGACATTTTATGTCGATCCTCCATTGTGCTTGATTACTTATTTGCACTACTCCTTCCAAAGATGACCTGCACTCAAGACAAACAACAACTATGCATGCATGCTACTTCTATACTCAAGGGTTAGAAATCAAACATAAACTAATAAAACCATAGACAGTTCATGAATTGGGATGGGAAAAACATTCTTTTTATTACTTAAAGTGAGTCAACTTACAAAAGTTGAGACCAGCCACCGCTCCTTGAACCTGATCCTGGGCTCCTCTTCTTCTGTCCTTCAACCGCTTTGCGTTAAATATCCTTTGGCATGAGGAAAGGCTAAAGGGTTGGGACAATGGAATATGTAAATGGGCAGAGTTTCTTTGCTATATTTTTTCCTCTTCCAAATGGTACCCCTACCCCTTCTTTTATAGGCTAGAAGGAGCTAGGGTTTTGGACAAACCCTCGGCCATGCATGGCTAGGAGTTTCAGTTAACTCACCCATATCTTTTTGTTCTGTCGGAAACTTTCCTTCTTTCTTGCTTTTGTAGGTACACGCAGGCTATTGTGAGTCAGTCAGCGTGTACATGCATGCAATAATGGGTTAGGGAGCATGGGCCTTTACACAAGAGGATTTTCAAAGAGTTGTTCAGTAGAGTTTTGGCAAATAAGGGAAATGAGTTGGCCTTATGCCAAGTAAGCATATGTGGTGCAATTTATGGTTATAACATTAAGTGACCTAGAAGATGAAAGTATAAATAAAAAGATAGGATCTCTTATAAAATGCACATTTGGTAAGAATCTTTTTTGTGGATCAATGGAGAGCTTCTTGGTAATATATTTTGGAGTATTGATGGAGATCTTCTTGTGAGAGAATCTTATTGGTGTGGATCTCTTGAGCATGATTGAAGATCTATTCTGAGGAGGAGAGCGAGAGGAGGATCTCATGGATGCATCAAAGTTTCGGGAATGTCGGAGATCTTGATGGAGAAAGTCTCGGAGTCATAGAAAACCCTATTTTCTGATGCCCACGCGGGCTGTTTGTGTATAGGGTGTGTGTACACGCATGCTAGTTGTGTATAGGGTGAGTGTACACGTGGGCTGGTTGTGTATAGGGAGTGTGGACTGAATAACCTCATGGAGATTTGTGTTTGAGCTGGTGCCAAGCTTTTGGATGATGAGGCAGGTTCCAGATCTACATTCTGTGGCCTCAGATCTATCACTAAGACACTGGTATGGTTACATTATTGTCTTGATAGATGTTATTGTTTGATATGTTGTGAATGCTTAGGGAATTCTTGGTATGGCTTGTATGGTGTGGCTCAATTTGGTTGATTTGATGGATGGACTGAGCAACACTCTTGTGATTCAGTAGTGACATGATTGCTATGGTATACTTGTTTTTTATACATGATTGAGATAGCATTCATATTGATTTTTTTTGGAGCATGAGAAAGCTATTGGAGAGCTTGGATGTATTGTGACTAGTTGTGGGTCAGTTTGGACAGTGAAAGACAAAAGAATTCTAATAATTTGAATAAAATCAAAACCCTAGTTGCTTAGAAGCAGACGCTTGTTGCATTATACACTGGTCGCGTTCACACGGGAGCTGTAGTGAGTCAGAGCGCATTCACACGTGGGCTGCACTACTGACAGGTCGCGTACCTGTTGATAGATTGATATCTATTGAGGATTGTTGACTCATCTCAATTGATGATGAGGGTGTAAGTTGAGTCTTGCATATAGAGCTGGTGCTCTTGTAGAGTTGTACTCTATTCATTTGTTGCTGATAAACCCAAGGATTGTAGTCCGTAATAAGAAGAAAATTGTACATACATCTTGTGTTTTTTGTGTCCATTATGATGATGACTTGTTGATGATATATTGTTGATATGTGCCTACATCTAACTAGTTATAAATGATAGCAATGGGTAATGAATAAAGGTTGAATGTTAATTGATAAGTTTTGTTCAAGAGGGAATTTTTGGGAAAAAGAGTCCCACACTCATTCACCCCCCCCCTCTAAGTGTGGTAGGTGTGTCCAACAATTGGTATCAGAGTAGGCCTTCACTACAAGCCTTAACAAGCTTGAAGGAGATCCATAGACACAAAAGTGGATGATGAAGTTCCAATCCATGATGAGGAAAACTATTCTACTTGGAGAATAGAGATGAGAGTGTATTTGAAGACAATGGGAGTAGCTATTTGGAAGGCAAGCATCGGTGGAAATGTTCCGTTGAAGAACAAGTCAAAGTTTGCAGCTCAAAGGGAAGGAAAGAAGAATGATGCATTGGCTCTCAATACAATTCTTACTGGACTCTCAAGCCCTATCAAAGAGAGCATGGGACAATGCACTTTTTCCAAGGATCTATGGCTAAAGCTAGAGGAGACATATCAAAGAAAGGAAGAGAAAGAAGAAATTGAAGACCACTCCATCAAGATCATCAAAGGTAAATCAAAATCTATTGAATGCATTATTTCTAAATGTGATTTTGAAAATATTTCAAGTGAAGATAAAGAATCAAGTGATAATAGCACAAAGGAAGATCTTGAAGAAATTTCAAATGAAGGCAAAGAAGTATGTGTTGAGATTGGCAAAAAGAAAGATCATGAGCATATTTCAAATGAAGGTAAAGAACACTCTAAAGCCCTTGAATACAATGATGATGATGATGAATTTTTCTCTACAAGTGAATAAGAAGATGTAGATATAGTTTGTGTAAAGTTTGATGGTATTTATCCCATGAAAAGAATATAAGGAAATCTATTAAAACTTCAAAAGGAAATTGAAGAGGGTTTATATATGTATATGAGTGATCACTTTTGTACACACTATAACTATATTTTGGATAACACTAAGAAGTTTCTTAGGAGGATTCAAAGGCACATATTGAAGTTAAAGGGAATGCTCAAAGAACAAGAAGAGAGTTCTATATTAGAAGAAAAAGAAGAAGAGATCACAAGACTAAGGAATGGGAAAGAATACATGAATATAGATGATGAGATTAGTAAAAGTTTTGAAACTATTGTCCATCTCAAGACCCAAATTGAAGAAGCCAAAAGAATAGAGGAACTATTGAAGGTACAAATAAATGAAAAGGAAGATTCATGTTGCAAGTTAGAAGCTGAAATTGTTGACCTTAGAAAGAAGGTGGAAAAGTCAAACAAATTCTTGAATAGCTCACGAATCTTGGATGAGATCTTGGAAAGACAAAGACCATCATGTGATAAATCGGGTCTTGGATACAAAGGAGAAGATACACATGCTGAAGAAAGCACCTCAAAGAAGCATGAGGTAAGTTCATCAAGGAAAGCAGACAATGTTGCAAAACAACCATCTACACAAGGCAAAGAAAATTTCAAAAGAACAAAGCAAGGAAGAAATCGAGAAAACATTTTTGGGACACCAAAGAAAAGGTATGAAAGTATTTTTCATGGGCATTGTTATTCATGTAATGGATATGGTCACAAAGCTTTTGAATGTGGATATTATGAAAGGATATATAATGGAAGATTATATAACACCACAAGGTGTTGGAACTGTGATCAAATAGGACATATTGTTGTTCATTGTAACACCATGAGATGCTATAGCTGTAGTGTATTTGGCCACAAATCTCAGGAGTGCTGGAACACAAGAAGAAAGTCCATGATGAGGACTTCACATAGCATGGCTAGAAGAAGGAATGAAGTGAGAAAGGGAAACATCTTTGAAAAGATGGATACTCAGAGCTCAAGTTCTAAAGAGAAGGGTCATCTACAGAAGTGGGTGAAGAAGATAGAGCAGCCAAATCAAAATGAAAGATTGAAGGGAAGTTCAAATGTGTCATCTACTAAGGCACACGCAGGTAATAGTGGTGATAGTCACGTGTCCACACATTTTGACCTTGAATAGGTCACGCACACACGTGCTCAGTTGTGTAGCAGGCCATGTGTCTTTTGTAAAGCCTTGGGAAAAAGGCAATGCACATGGCTTGGAGGTTGATGTGATGGTATAACTCTGTACTGCAGAGTCTGACATTGTTCATTGCAGGTTTTGACACTGTTCGCTATAGGTTTTCATGGTTCTAAGTGAGATCACACAAGGTTATGATGTAAAATGAATCTTGGGTGCATGGCACTAACCCAAGAGTATGGATTAATGTTGATCAAATGCTCATCTATTGGATTATGTAAAATAATCTAGTGGTGTACATGGCTAGTATATCTTATGATTGGTAGATGCACATTGGTTGGAGCATATTGGTAGATGCACATGGTTGACATATTGGTAGATGCACATGTTGGCATATTGGTAGATGCACATGTTGGCATATGGTGGATACATTTCATGGATGATATCCTTTGGCACATTGTTAATGTACATGGTTGATGTACATGGGTATTTTGCATGGTGGGCACATTTTGGTACATGATGTACTTGGTGGATATATTGTTCATGATTCTCTATTTCATTGATGACATATCTTTTGTTTCATGATGTATGGTATGGCACAAGTTTGATGCATGAACAGGTCCAAGGATCGTCAT
>ML777418.1:1626195-1652242 GCA_009831015.1 Picea engelmannii
GAACAGGTCCAAGGATCGTCATATGGTAGCATATTGTTCATCTTGCAGAGAAGATAGGGGGAGACATACCCTTAGGGGGAGTCATTCTTCTTCCCATGATTCTAGGAGGAGATATTTATCAGATGCATACCTAGAAAAGAGACATATATTTGAAGAAAGAGCACAGAAACATAATTCCAGGGGGAGCGATGGTCACAGGGGGAGTATGTTCGATGTATTTTCAGCATTACATTAGAGTGATATCCCTTGTTCAAAAGGGGAGAGATTATATAGTGGCAACAAGACAGTGGGAGTAGCCCTAAAGAGGAGAATGGCCCTTTTCCATTGATGTCAAAGGGGGAGAGATAATCACATTGATGTGATTGATGTCTATTGATGGGAGAGATTGATGTGGAGAAATAGTCACATTGACTATTGATGTAGAGCATGCCTTGTCTACATGTTGACATCAATAATTGGTAATTGGAGTTGACATCAATGTTGGTATTTCCATCAATGCCAAATGGGGATATTGTTGGATCATGTTGTCATTGATTCCAATGGTTTGATTATTAGGGAGATTGTTGGATCATATGTAAATGGTTTGGTTTGATTGATGTCATTAATTGATGTCAAGTAATTGATTGATATGATTCCCTTGATGAGAATGATATATGTCCAAGTGGAAACCAATCGATGCAAAGATGAATCATTAGTGTCTTATCATGGTTGATAAGGTGCACAAATGGATGAACTCCAAAGTAGTCCCCTTATGGTGAAAGCCCTCACGGGAATATGCTTTATGAAATGAGTTATCCTAGAAGAATGGTTGGAGGACCCATGCTTGTATGTGGAATAATGAGATGAATATCAATGAAGTTGATGGTGAAACTATCCTAGATGGATAGTTATTGTCATGCCATTTCCAGTGGTATGTGGAATGTCACATAACTCCTCACGGTTTGAGAGTTACGGCCTTATGAAGTTGGAGGACCCCCATATGATGGCTTGAAGCCCCAAAAGGTCAAAGAAGTAAAAGTGCTTGAAAAGAAGAAATCATTATTTAAATGATAAAGTAAAGTGACAAAATGAAGATGGATTATTTAAATGATAAAGTAAAGTGACAAAATCAAGAAGGAGTATTTAAATGATAAATTATTGGAGAACTTTCTATTCATGGAAAGTGGTTAACCCTAAAATAAGGAAAATAGGTTAAGTGACCTAGAAATGGATTAAGTAACCTAAAAATGGGTTAAGTGACATAGAATATGAAAGTATAAATAAGAAGCTAGGATCTCTTGTAAAATGCACATTTGGTAAGAATCCTTTTTGTGGATCAATGGAGAGCTTTTTGGTAATATCTTTTGGAGTATTGATGGAGAGCTTCTTGTGAGAGAATATTATTGGTGTGGATCTCTTGAGCATGATTGAAGATCTATTATGAGGAAGAAAGTGAGAGGAGGATCTCATGGATGCATCAAAGTTTCGGCAATGTCGGAGATCTTGATGGCGAAAGTCTCGGAGTCACAGAAAACCCTATTTTCTTATGCCCACGTAGGTTGTCTGTGTATAGGGTGCATGTACACATGAGCTGGCTGTGTATAGGGTTAGTGTACACGTGGGATGACTGTGTACAGGGAGCGTGGAATGAATAACCTCATGGAGATTTGTGTTTGAGCTAGTGCCAAGCTTTTGGATGATGAGGCAGGTTCCAGATCTGCATTCTGTGGCCTCAGATCTATCACTAAGACACTAGTATGGTTACATTATTGTCTTGATAGATGCTATTGTTTGATATGTTGTGAATGCTTAGGGAATTCTTGGTATGGCTTCTATGATGTGGCTCAATTTGGTTGATTTTATGGATGGAGTGAGCAGCACTCTTGTGATTCAGTAGTGACATGATTGCTATGGTATACTTGTTGTTTATACATTATTGAGATAGCATTCATATTGATTTATTGTGGAGCATGAGCAAGCTATTGGAGAGATTGGATGGATTGTGACTAGTTGTGGGTCAGTTTGGAAAGTGGAAGACAGAAGAGTTTTGAGCATGTGAAGAAAAGAAAAACCCTAGTTTCTTAGAAGCAGACGCTTGTTGCATTATACACTGGCCGCGTTCACACGTGGGTTGTAGTGAGTCAGAACACAATCACACACGGGATACACTACTGACAGGTCACGTACCTGTTGACAGATTGATATCTATTGAGGATTGTTCCCTCATCTCAGTTGATGCTGAGGGTGTAAGTTGAGTCTTGCATATAGAGATGGTGCTCTTGTAGAGTTGTACTTTATTCAGTTGTTGCTGATAAACCCAAGGATTGTAGTCCGTATTAAAAAGAAAATTGTACATACATATTGTGTTCTTTGTGTCCATTATGATGATGACTTGTTGATGATATATTGTTGATATTTGCCTACATATAACTGGTTATAAATTACAGCAATGAGTAATGAATAAATGTTGAATGCTAATTGATAAGTTTTTTGCAAGAGGGAAGTTTTGGGAAAAAGAGCCCCACACTCATTCACCCCCCCCCCCCCCCCCCCTCTAAGTGTCGTAGGTGTGTCCAACAAATGCAGGAGCATCGTAGAAATCCAAAGAGATAGTTGGACACGTAGATGTAATTTGAGCATGTTTTTATGAAAAAAAATTGAATTTTGAAATCTGAAGCATTAATGTAATAGATAGAAAGAAAGTGTAGTTGCATTTATATCTGTAGATCTAAATTGATTTTGGAGCGTATGTTCCTATCCGTCGGATGTAATAGAAATTTATGTTTGTTTAATGCAAGTAGGTAGATATGAATGTTAGATTAGCCAGTTTAGAAGTGTAGGAGGGAAAATGGATGATAGATTCCCTCACCCTTGTACCATGGTATTATTATTCAGAATTCGTAAGCTGTAGAGCTGCAGAAGAGAATAGAGGAGAATAAAGAATTTTATGCATTTTTAGTTGTTGATATTTACCATGTACAGGAGCACTGGAATCAATAGAAGAAAGATTTGATTCCAAATCTATGTGTTTGTTATGATTGTTGGAACCACCTATTAAATGGTATGTTGTAGGCTTGTTTGTATTCTTTGTATGCATTTCTTTCAATGCTATGTATGTTTGTAGGTTCTGTAATTCTATGTTGAATGTTTGAATTTTGGGTAAGGGAAGAATGAGTTTCAATTGTTTCTCTTTATGAGAACTCCTACAAAGAGTGCAATGGAGGGTCTGCAAGGAGTGTGTTGACTAGACTCTGAGTTTCATCTCATAACTCTCAGAAGATATTCAGATTGCATTTTTACAGACACAAGAGCCATGCAAGGTGTGCGCAGGCTGAGTGAAGTCTTGGATTTTACAAATCTAGGAGGAATATTGAGAGACTACTGTTGCAAAGAGTGTACAGGGTCGAAGACTCAAATAACCAGAGGTTATTTGAAAGTTTGCCTCAAGGAGTGCATGCAGGGATCCTTTTGGAATCTTACAAGCGAAAGATCAGGATGGATTTAACCTTTGAAGTGGTCAAAGGGAGATGAAGGTCGAAATCATCTCATAGAAGTCAAGTTCAGGAAGAACACCAAGTCGTTTGGGCATAATTCATTGAGAAGTGAATCGGGCAGTCAAAATTCTCTGTGGAGAACTCGGGAAATCATGAGGACCGTAGGATCCAGAGGAGCTGTAAGGTGGTTAGATGTTGGATGAACCCACCACCCTAATATCAAGAATCAATGTGGACCATTGATCATGGTCGGTTTGAGCCATTAGATCATTTTGTGAATTCATGTGTCGCAAGTTTGGAGTGCAGGCCAAATCTTTGGTCACTCTAATTATCGAATCACGAGAGGGATTATCAAGTGTGGAATCAAATGGTGGAAACACTTTGTAGAGAGGAGTCGAAGACTTGTGAGCCATTGGATATTTAAAAGAAGTGAGGGGTTTAAGGTGAGTTCCTTTTCAACACCCATAAGATCAGGAGGAGTAGTGACCGTCAAATCTGAATCAACAAGGACCGTTGATCTCATATGTGAGTTTGCGTATCAGAATTCAGGGAATCGTGTGACCAGTGGTTTGGGTCAAGTGTTGTAGAGTTTTGGGTGGAGAAATCCCGATACAGCCAGGACCGTTGGATTGATGGAGGCATATTGTCGTCGATCTTGCCAAAGGTATGATTTTGGAGCCGAGGATCCATAGAGGAAGAGGAACAGATGTTGGTTACCCATTGAGTCACTAAAGCTGGAAAATTTGTTTGTACAGGTGGCAAGAAATCACCCTGTAAGTAGAGTAAAGTAGAAGTGACAGGTGGCACACGCCCGTCGCTTTAGGTAAATTCAACCTTCATTGACGGATCGTGTTTCAGGGATTCACAAGGGGAGAGCATGAGACGTTGGTGCTTCAACTCACGAAATCACGAGTTGTGAAAGGTGCCTGCATAAGGCTTGGTTGTGGTCCTATAGGAAAAGGGGGCTGAAGAGAGGGGATTACACCTTATCCCATTTGCATTTCGCATTTAGGCTATTGCCAAGGTCCAGGGCATAGTATTTGAAGCGCCCCAAACTTGCGAGACCTGAAATCCTTTGCGGGCTCAGGCAAGGAGTTTAATTAACCCTCGTCGTGGTTTAGAGAAGATCTTGAGTGGATCTCGGCCTGAGGGAAAGAGGTCTGCACCACCTTGGAATATCCTCCTTCCCCAAGATAGGTCTAGTGCAAAGCCTTCCAGAGTTTGTTACAACCACTTGCACTTAGCTCTGCAAGTCTCATATAGTATGCATAAAGAATTTACAATCACTATCACTTAGCACTTAGCTCTTTCGATCACATAGATCAAAAGACTTCCTACATCACCTATCTTCTTATTTATACTTTACAAAATAGGAATAAACATGGGTAAACCCATGGGCCGACATTCCCATACCCGTTACATAATCCTAAATCCCAAAAAGGACCTAAAAAGGTCTGATATCCCGAAATCTCTGCTTCGTATTGCACTCTTCCTTCGACAGCCTGTTGAAGTCCCAAAATGGTAAAAAATGACCAAGGATCCTCAAAACTTGGTCAAGGGCCAATAGGCCCCCAACACTCACCTGTGACTCATTCCGAGTCACTCAGATTTGACTAGTTATTCTTCAAAAGCCTTGATCTTGGCTTGAGATGCTTCGACTTATTGTTGTGCCATAGACTCTTTTTCAATGAATTCTTTTATGAAGTCTTCATTAACAGGTCCCTCTAGGTGTTGTTATGCTACAGTGATAACTTTCTCCAGTTCTTCTCCTCTGCCTTCGATCTCTTTAAATAGTTGGTAAGCCTTATATTGTTAAAGTTGGAGTCTCTAAGTTACTTCCATAACTCTTCTCTGAATAGTGGGGGCCTGCTGCTAGGCAGTGCAATACTTCTAGGATCGCTTCATTATTTCCACAACTGACAAGGGCTTCAACTGCACCTGTATCATTTCGTCTTGATACTTCGCCTCTTGGAGATGTGACTCCAATGCCTTCTGTTCTGGATTCTCAGTGAGTTGTTCATAGATCTGGGCACTACAATCAATGAGTTTATTACATTCCATGGCAAGGGATTTTATTCTCTCAACTGGGCTTCAAGTAGTTGCTTCCCTTTGATCTCTTACATCCTCCAGGGTGCTAGGCACTATGCGGAGATCTAATTCTGCTATGAATTGTTGTAGCTGCTGGATGGCTTCTGTGAGTTGGCCTACTTGATGTGTGACTCATTCTTCTACTTGTGGTTCTATTCCCTTCACAGAGAAAAGTTCTATGTTGACTGCTTCTTTCACTTCGAGCTGCTCTGTGAGCAAATGTTCTTTTTCTTGTCGCATCTGTACTCTCTCTTCTTCAAACTTTGCCTAGAGAGCAACATTATCCTGCTCTACAAATCTGCATTTTTCTATGAGTATGCCTTGCACTTGCTTCAAGTCATGGGTGGCTTGTTCTACTTCTTCTTGTGCACGATGAAGGAGAGATTCAACCACGTCAGCTAATCAGCGGAGTTGGGCTGGCTCATCCCCCAAATCTAGTTCTCTTGAGAGCAAGGGTGCAGTGGACACTGCGAGGCTGGACTGAAGGGCCTATTGTACTCCTCAAAGTTCGACCTCGATTTTGTCATACATCTCCTCTTGCTTGGCTTCTTGTTTCTGCAATATTTCCTGCAGGGCATTGTTTACAAATGTGATAATGAAGTCAAAGTCATTGACAATGAGCACAGTATTCATCTTGGTTACAGTGGCTCATGATTTCTTCCGAGAAGAAGGTTTCGGGGGAGAAACCTTCCTCTTCTTCAAGGGATCATCCTCATCTCTGGGTGGTGTTACTTTGCTTGGTTTCTGTTTATTTTCTTTGCCATTTAGTTCCTCTACTTCATCATCACCCCCTTGACTAGGTGATATTGAAGTAGTCTTTCCTGAGGCACTGCTTAAATCTTGGACCTCTTCGGTCTTCTTTGTTTTGTTGGGTCCAGGTGTATCTTTTTGTTTATGTGTGGTCTCTGGGCTATCAGGGTTGGACATATTTGTAGGGTCTGCTAGAATAAGGAGGTCTGTTGACCAGTCCTTAGTGATCTCCTCAAGGTCTTCTTCCATGAGCTTGTAGTATGATTGGAGTTGCTCCTTATGTTCATCAGCTCACACTGTTATGTAGATGAAGTGTTGATATGTGCAGAACTTCATCAGGGGTGGGAATATCTATAAGGTGTTTGGAGTCATGCGAGGCTCTGCTTCTATGGCTCTCTTCAACTGCAGGTAGTAGGTATGAAAAACAATGTTCAACTACCATTATTTGTTCATATCGCTTGGGTACCATAACGTAGTTAACTTCACAACCAACGACTCGAATGGTTCAATATCTGGGAAGGTCACACCTTCCAACATCTCCCAGGAAAAAAAGGAGATAAGAATCAGGAGCCATCTGAAGTGGAACTCGTAGCCTTGATTCTATGCTTCGCGACAGTCTAGCTCTGGCTGATTAACTAGGTACTTCACCCAGTTCATCTATAAACCTTCTACAGACTTTCTTGCAAGGTCAACAACAAAGCCTGTGACCTGGATAGGTCTATTCTTCCTTACTAATTTTTTGGCTATGAGATGGAAAGCTAGGTGCACTACACCATTCTAGATGGAGGCTACCTTGTAGCCTCACTTTCCCTTATCAACATCATCATATGTATCCTTGATCTTCATAGCTAGTGCAGGATCTATGGCTTTCCTTGGATATAACTCCTATGGGTTAGGTCCTTGCATAGTTAAGCCTGTGATCCTATGGATCAATGTCGGGTCAACTATGATACGATGGTCTATCCATAAGTAACCACCATGGTAACATGAGAGAAATAACTTGACAGATGCATTGACTTCCTGGTGCTTTCCAAAGTGAGGGATATTCATCACGTTTAACAGGGTGGACTGTGCGAGGTTCATCGTCCATGGCTGAGGGATTATTTTTGAATTCTTCCCCTTCATCTTGGCTAGGTACTTATACAGGGCAAGCATATTGTAGTTCTTGCAATCTCTAAGGTTGAAGTCACTGAACTTCAATGTTGTGATCTTATCCTGCTGTGCACAAAATGCTCGTATCCCCTTCAGGAGGTACACAGTAATCATGGAGTAATCAAAAACTCGACACAATATCTCGACTCACCGCACCGGCCTGAGGTAGGATGTAATCAGGAAATATGGACAGGATCAACTTCGCATTGGCTAGGTCATCTCTATGTTTGGTTCACTTTTCTGTTGAAGGTCAGGATGATCAATCTCCGCGAGAATTCAATGGAGAGGCTTGCACTACTCTTGTCGATGATTCTTGAATACTTGCAGACATTGTTCTTTCAGTCATTAGGTCAATGATAACTTCTTCGACAATTTTCTCTGTGATGATAAGCTCAACCGACATGCATGCTAGTGGCTGAATATATATGGTTCGAAGGGTAACTACGTAATGCAATGGGATGGCTGGTAATAATGTAGTGATCATTGTGCGAAATCAACTAATATGTGGGCTCAGATTCACAGTTGGAAAAAGTGTTCTTGTTGCGTGGCACGACAGGATAAATAGTTAACTTGGAAATGGATCTCTTGCAATGGGCAAGAAGCCTTCATTAACTCAGTTTCGTCCATTTTGGCATGGTCCTAATGGTATAGTGGCGAAATTTTCAATAATAAATGCCTTTCTACCCATTCGGGCTGTCGGTCTAACGGTTATACTACTTCCAACAACTATATTTCTTCACCACGGTGAAGTGCCATGTGATGTTGATTTGATATTCCGGTGAAGCTCCAATTCTACAAATTTTCCTTCTGTGAAGTCCCCTCGAGAACCTTCTGTAACTTTTCAATCTTAGCTCTCTTCTTACTTAGTTTTCTAGCCTTCCTTCTAGTGAGTTTCATCTTCGAATTCCATTTTTCATTCTTACTCTTATCTTCTTTCGGTAGAGTAACTTTTTGCAGTTGAGGCTCTTTTCTATAATTCAAGGGTAATACTTCATCTGTATCTAAAATAGGTACTTCAGTATTCTACAGATCTTCTAGTGTTCTTCTTACTTTGACATCCAAGTCTATGGTCCTCAATAGCTTCACTTTATTCTCTTGTTCTTCAATCAAGTGTGCAATCCTCCTAGTCATAAAATCTTCTAATTCTTTCTTCTTCTGCTCCAAGATTTTGTTTTCTTTCCTTCTGGCCTGATCTTTTTCAATCCATGGTTTTCCTAGTAACATAACAAATGGAGCGTTGTTCTCAATAAATTTAACAAATTCAAATTCTTCCTCTATCAAAGTTCCATGACCACTCATAAATATCCTAGTAATTCTTCCACATAGGTATATCAGCTTTCCTCTGAATAATCCTATTCCTCCCAATCAAGGAGTCATAGTAGGATTTCCTATAATTTCCCAAGTTCTTTCTATCATGATATTCACCTGTGTTTCTTCATCCAAAACATAGTCAACATCGAATTCTCCTATTCTTGCTTAAATGTATTCTTTTTCTCTAAAGTCCTTTGATAAACTGACATGTATGTGGTCATTTATGGTTTCTTGCATCTGTAGCAATACTTTCTCGGATTCTTTTTGGGGTTCTGTCATAATCTTAGTTTCTTGATCTGTCTTATGGCTTTCTTGGTTCATATTCATTCTTTCAAGCTTAGAAATCATTCTAGGGAAATCCAATACTTCATGGTCCATAGCTTTACAACAGAGGCAACTAGGTCTTCTTACAGGGCATTCCTTAGCCAGATGTCCCGGTCTTTTGCAACTGTAACAAAGGGTTAATCCTCTCTTTCTTTTAAATCATCCCCAACCTCTCTTATACTGCGCACTAGGATCATGGTAGCTAACCTGCAAAAAATTATTTCTAGGGTCCTGCATCCATTCATTAGTCCAATCATTCTTTCTATGCATAGGTATAACATATCTTTCACTATTCTTATCAGATTTACTCATATCAAATATTCTTTCTTCTATCAATGCCCTAGTTTTCAAGCTAGGAATTTTTTTATCAAACATACCTAGATTCATACTTTAGAAACAAAAGTTTCCACTAATCTTACTTCTATAGACCACAAATCTTTTAGATCTAAAACCTTTTCACTATTATTACCTTTCTCAGAACACAAAGCGTTCAGATCTTACCTCTTTTCCTCATATCGAACTTCTTTCTTTAGCACAGAGCTTCACAAATCAAGTAGAATACTACACACTAGAGAAAAAGATCTATGCACAAAGCTTTCACAATTTCAGGTCAGGTCTTCGCACAAAGCTTATTCTTACTCAGTTCCTAGCAATCACAGTTTTCATCTCAGAAACAGAACCATTTTTCGGCACAAGGGGAAGACCCAGGGTTCAACGCTACAACAACGCACCAACAAATCCCTAACTACTGGCCCTTTTGGCATCACCTGTGAAGCAAATGAAGTCTCAACTGAGGTAGAGGCAGGGGTGGTTGCAGGACTCTAGTGTATGCAACCTTATCTATGACATAGATCTATGATTATAACACTTAACAGAGAACTCAACAATTAACATTCATTAATATTCAGTTCCTAGTTACATCACAGTTAAACCCTAATCACAGTACGGTGCTGTATTCATTCAGATCTAGCATTTAGCAAAACTTAGCATGACATAAAAGATCATATCTTACCAGACTCAACACTCAACACATGTATACAACTCATATCTAATATTCATCCATACTATTAAGCATTTAGCATTAACATATCTATCATTTATCTAGGTTATAGAACTAAGCAATAAATAGATAAACACATCAAGACATCAACACATCGCACAAAGGAGAGAAACACAATGTGTACGTGGTTCACCCCCACCCTGGGGCTACATCCACCAACTCTTCTCTTCTTTATTATCTTCAATCAGTCATCTACATGCACAGAGCCACAAAAACCCTACTCCGCATAGGACAGGAGATCTGCGTGCACCTCGCCAAATCCTCCTTCCCCGAGCTAGGTCTAGCAAAAATCCTTCCACAGTCTATCACAACCACTTACACATAGCTCTGCAAGTCTCATACAGTATGCACAAAACATTTACAATCACTATCACTTAGCACTTAACTCTTTCGATCACATAGATCGAACTACTTCCTACATCACCTAGCTTCATATTTATACTTTACAAAATAGGCCTAAACATGGGTGAACTCATGGGATGACATTCTCATACCCATTACATAATCCCAAATCCCAAAAAAGACCTAAAAGGGTCTGATATCCCATGATCTCCACTTTGTCTTACGCTCTGCCTTCGACAGCCTGTCGAAGTCCCAAAATGGTCAAAAAAGACCAAGGACCCTCAAAACTTGATCAAGGGCCAACATGATACTTGTTCTTCAGAGTTACCTTGTTCAACTAGATTAAGTCAATGCAATGTCCCAATGTTCCATCCTTTTTCTTCACAAATAATACTAGGGCACCCCAAGGTGACACACTTGGGTGTATATAACCCTTCTTCAGAAGCTCTTCATGTTGCATTTGCAATTCCTTCAATTCTGATGTACTCATCCTGTATGGGGTCTTGGATACTAAGGCTTCTCTAGGAATCACATTTATGGAGAAACCAATATCTCTTTTAGGAGGTAATCCTGGTATTCCTTTAAATACATTTTCAAACTCCTTTAGGATTACATAATCTTCAATGTTTGGAACCTTATCTTTAGGTTTCCCTTCCATATGCACTGCAAATATTTGACACCCTTTCCTGTAAATTTTCTTCAGCTACAAGGATGAAACTTATCTGACGGTTACTTCCCTGGGAATTCCCTATATTGTCCTTAAGTTCCCTTCCTCATCCAAGCAAGTAAATTCCTTATTATAACAGTCTAGGACAATATGATGTTGGTCCAAACAATCCATACCAATTAGGAAGTTATAGGAACCTAAAGGTATAATGTTCAAATATTCCCTTATGCTCAGTCCATTCATGTCCAATGGGCATGCCTTAACCATCTCATTAATTTTTCTTTTAGCTCTTGTAGCCAGCTGCACCAACCAAGATTTTCCAAGCTTTCTTATTTGAAAATGAAATCTTTCCACCATATTAGGATCTAGATAACTATGACTAGCTACTAAATCAATTAAAATATCAATGGTTTGGTTGTTGATCTTACCTTCCACTTCAATCATATGTGATTGAAGCTCAGTTTGCTTGTTGTCCAGGGATATGTAGATCTTAGGTACATTTCTACCCATGTCCTCCATTGTATCAACTTGTTGTACATTGTGAACAATCCTCACTTTTTAACCTCTGTGAGGGAAATCTTTGTACATATGATCTCCCCCACAACCCCAACATTAAATAGGTGGTTTCCTTGGTATTTGCCTCAATGTCTTAGTCATTCTGGGTTCTTTAGAAGCTGGCTGTCCCTGAGAATTATTTCTGAAGAATGGTGGCTTAGTGCCCTTGTTCCTTTGTTTCATCTTTTTTTTTCTTCTTACCGTCCCAATATTTTTGGAAAGTTGGTCTTCCTTTATGCTGATCATTACTCGACACTGCTTCGCTACCAGTGGGCCTGTTCAGTACCCCTACGAAGTTGAATTGGTACCATGTGTGTTTTTAACTATTGCCAACATGCCTATTCTCCCTGGAAGTTTTGCACACATTTCCCACACAAATGTTCTTTCAAACCTTTAATGTCACCCTTTAGATTTAGATATTTGGATAATTTCTTTTAGAATTTGGGTGAAGACAACGGGGTGGTATAGGAGGGTTTACTTGAAGAACTAGATGCAATACTAGTTGAGTTTGACTTTACTAGTTTCTCTTCAACTACCAAAGTCGAGGCTTTAAATTATGGTGGGGATGGGAGGGATTCAAAGTAAAGAATGTCGACAATTCTTTCCTTTTTAAATGTAAGGTTATAATTCTTAAAACATATCTTAATGTTCCCCGTGGATAATGGTTAATGTATAATAAAGGTCAAAATTTTATATGGATGACCTTTAGATAAACAAAATCCTACAAAATGATAGAGAACAATTTTCCCCATGTAGGTCAACCAATGTTCAGTAGGAAAGATTCCCCATATCATAAAATCCAATCAAAATCAAAACAAACCAAAAAAAATAAAAATTAAATTCAAACAAAGAATGAAAGTGCGAATTTGAAAGAAAAGAAAATTGCAAAGCCAAAAATTAAAAGAAAACGTCACACCTAAAACTATGGGGCAGTCATGACTAAAAGGTAAAGTTACATCATTTTGGTTGGAATTGGGGGGGGGGGGGGGGGANGGGGGGGGGGGGGGGGGGGGCGAAGGGCCCATAGTTATAATAGTAGAGGCCTTTCAATGTAAGGTGGAATAGTTCCACTATAGTATTAAATAAGGCCCACTATGGTAGTTAGATATAATAAAGGTAAGAGGACTTACTAGAAGGTCATACTTCTAGAAGGTTCCTCCTCTAGAATGTTCTTAGGTGGTTGGTAGCACTATATAAAGGGGTTCAAGAAATGTAATGTGATATGAAGAGAAGTATTGTATTTGGAGTGGTAACTCAATAGGAGGATGCCCCCGTGAAGTAGCAAGTGAACAAGAGAGGAACCCTTCCATAATAGGATCCATTTTATGGTGCCTTGGATTGGAGCAACCATATCTCTCTTTTTAAGTGTCGGTAATGTAGGGTTGTAGGAATACTCCATTCTCCCATCCTGGTCGAAGGACATCATGCAGTTGTGCTAGCTTGACTGCACCAGACAATGACATTTCAACTACTAGGAATGTTCCTAACCAATGCATGCACAACTTGCCTCAATGTTTCTGAATTCCTCCACTATTCCATTAGCTTGTGGATGATAAATATTTTTCTTATGGTGCTAGATAAGAATTTTTTTTGTCAATGTTGCGATTGTGATTCTAATGAAATGGCTTCCTTGATCACTAGTCAAGTGCCCAAGAAATCCAAACCAAGCAATAATGTTCTCAAATATAAGTCTAGTAGTTGTATATGTTGAAACATCCTGGACTGCTTCTGCTTCATCCCACTGCGTAAGATAGTCTATTGTGGTAATAATATATCTAGCCTTTGAATGTTGTGCGGGCGGGTTAATTGGTCCAATAAAGTCAACAACCCACTTCTCAAAGGGTTGTAGTTCCCTAACCGACTGAAGAGGTAATTCATCTCTGCATGATGGCTTCCCTACTCGTTGGCAAATGTCACATGATCTAGCATAAAATTTAGCATCTTTGAATAGTGTTGGCCACCATAGTCCATCTTGGAGAATCTTCTGTCATGTAGTTTTCCCTCCAACGTTCCCTCCTGCAACTCCACTATGGCATTCCCTTAGGATATATTGCATTTCATGGTTTAGGAAACACCTTCTGAGAATGATATCAAGTCCCATCATATAAAGTTTGCCTGCAATCAACTGGTAATCAACTATGTAGACCACTGGGTGCCTGTTTTGGGTTGCAGAATAATTCGTTGGGCAGTTTCCTGTACTGAGGAAAGCAACAATCTCTTTGAGATATTCTAGGATGGCTTCAATCCAGAACAGGTATGCATTGGGGAGCTAATCATCCACTACTCCTCCACTTTCCCATGATTCCAATATTGATAGGTGATCCTATCCTACATTACATCTTCTAGGTTTGACAATCACCTCAAAGGAAAACTCCTAAAAGAGTAAGAGCCACCTGCAAATCCTTCCTTCAAGGACATGCTTATTTACAAGGTATTTCAATGCAGAATGGTCAGTGAAAAACTTAAAATGAGAACCTAGTAAGTAGTGTCGAAATTTTTGCAATGCATAAATCATATCCAAACCTTCCCTTTTGGCTGTTCTGTAGTTGCATTCATATTGAGACAGTTTTCTTCTAGCAAAGTATATAGGGTGGTCTATATTCCCTTTTCCTAGTTGCGCTAATATATCTCCTAGCGCAATACCCAATGCATCCACATGTACATGGAATTCAATTTCCTAGTTGGACTATATAACAATCGATGCAATACTGAGTTTTTCCTTGAGTGTATGAAATGCCTTATCACACTTAGCCATCCACTGAAATGATTTAGATTTATTTAGTAATTTATGCAATGGTGTTGTAATATTGGCATATCTTCTGATGAACCTATAGTAGTATCCTGTAATCCCAAGCATCTTGTGCAAATTTTTATCACTTGTAGGTGGTGAAATGTTCAGGATAACCACATATTTAGCTGGATCCACCATGAATCGTTCCTAAAAAACAATGTGGCTAGTAGGTTTCTATGTGGTACACAGAAAATACACTTCCTCAGGTTCAAAGCTATATGTAACTCACGAAATATATCAAATATCAATTGGAGTAGCCCTATGTGCTCCTTAAGCAAAGTGTATACAATCCAATCATCCATGTAGACTTCTAGCAACTTGTGTATGGAGTCACAAAATGTTGCAATAACAATCCTGGAGAAGATCGCAGGGGCATTCTTTAGTCCAAAGGGAATCACATTGCATGTGAATGACCACCACTTGGTTATAAAAGTGGTATTATTCTTGTCATCCTTTGAAATTATGACTCAGTGATACCTCGAGAATCCATCTTTAAATGAATAGTCTTCTTTCCCCACAACCTGATCTAACACCTCATCACTGAAGGGTGTCGGAAATGGATTGTGTACACTATGGGGCTAACCCATTGTTTTTCTTCGATTAGAAAGATTAGGCATGTTGTAAGAATTTTTTCTATTTCTCTTTTGACCTTTTCATTTACCTTGGGATTGAGACGATATGGTCTGTTCTTCATGGGTTTCGAGTTAGGTTTTATCTCAATATTCATCTCTCCCATGGTTACTTTTATGCCTTTCAATTCTAAAAATATTTTTGGGAACAGGTCCTTATATTCCTGGAATAGACTCTGGATTTGATTCATGGCTTTCTCATCCTAGTAATCCCCTCTAGAAGCTATTTTAGGATGCTCTTCACTCCCTTTATTTAATTTTTGCAACTTCATAGGGTGGGTAGAGGTGCTACCGGTATGACTAAGTGTAGTATCTTGGATTTATCCGGTTCCTACAGTTGCTTTGAGTGAGGTTCCTAAGTTCTTCTACTTCACTAGGTTCTTCCAAGTCTTTATCAAATTTACAACAAAATATCGATGTTCTGGCAAAGTTATGTTCTTGATTGGACTTAAGAAAATGGGCATGATCTGAACATACTATTGGGATTGATATGGACTTTCAATCATTATTAAATAGTATCTCTCGAATTCTTTGAAGGACCAAGTGAAGCTCATAGGTCCTACCAATAAAAGAAAAGTCTTTGCAAAATTAGTCTTTTAGTGTTTTCCAATGGCTCGTTTGTCTTCTGGTCTCTTCATGTAAGTACCGGGTTTTTGGAATCACACCTAATGAATGGAAAAATAAGTGAACCCATAGCCAAGACGGTACTTGTACAACTTTCCATTGTTTGATGTAATGCTCAACATGCATTCTAGGGTCAGAATGTCCATTAAACAATTCTGCACCATGAAAATCCATGTTCGTCTATGCTATCACTTGGTCACTTCTGAGGAATTTGTATCGGATAGCTCTCTTAGTGTCCTCCCAATATATAAGTGAAGCTATATGAGTGGCCCACCACCTGCGTAGGGTATCCTTCAAAGCTATATCTAGAACCAAGATCCTTTGTTATGGAGAAACTTTTTCGTCTATATCAGTGAGAAATCTATTCAAATATGAAGTACCATTGTATGTTGGGTGATCCCTTATCTCGGTCCCAATCCATCGTGTTACCCTGATAGTTGCGCATTGTCTTCAAAATATTTCATATGAACCATGTTGCCAACTATCAAAAGCTAGTTTTGAGTCTTCCTCGACTGATTGTATACTTTCTCAACTCATAGATCCATCTATAGTTGTGTTGATGCAGTTTGGTCTCATCCCTTTTGTTATGGTGTATAGATGGTCAAGAAATTTTGATTCCATGTTATTATCACTGGCTTAGTGTATCTAGGTCCCATGTATGGATCTAAGGGCTCAACTACTTTTACTCCATTTGCCTCAAACGTCATAGTGTTCCTATTTAAGTCAATGAAAGCATAGTTTTCATAGGCCCAGTCAATCCATAAAAAGGAATGGTAGGGGTTTTCATCTGGCATAATTTCAATCACTTTGAAATAAGCAGTCGTTTTAACCCTTGTAACATCTACTTCCACATCTTCTAGTCTTCCCACTGGAAAAAAGTAGTATTGATTTTCCATTCTTAACTGGATGGGGGAATATACTAACCGAGGTTTACCTATAACCTCCCAGGTCCTTTTAGTTAAGATATTGACATCTAATCCAAAATCTAGGATGACATCCTTAATTTCGAAGTCACCTAATTGGGCTTCCAACCTAAATTATCTCCCCGTTCGTACCTTCCTTCTTTGTATCCTTCGGGTATTCTTCTCGAGAAGGTTGGTGGTTATATTAGTTTCTGGGGTTCCCTCATCCTCCAATATTAGGTACAAGGTATTATGCAACTTATTAGAGAGTCGGTCATCTCCCAGGATCTCAAAGAATAATTGAAACCAAAGGTTAACTATGTCTTGAGACTACTCACGAGGTCTTCTCTAGTTTACAGAGTTTCAGGGTTTAGGAGGTGAGGTAGGATCTTGAATGGTATTGGGTTGAAGGGTAACTCTAGGATGTTTTTCCATTATTTTTGGAGTATATTTTCCTCTAAATATCAATCTCTATTACTTCTTTAAAAAATAGTTTATATTTCAAAGGATCATACATGTCATCCTTGGGGACTTCTTTCTAAATCTTGGGCCGATTGTCTACATTTTCCCTAGTTTTTTATCCTCCATAAGTTATGATGTAGACTTTGGGTAGTCTCCTTTCATATTATCTCTTGATTTATGAGCCTATGAATTTATCTCCTCTTTGTCGAGCCCAGTCCTTCCACTTTGCGATTAGATCTAGGCACTCTTCAATTGCATGGGCATTGGTTCTGCATGGTCGTATCATATGAGGAAATTCTTTGGCCATATGTCCTTGTTCATCGTAATTGTAACATCGACCTAGTCCTCTTCCTCTGGTTCTCCCTCCTCTAAATTCATCTACACCGCCACTTTCTCGGCCTCTTCCCAACCCTTGGGGTGTTTCGTTTATCCTGAATGTAGTCTGGTCTAGTCTATCAACAAGTGAATCTAATGCTCAACATTGGTTTGTAGCATGAGTCGTGGACCCACATAACTTGAAATGTACTATATTTGGAGAAGGTGAGTACTTTTGTAGGATGGGGCAATGTCTTGGTGCATGCCCCTGAGTCTGACATATTTCACAGTATTCGGCTGTTTGAGTGGGTTGGGCACCTGGGAAAGTGTGGTATTGAATTGGTGCATGGAATGGTGGAGTTGTCGATACCTTCACAAATCCTCCCATTGGTCTGGTAGGGGGGTGTCCTATTCCTCTTACCTGCGGACACTCAGTTTCCAAATGCCCCTCTGTATATCATCATGTACACCAAACTTGAGGTCACACTGGCTTGAGTAGAGTAAATTCTTGGATCTTCTCTATGAGTGCGGATATATGTACCTAGAGATTCAACATGTGTGAATCTACCAGAGTTCTGGTTATCCTCAGGCTCCCTAGGTATCCTACCATAGATTCAATCTTCATTGATTCTTCCAAAGCCTCTATCGGTGAGGCTATTCTTTGTTTCATCAAGGGGATTCATGTCAAGGGTACAAACCCTTGGATGTACCATTCCCTTTGATAGTATTCATGAATTAGGTGTGCCAATCTCTCAATACCGTCCTTAAACATTTGATTGTATTCCCATGCAGACTCCCCCTCTCTCTATTGAATCTCACGAAAATCAAAGAGAGATTATTGTTCGGACTGAGGTAACTTGAATTTGAAAATGAATTTCTGATGCACTTGGTTAAGGATAAAGGCCTATTCTTGCACCCCAGGCTCAATATCCTTCATGTACCATTTGAGGGCATGACCCCTCAAGGTAGTATGGAAATCCAATAACTTATTTGCATCCAGGGTCCCTTTGTACCTCCATATGGCCTCACATAGAAACCAATGTTGTTCTACGTTCTCATCCCCTTTACCCCAGAATTTTGGGTATCGGGCGATCACACCTCCCATGTTTCTAGCCATTGTCATTGTTCTTGTTCCTATCAAAATAAATCCTAGTATCCCTAGTTGTTATCTACTATGAGGCCCTACTATCCTTCAATTGGTTGCAGTTGTGGGTCTTGATGAACTGAACGAATTCGATAAATTAATATTTTTCTTGAGTATGAAGCACCGATCTTACCAAGTGTATTGAAAGCACCTGGGGGATGAGCGACTCGGGGATGGTTCCACTGACTTCTGGGCAAGTTTCTTTTTTTTGGGGGGTCTTGTTTTCTTGTACTGGAGAACCCTGCTCCACTTTGTGGTTAAATCCTTCTGATGTCGGGACCGAATGTTCTCTATCTTTCGCAAGATCTAGACGTCCTTCATCCTCTCTTTCTTCTAAACCTTCCTCACCTCGTCCACTCTCCATGGGACTTCTTTCTTTCTACTCTTGTCTTTCATGCAATCTTAGAATCACTAGTATTTCATGTCTTCACAACTTCCCCAACTCTTCTGGCTTCCTTTCATCCATTCTACCTCATTCGATTCCTCTCTACAACACTTCAGACTACTTCACTATTATTTTTACCTTCCCCCACCACCATTTCTCAACTATGGTGGCTCTCCTCAAGGCATGCTCACTTCTTGCGGTTTTATCTTCCCCCATCTGTCAAAGAACTCGTTCCTCTTCTTAGGCCATGAAACTGCCCCAAAATTGCCCAACCCTGAGCACATGGGTTTAGGCTACCATCTCACATGAGGGAATAACTAACATCCCCTCTTC
Source organism: Picea engelmannii (assembly GCA_009831015.1). NCBI lineage: Eukaryota > Viridiplantae > Streptophyta > Pinopsida > Pinales > Pinaceae > Picea > Picea engelmannii. The sequence continues at coordinate 1,645,503 of ML777418.1, forward strand.
CACCAAAAATACCTTGATCTAGAGGGAAATTTTCCTCAACAGTTTTCCCAGAGCCCCTTTCTTGAATATTTCTTTGGCTCATGAAAAATATTGGTGGTTCTCCACTGCAAACTCAGTGATATATCCTTCTAGAGATGTGTCAACCCAGAAATCCATCGCTTGAGTAAGCTGGTGATCTAATTGATGAAGCTCTTCTATCCTTTCTGTATCCTAAGAACTGTTTTTTTTTTTCCATTCTTTGAACTCTGGTGCTTCTTCTAGACGATCTACCCACTAGAACAAATTTTCTAGGAATTCTACCTAGAATATCTCATACTGGTCACTTGGTCTTTCTGAGTACAATAAAATATCATTGGTGGCATCCCAGTTCATATTTGTTAGCTCTGCTTCCTTCAATATGAACATGTCATAGTTACGTTCCCACCACGTCCTAACATCAAACCTATGCATCTGAGGAAGATTTCTCCTTACAAGTCCCCTTTTAAAGTCAAGGTCTTGACAACAAAACCATTTTTTTGGTGCAAAGTTATCAAACCAGGGTCCTTGTCAGGTTACAAACAAAAGGGTATCGATGTATTCTAGTGCACTTGAATTTTCATCCTTCCAAAAGGAAATAGGTCTCTCCTGAAGTGCAATCGAGACAAAAGAACATAGGGAAGGGTAAGAAGATTGCTATAAAGGTTTATAACACAACTATATTGATAACATTTTGAAGCAAGATAGATTATTCAGATCGGATCCTTAACACATCATATACACATAAGAAGAACATAGCTGTACAGAACATCAAAAAACTATAAAGAAATGTAATGCATCAAAAACAATAACATAACAATTCAGAGATACAGGAAGTAAGATAAACTGAGAATTCTCAAAATTTCATCTCCCTTATATTTATATTATAGAAAAAGGTCTTCATCAATATGCATTCTCAGCTTTACAGTAATCTTCTAACATACTCCTCAGAGACAAGATTAGTAAAACATATCTCAACATAATACTAAAGGAGATCATAATCTAGCTAGTCCCTTTCCCTTCCTCATTACATTCTAGCTCTGGATCACACATCCAATTCTCGCCTCTCGATCCTCTCCCTATATTTCACACACATAGATTACAATAAAATACCAAAATACCAATACCATCTGATCATTCCTACACCTATTACATATTACAATACAATTATCATCCATACAGTACAATCGATTTTTCTCTCTTTGAGAATCTGTAGGCCCTCTTCTCTTCTTGATTATGTTGCAACTGTATTGTCTCAAAACTGATTCTACGCTAGCCTTGAACCATTTTCTATTGTTGCGCGTTTCTTTTCTCATCCTTCTTCCCTTGATTGGTTATCTCCTTGATAACTTGCGCAACTTCTCTTATACAAAAACAAAGGGCCCAAAAAATTATATTTGTATATATAGAAACTATTAAATGATTCTCATATGAATTCAAATTATTAAACAGATTGGGATATGAATCATAATGATTATTGGAAGAGATGAGGTGAAAAGCTTCCCTTTCTGCAAAATGATGACTATTTGATTCCTGAATTTCAATTTCTGTTTTTTCATTAATATCCATGACACATAAAGAGGATTCATAATCAGAATTGGTTTCAGGAACCTTCTGTGTTTGGATACAATCAAATTACTGAAAATTATGATTAAAATGTTTTGAATTATGTGATTGTAACTTATGGACAAAATTCAAAAAAATAGAGAAATCTATTGTAAGAGGCATGCTACTGGAAGGAAAATTATTGCTGTCATTTTTAATTAAGAATACTATTTGTTGAATCTCTTCTTTAACATAATTATGCAAACTTTAAATAGTAGTAGGATCAAAGATAATCTGATCTATGTTTTCCTGAGTCTGTTTATTAGCAATTACAACATTCTTCTTCTGAATAGAAGCAACAACATTTTCACTAATAACATCAACTTCATTAATAGTAATAGTATATTCTTGTTCAAGATGAATGTTAGAAGTACAAGGAAGAGAAAAAATGTACTGAAACCACCCCATTAATTCAAATTAAGAGGGAAAGTTTTCATATTTAAACTGTAAACAAACTAGCTTGAATATAGAAAGAAAATTATCGAAAGATTCACCTTGAAACCTACGAAGATTTTCAAGTTTATTGAATACCTTATCATAATCATAATCCTGATAAGCATGGAAAAACATACTTGTGAACTCATCCCAGCTACGAATCAAAGCAACTGGTAAATATCTACACCAGTCTTTGTCTTGGCCTATTAAGGTGAGAGTGAAAATCCTGCACATGACACTTTCATCAATATCAAAATTTTTACCATTTAAAATAAATTGAAAGATGTGATCAAATGCAGAAAAATTTAACTCACCATTGAACTTTACCTTTGAAAAGTGCTTAACTACCTTCATTGGAGTACTGCAAGAAGCTCGACCATAGATGCAACTCCAAATGGGCAGTTTAGAAGGAGCCATTAAAAATAATAATAATGTTAAAACAAATAGCTCAAACAAGAATCAAATTATCATGCACACTCGTCGGTGGCCCTCCTTCTAGCACCAAAAATGTTGATGGCCAAAACTGACCATGTTCAACATTATAGGGAGATCACCCAGTTAGGGTCCCAATTAGACCCTTATCTATTTGGGATGGTGATTCTGACTGGTTCAAATGGGTTTCCAGTTACCCTTGTCCTAAGACTAGTCTAAGATCAACCTAAGCTAAGTTGATCTATATGTACCATCAAAAAATTGAAGGTCCTGTGTATATATATTTGTACATATATATCAACTTGGCTTAGGTTGATCTTAGGCTAGTCTTAGGACAAGGGTAACTAGAGACCCTTTTGAACCAGTCAGAATCACCATCCCAAATGGATAAAGGTCTAATTGGGACCCTGATTGGGTGATCTCCCTATAATGTTGAACATGGTCAATTTTGGCCATCAACAAGTACTTAATGTGACTTTTATAGCTCTTATACCGAAAAGTGATTAACCTTGGTCATTTTAAGGTTTTAGACCCATTTCTTCGTGTAACTTGGATTATAAGGTAATATCGAAGATTATTGCTTCCAGAATTAAATATTTTCTGTCTAAAGGGATTTCTAAGGAACAATTTGGGTTCTTGGATGATAGACAAAAATCATATGCCATTGGAGTGGCCCAGGAGGCTTTGCATAGCATTGCGACAAAGAAGAACAAATATTTGGTACTGAAGTTGGATATGATGAAAGATTATGATATAGTGGATTGGATTTTTCTTAGGTTGGTGTTGTTATAGGTTGGAATCAGTTTGGAAGCTATTGATTGGATCATGGGTTGTTTCAAGTTAGTCAATTTTTCTGTTTGGTAAGTGGAAGTCCTTCTGTTTTTTTTAAGGGATCAAGAGGATTGAGGTAAGGATTTCCTCTTTCACCTTTGATGTTCTTTCTCATAATAGTAGGCCTTACTAGACTTCTCAAGAAGTTGGTCAGAGATGGTATCCTTGAGGGAGTTTTAGTGGAAAATGGTATTAAAATTACACATTTGGTATTTGTGGATGATGTTATTTTGTTTGGGAAAGGATCTTTACAAAAATGGCATGTGTTTAAGGATTCTCTTAATCTTTTCTACAATGCTACTGGAATGGTATTTAGCAATCAAAAGTCTCAATTTTCAAAAAAACAGGAAAAAATACAAGAACTCAAAAGGAAAAGGAAAGATCATAGGGATACCATAGCTTCTACAATGATCATACAATCAAATCCCAAAGAAAGCCTGCCACCGTTTTTGAATTTCTCAAGGCTATGACTAAGATAATGAGGCTAAGCATTTTGGTCAACAGTATTTTGTTCAAACATAATTGTTTTTTGCATCTCAGATGAACCAACTCAACAATAGTTTTATTCCTCTTTTTGTGGGATTTGGAAAGCTTCATCAAATTGTCATCTAGTCTATATTCAGATTAGTTGTTAAGAAAGGCTACATCATAGGCATTAGAAATATTCGTATGAAGATTTCTCTCCTAGAAAATAGTTATTTGATAATATCCTATCTATAACTGTAATATAAAAAATAGGATCTTCAGAAATGTTTTTTTGTGTTTAAAAAGACATTGAAAGGACTAAAAAAGGGGTCGATTGGGAATCAAGGGATTTTTTTGTAAAAACTCATCTGTAAGGAAAAGACAATATTTCCATATTGGCACTAAATGGAAAAGACATTTTGATGGTCATAAATTCTTTTCATATTATTATATGCTTCTTTTTCTTACTTGAATGCATTTTTTATCTATTGCTAAGCATATGATATCTTGGTTGTGAGTAATATAGTGAAAATTTTGTTGATTAAATTGTTCATATAAGATTGCTTTCAAGTACCATGTTCTTATTTCTTAATGATATTTTAGAATGAGAAATCCCTCATACATATTTAGTTCTTTATTTACTTTTTACCATCTAATTTATCAAATTGTTTGTCATTTACTAAGCATGTGAGATGTTTATTTTCCTTTTACATTGAGCCTTATATATTTATTGTATCCTTGATCCAACATTCAACCATTTCTAAATCCTATTCAAAACCTTTATAAAATACCATTGCAATAACTTGATGATGCCCTATTTTTCTCTCTCTCTCAGAGCAAGTGCAAAAAACTACGTGTTTTGACATTAAAAAAAAAAAAACTCATTAAATCTTTCATCGAGTCAAGGTTAACCCAACACACATGCCCCCCACATATTCAATCTACCTAAATCTATGTGTAGACTTTTCATAGGTGAGTTGATAAACCAAATAACTCATTAAGTATTTCACCAAGTCAAGGTTAACCCAACACACATGCCCCCCACATATTCAGTCTACCTAAATCTATGTCTAGATTTTTCATAGGTGACCTGATAAACTAAAGTATGCATGCCTATCCACATCTCATAGACATATGCCCATTTACATGCAATCAATAATGTTTTACAACTCCAAAGTAAATACATTTTTTTTTCTTTCACGGTGGTGACTCAACCATCACTTCCCCGCAACTTCTAAGTGAACATAGGTGGTGAGACACAACAGATAGATAAAACTTCAACAACCATACCTAAACCTAAACTTTCACCATTAGCACAAAATACAACCCACGACACTGTAATAAAACCTGTCCTAGGCCGATCCACTCCACTTGGCTAGGCTCGATTAACCTGTCCTAGGCCTATCCACTCCACTTGGCTCAGCTCGGTTAACCTACTCTGCTATCCAACAACTAAATTCTCTTCTCCTTCACTCTCTGATCCTTCAACTCTACGCTCTGATTCCACTTGTTAGGCAGCGAAAGAATAAACTTAACAAGATTTAATGGCAAAGAAAATTAAACCAAGAACAAACAAGACACAACAACTATTACACAATTCACACACTGATTTATGTGGAAACTCAACAAGGGAAAAACCAATGGGCAATGATAATCGAAATTTTTATTATTCAAGGGAGAATTACAATAGCCAATCACAGGGCTACAACTATCTTTTCCTCTCTTCACATAGTGTGCTACACTACATTGCTCATTGCACACTTCACCTCTATGGGTATGCTCGTATATGTAGCATCTATCAAACATTTAGACAAACTGATTACAATATGAACCACGAGTTAAACAAACTGATTACAATATGATCTACCATTTACACAAACTGTTCATTGTAGTGTTCATGCATGCACATTCTATTTTAAACTGATTTGTTGTTCTTGCAACAGCATGAGAAATTAGTTAAAACGTTTTCAACAGTTACATATATCTATATCTTAAATCTTAGATAACCCACCAAATATATCTGCTGAATATAGATTGGATTGCATGCTCAAATAACCCCGTAAATATATCTGCAGAATATAGATTGGATTGCATGCTCATCCCATGCTGAATATAAATTGGATTGCATGCTAAGATAACCCAGTAAATATATCTGCTGAATATAGATTGGATTGCATGCTTATCTCATAAATTTTGAGAACTCAATAGGTACACGCTGCTCAATGAATCTGTAGATGATAAACCCCTTTCACCACCAATCTAATTCAATAGGCTGCTAGGATCCTCCAATAATCTCTATAACAATAATAAGAAAAAATCTGATATATCTGCAGAGGATAGATCCGTAATCTATGGTTTTGAATTACTGGAAGAAAAAAAGTGGGTTCTTATGCTAATCTCTATAAATACTATAAATACATGTATGATATGCTGGTAATTTATACTAAAGGAAAGAAGATATGCTCATTAAAGAGGCACTTCAATTATCATGAAAAACTCCAATACAAACAAATATCACAAATAGTACATACAAATATGATAGATGTACAAATTTTTATAGATGATGGATCATTGTATAAATAATGACTAAGGCCACCACAGATTGCTAGATTCGAAGGCTGATACAGATACTCGAACTGGTCTTTGAGACGAGCGAAGCCCTGGTAATCTCATTTTCCCGACGATCAATTTCCCCTTGGAGTTATATATAGACATATCCATTTTCCAATCAATTACCATTATCAACCCACTGTTGTTCACTGTTACTACAGGAAATAATGGAAAGCGGCATTCTGCCAAACCGCTGGTGCGTAGGTCACACCATACTTCATATTTTTCTGCTTCATTCAACTTCCACATCCGAACACAATCAGCTTCCTTCTGCTCCACTAGCACCACTTGCCCATCGTGTTGACCTAAATTTTCAGGAAAAATCCTTCTGCATCCCTCCGGTACTG
>ML777418.1:1652292-1667449 GCA_009831015.1 Picea engelmannii
ATTCTAAATCATAAATAGACATCGCAATTATTATATTGTCACCTGGACCTTGTTGACCCCTTCGGTCGATATAATAATTGCCCAGCAGAAGAGTGCAATGCCTTGTGGAAGAATCGAAGGCCATTCCAGTGAACAAGGAACCAGATGTAGGAGGACGAGGGAGCTGTCTCCAAGTCCTGGTACCTGGAGTGCCTATGGAAAGATCCAACCTATCCCCTTTTATATGGCAACAGAATATGCTCTTACAGGTATCTACAACGATGTGATTGAGCAAAGGAAGTTTGTAAATGTCCGAACCTCTTCCTTCTATAGCCCAATATTCCACATCATCTTTCCAATCCCATTGGAACTGAATCAGAAACCCAGGGGTAGAATGCAACGACCAGTTTGGAACAATTCGTTGGAGGGCATCACGGGAAGACAACAGATAATTCCATTGTTTACAAACAGTCCTCATTTTGCCAATAACCCTCATGGGCAGCCTGGCTAAAATCATATTCAACAAATCTTCTTGGAGCTTTTGCCAAAGCTCTGCTTCCATTGCTAAAATATTTATTTCTCACTCAAAGTATAAAAAATATTTTTCTTACTGTTGTAACTATTTTTTCTTTGACCTCTCTGCTCAGTCAGCTATTTTTCAGCCGCAACTCCAAGAACACAAAGCTCGAATCAATAACCTCTATGCTCAGTATGCTATTTTTCAACCGCAACTCCAAAAACACAAAACTCGAACCAATGACCTCTACTGAAAACTGCCTCAGCAACTATTCTATCCTATTCTATTCTATCCCATCCGAACAAGAAGCGAGTTCACTATTTATATTATGAAAACTTTACAATAAAATAAAAAACGACGCTTGAGAAATAAAAAACGACGCTTGAGACGAACCACGTTGTTGGCAATCAAGGTCCACCTATCGAAAGGTTCTCTCCAAAAGTAGTTTTTAACAATAAAAACCAACTAATTCACCTTTATTTGTGGTATTTTTATTATTTAAGATATTTTGCAGGTTGCCCTTTACTAAAATAGTGGACATAAATTAACTTGTGAGAGGGTTTTTAGGTTTATAGAACACTAGTTATTATATTAACGATGGTTAATTAAGTTACTTATAATTACAATATCTTATTATTTTTATTATTGTATTTTATTAATATAAACTAATTTTAATTTCCATTATATTTTTAAATTATAAATAAGATTTATTTAAATGTATTTAATATGATTGTTTTTATAAATATATTAATTTTTTATATTTTTTATTAATTTTTTATATTTTTCTACTGAATGTTGAGATGATCAAGCTCCGCGAGCAGTTGACAGATAGGCTTGCACTCCTCTTGTCGATGATGCTTGAATACTTGCAGACATTGCTCTTTTAGTCATTAGGTCAATGAGAACTTCTTCGACAATTTTCTCTACGACGCTAAGCTCGACTAACATGCACGCTAGTGGCTGAATATAAATGGTTCGAAGGGTAACTGCTTAATGCAATGGGATGGTTGGTAATAACGTAGTGATCACTATGAAAAATCAACTAATCTGTGGGCTCAGATTCACGGTTGGAAAAAGTGTTCTCATTGCGTGGCGCGACAGGATAAATAGTTAACTTGGAAACAGATCTCTTGCAATGGGAGAGAAGCCTTCATTAACTTAGTTCCGTCTATTTTAGCGTGGTTCCAATGGTCTAGTGGTGAACTTTTCGATCATAAATGCCTTTCTACCCATTCAGGCCGTCAGTCTAATGGTTATACTGCTTCCAATGACTATATTGCTTCTCCATGGCGAAGTGCCATGTGACATTGTTATGATATTCCAGCGAAGCTCCAATTCTGCAATTTTTCTTTCTGCGAAGTCCCCTCGGGAACCTTCTGTAACTTTTCAATCTTAGCTCTCTTCTTACTTAGTTTTCTATCCTTCCTTCCAGTGAGTTTCGTCTCGAAATTCTATTTTCCATTCTGATTCTTATCTTCTTTCGACAGAGTAACTTCACGCAGTTGAGGTTCGTTTCTATAATTCAAGGGTAATACTTCATCTGTATCTAGAATAGGTACTTCAATCTTCTGCGGGTCTTCTAGTGTTCTTCTTACTTCGACATCCAATTCTATGGTCCTCAATAGCTTCGCTCGGTTCTCTTGTTCTTCAATCAAGTGTGACATCCTCATAGTCATAAAATCTTTTAATTCTTATTTCTTATGCTCCAAGATTTCATTTTCTTTCCTTCTGGCCTAATCTTTTTCAATCCATGGTTTTCCTAGTAACATAACAAATGGAGCGTTGTTCTCAATAAATTTAACAACTTCAAATTCTTCTTCTGTCGAAGTTCCATGAGCACTCATAAATATCCTCGTAATTCTTCCACATAGGTTTATCAACTTTCCTATGAATAATCCTATTCCTCCCAATCAAGGAGTCATAGCAGGATTTCCTAGAATTTCTCAAGTTCTTTCTATCATGATATTCACCTGTGTTTCTTCATCCAGAACATAATCAACGTCATATTCTCCTATTCTTGCTTCAATGTATTCTTTTTCTTTAAATACCTTTGATAAACTAACATGTCGGTGGTCTTTTAGGGTTTCTTGCATCTGTAGCAATACTTTCTCAGATTCTTTTTGGGGTTCTATCATAATCTCAGTTTCTTGATCTGTCTTAGGGTTTTCTTGGTTCATATTCATTCTTTTAATCTTAGCAATAATTCTAGGGAAATCCAATACTTCATGGTCCATAGATTTACAACATAGGCAACTAGGTCTTCTTCCAGGGCATTCCTTAGCCAAATGTCCTGGTCTTCTGCAAGTGTAACAAATGGTTAATGCTCTTTTTCTTTTAAATCATCCCCAGCCTCTCCTATAATGCGCACTAAGATCATGGTAGATAACCTGGAATAAATTATTTCTAGGGTCCTGCATCCATTCATTAGTCCAAACATTCTTTCTATGCATAGGTATAACATATCTTTCATTATTCTTATCAGATATACTCATATCAAATATTCTTTCTTCTATCAATGCCCTAGTTTTCAAGCTAGGAATTTTTTTATCAAACATACCTAGATTCATACTTTAGAAACAAAAATTTCCACTAATCTTACTTCTATAGAGCACAAAGCTTTCAGATCTAAAACATTTTCACTATTATTACCTTTATTAGAGCACAAAGCATTCATATCTTAACTCTTTTCTTCAGATCAGACTTCTTTCTTTAGCACAGAGCTTCATAAATCAAGTAGAATACTGTGCACTAGAGCGACAGATCTATGCACAGAGCTTTCACAATTTCAGGTCAGGTCTTCGTACAAAGCTTCTTCTTCCTTAGTTCCCAACAATAACAGTTTCTGTCCCAGAAACAGAACTATTTATGGGCACAAGGGGTAGACCTAGGGTTCAATGCTACAACAACGCACCAACAAAGTCCTAATTGTTGGCCCTTTCGGCATCACCTGCGAAGAAAATGAAGTCTCACCCGAGGTAGAGGCAGGGGTGGTTGCAGGACTCTAGTGTCTGTAACCTTAACTGGGACATATATATGTGATTCTAACACTTAACAAAGCACTCAACAATTAACATTCATCAATATTCAGTTCCTAGTTACAGCGCAATAAAACCCTAATCACAGTACAATGCAGTATTCATTCAGATCTAGCATTTAGCAACACTTAGCATGATAGAAAAGATCATATCTTACTAGACTCGGCATTCAACACATGTATATAAGTCATATCTAATATCCATCCATACTATTAAGAACATAGCATTAACATATCTATCATTTATCTAGGTTATAGCACTAATAAATAAATAGATAAACACATCAACATATCACACAAAGCAGAGCAACACAATGTGTACGTGGTTCACCCCCACCCTGGGGCTACATCCACCAACTCTTCTCTTCTTTATTATATTCAATCAGTCATCTACATGCATAGAGCCACAAAAACCCTACTCCCCATAGGACAGGAGATCTGCGTGCACCTCGCCAGATCCTCCTTCCCCAAGCTAGGTCTAGCACAAAGCCTTACACAGTCTGTCACAACCACTTTCACATAGCTCTGCAAGTCTCATATAGTATGCACAAAGAATTTACAATCACTAGCACTTAGCACTTAACTCTTTCGATCACATAGATCGAATTACTTCCTACATCACCTAGCTTCTTATTTATACTTTACAAAATAGGCCTAAACATGGGTAAACCCATGGGATGACATTCCCATACCCATTACATAATCCCAAATCCCCAAAAGGACCTAAAAGGGTCTGAGATCCTGCGATCTCCACTTTGTCTTGCGCTCTGCCTTCGACAGCCTTTCGAAGTCCCAAAATGGTCAAAAAGACCAAGGATCCTCAAAACTTGGTCAAGGGCCAACAAGATACTTGTTCTTTAGAGTTACCTTGTTCAACTACATGAAGGCAATGCAAAGTTCCAATGTTCCATCCTTTTTCTTCACAAATAATACTAGGGCACCCCAAGGTGACACAGTTGGACGTATATACCCCTTCTTCAGAAGCTATTCAAGTTGCATTTGCAATTCCTTCAATTCTGATGTGCTCATCCTATATGAGGTCTTGGATACTAAGGCTTCTCTAGGAATCACATTTATGGAGAAACAAATATCTCTTTTAAGAGGTAATCCTGGTATTTCTTTAAATACATTTTCAAACTCCTTTAGGATTGCATAATATTCAATATTACGAACCTTATCTTTAGGTTTCTCTTCCATATGCACTGCAAATATTTGACACCCTTTCCTATAAATGTTCTTCAGCTACAAGGCTGAAACTTATCTGATGGTTACTTCCCTGGGAATTCCTTGTATTGTCCTTAAATTCCCTTCCTCATCCAAGCAAGTAAATTCCTTATTATAACAGTCTAGGACAATATGATGTTGGTCCAACCAATCCATACCAATTAGGAAGTTATAGGAACATAAAGGTATAATGTTCAAATATTCCCTAGTGCTCAGTCCATTCATGTCCATTGGGCATGCCTTAACCATCTCATTAATTTCTCTTTTAGCTCTTGTAGCCAGTTGTACCAACCAAGATTTTCCAAGCTTTCTTATTTGAAAATGAAATCTTTCCGCCATATTAGGATCTAGATAACTATGACTAGCTACTAAATCAATTAAAATATCAATGGTTTGGTTGTTGATATTACCTTCCACTTCAATCATATGTGATTGAAACTCAATTTTCTTGTTGTCCAGGGATGCATAGATCCTAAGTACATTTCTACCCATGTCCTCCATTGTATTAACTTGTTTTACATTGTGAACAATCCTCACTTTTTAACCTTTGTGAGGGAAATCTCTGTACATATGATCTCCCCCACAACCCCAACATTAAATAGGTGGTTTCCTTGGTATTTTCCTCACTGTCTTAGTCATTCTGGGTTCTTTAGAAGCTAGTTGTCCCTGAGAGAATTATTTTTGAAGAATGGTGTCTTAGTGCCCTTGTTCCTTTGTTTCATCTTTTTTTTCTTCTTGTCTTCCCAATATTTTTGTAAAGTTGGTCTTCCTTTATGTTGATCATTACTCGACATTGCTTCACTACCAGTGGGCCTATTCAGTACCCTGATGAAGTTGACTTGGAACCATGTCTGTATTTAACCATTGCCAACGTGCCTATTCACCCCGGAAGGTTTGCACATATTTCCCACACAAATGTTCTTTCAAACCTTTAATGTCACCCTTTAGATTTAGATATTTGGATAATTGCTTTTAGAATTTGGGTGAAGACAACGGGGTGGTACAGGAGGGTTTTCTTGAAGTACTAGATGCAATACCAGTTGAGTTTGACCTCACTAGTTTCTCTTCAACTACCAAAGTAGAGGCTTTAAATTATGGTGGGGATGTTAGGGATTCAAAGTAAAGAATGTCGACAATTCTTTCCTTTTAAAAATTAAGATTATAATTATTAAAACATATCTTAATGTTCCCCATGGATAATGGTTAATGTATAATAAAGGTGAAAAATCGATATGGATGACCTTTAGATAAAGGAAATCCTATAAAATGATAGAGAACAATTTTCCCCATGTAGGTCAACCAATGTTCAGTAGGAAAGATTCCCCATATCATAAAATCCAATCAAAATCAAAACAAACCATTTTTTTTTTTTTTTAAATTCACACAAAGAATGAAAGTGCGAATTTGAAAGAAAAGAAAATTGCAAAGCCAAAAATTAAAAGAAAACGTCACACCTAAAACTAGGGGGCAGTCATGACTAAAAGGTAAAGTTACATCATGTTGGTTGGAATTGGGGGAGGCGAAGGGCCCATAGTTATAATAGTAGAGGCATTTCAATGTAAGGTGGACTAGGTCCACTATAGTATTAAATAAGGCCCACAATGGTAGTTAGATATAATAAAGGTAAGAGGACTTACTAGAAGGTCATACTTATAGAAGGTTCCTCCTCTAGAATGTTCTTAGATGGTTGGTAGCACTATATAAAGGGGTTCAAGCAATGTAATGTGATATGAAGAGAAGTATTGTATTTGGAGTGGTAACTCAATAGAAGGATGCCCCCTCGAAGTGGCAAGTGAACAAGAGAGGAACCCTTCCATAATAGGATCCATTGTATGGTGCCTTGGATTGGAGAAACCATATCTCTCTTTTTAAGTGTCGGTAATGTAGGGTTTTAGACGTACGCCATTCTCCCATCCTGGTCAAAGGACACCATCCAGTTGTGCTAGCTTGACTGCTCTAGACTATCACATTTCAGCTACTAGGAATGTTCCTAACCAATGCATGCGCAACTTGCCTCGATGTTTATGATAATGACTATCATAGAGGAGTACCTTATTTCCTTGGGCATAACTCTTAGTCTTAATGTGTCAGTCGTGACAAGATTTTTCCACTAACTGTTGAAAATATGCTAGGAACCTTGCTTCTTCAAGTTCCTGCAGGTCTGCAATCCTTTGCACAACTCATGCATCGTCAGTCATGTGTGTATCCTGCGATATATAGATACTAGGGGTAATAAAATAAGGCACTCCTTCCCATAGACTAGCTGAAACGAGGTGTACTTATGCATCTTCTTTATGGTGGTCCTATAATCCCACAAGACTACTGGAACTCTATCATCCCAGTCTTCCCTATTTGCGGATCATACCTTTGTCAGTTTGCTTTCTAGAATCTTGTTGAATTCCTCTACTGTGCCATTATCTTGTGGATAATAAGGATTGTTCTTATGGTGCTATATAAGAAATTGTTTCGTCAATGTTGCAATTGTGATGCTAATGAAATGGCTTCCTTGATCGCTAGTCAGGTGCCTAGGACATCCAAACCAAGCAATAATGTTCTCAAATATAAATCTAGTAGTTGTATATGTTCAAACATCCTGGACTTATTCTGCTTCATCCTACCGCGTAAGATAGTCTATTGTGGTAATAATATATCTAGCCTTTGAATGCCTTGTGGGCGGGTTAATTGGTCCAATAAAGTCAACAACCCACTTCTCAAAGGATTGCAGTTCCCTAGCCAACTAAAGAGGTAAGTCATCTATGCATGATGGCTTCCCTACTCATTGGCAAATGTCACATGATCTAGCATAAAATTTAGCATCTTTGAATAATATTGGCCACCATAGTCTGGCTTGGAGAATCTTCTGTCATGTAGCTTTCCCTCCAACGTTCCCTCCTGAAACTCCACTGTGGCATTCCCTTAGGATATATTGCATTTCATGGTTTAGGAAACACCTTTTGAGAATGCTATCAAGTCCCATCATATAAAGTTGGCCTACGATCAACTGGTAATCAACTGTCCGGACCAATAGGTGCCTCTTCTGGGTTGCAGAATAATTCACTGGGCAGTTTCCTGTACTGAGGAAAGAAACAATCTCTTTGAGATATTCTGGGATGGATTCAATCCAAAATAGGTCTGCATTGGGGAGCTAATCATCCACTACTCCTCCACTTTCCCATTATTCCAATATTGATAGGTGATCCAATCCTACATTATATCTTCCAGGTTTGACAATCACCTCAAAGGAAATATCCTGAAAGAGTAAGAGCCACCTGCAAATCCTTCCTTCAAGGACATGCTTATTTAAAAGGTATTTCAATGCAGAATGGTCAGTGAAAAACTTAAAATGAGAACCTAGTAAGTAGTGTCGAAACTTTTGCAATGCATAAATCATAGCCAAACCTTCCCTTTTGGTTGTTCTATAGTTGCGTTCATCTTGAGACAGTTTTCTTCTAGCAAAGTATATAGGTTGGTCGATATTCCCTTTTCCTAGTTGCGCTAATATATCTCCTAGCGCAATGCCCAATGCATCCACATGTACATGGAATTCAATTTCCTAGTTCGACTATATAAGAATCGGTGCAATACTAAGTTTTTCCTTGAGTGTATCAAACGCCTTATCACACTCAACCATCCAGTGAAATGATTTAGATTTATTTAGTAATTTATCCAATGGTGTTGTAATACTGTCATATCTTTTGATGAACCTACGGTAGTATCCTGTAATCCCAAGCATCTTGCACAAATTTTTAGCACTTGTAGGTGGCGACATGTTCAGGATAACCACAAATTTAGCTGGATCTACCAGGACTCGTTCCCGAAAAACAATGTGGCCTAGTAGGTTGCTATGTGGTACACAGAAAATACACTCCCTCAGGTTCAGAGCTATATGTAAGTCACAAAATCTATCAAATATCAACTGGAGTAGCCCTGTGTGCTCCTTAAGCAGAGTGTATACAATCCAATCATCCATGTAGACTTCTAACAACCTGTGTATGGAGTCACGAAATGTTGCAATAACAATCTCGGAGAAGACAGCAGGGGCATTCTTTAGGCCAAAGGGAATCACGTTGCATGTGAATAACCCCCACTTGGTTATAAAAGTGGTATTCTTCTTGTCTTCCTTTGAAATTATGACTCAGTGATACCCCGAGAATCCATCTACAAATGAATAGGCTTCTTTCCTCGCAACCTAATCTAACACCTTATCACTGAAGGGTGTCGAAAATGGATTGTGTACACATGCAACGTTTAGACTCCTATAGTAAAAAATGACTTGAATGTCCTCAATACCCATTTTACTTTGTATCATTATGGGGCTAACCCATTCTTCTTCTTCGATTAGAAAGATTAGGCATGTTGTAAGAATTTTTTCTATTTATCTTTTGACCTTTTCATTTACCTTGGGATTGAGACGATATGGTCTGTTCTTCATGGGTTTCAAGTTAGGTTTTATCTCAATATTCATATCTACAATGGTTACTTTTATGCCTTTCAATTCTAAAAATATTTTTG
This sequence comes from Picea engelmannii, assembly GCA_009831015.1. NCBI lineage: Eukaryota > Viridiplantae > Streptophyta > Pinopsida > Pinales > Pinaceae > Picea > Picea engelmannii. The sequence goes on from ML777418.1 coordinate 1,661,559, forward strand.
GGAATAGGTCCTCGTATTCCCGCAATAGACTTTGGATTTCATTCATGGCTTTCTCATCCCAGTAATCCCCTATAGAATCTATTTTAGGATGCTCTTCACTCCCTTTATTTACTTTCTGCAACTTCATAGGGTGGGTATAGGTGCTACTAGTATGACTAGGTGTAGTATCTTGGATTTATCTGGTTCCTACAGTTTCTTTGATATTGAGGTTCTTAAGTTCTACTTCATTAGGTTCTTCCAAGTCTTTATCAAATTTACAACAAAATACCGATGTTCTGGCAGAGTTATGTTCTCGATTGGACTTAAGAAAATGGGCATGATCTGAACATACCATTGGGATTGAGATGGACTTGCAATCATTAGTAAATAGTATCTCTCAAATTCTTTGAAGGACCAAGTGAAGCTCATAGGTCCTACCAATAAAAGAAAAGTCTCTGCAAAATTAATCTTCTAGTGTTTTCCAATGGCTCGTTTGTCTTTCGGTCTCTTCATGTAAGTACCAGGTTTTTGGAATCACACCTAATGAATGGAAAAATAAGTGAACCCATAGCCGAGATGGTACTTGTACAACTTTCCATTGTTTGATGTAATGCTCGACATGCATTCTAGGGTCAGACTGTCCATTAAACAATTCTACACCATGAAAATCCATGTCCGTCTATGCTATCACTTGGTCACTTCTAAGGAATTTGCATCGAATAGCTCTCTTAGCGTCCTCCCAATCTATAAGTGAAGCTTAATGAGTGGCCCACCACCTAGCTGGGGTATCCTTCAAAGCTATATCCAGAACCACGATCCTTTGTTATGGAGAAACTTTTTCGTCTATATTAGTGAGAAATCTATTCAAATCTAAAGTACCATTGTATGTTGGGTGATCCCTTATCTCGAGCCCATTCCATTGTGTTACCCTAATAGTTGCGCAATGTCTTCAAAATATTTCATATGAACCATGCTGTCAACTATCAAAACATAGTTTTGAGTCTTCCTCGACTGACTGTATACTCCGCCAACTCATAGATCCATCTACAGTTGTGTTGATGTAGTATGGCCTCATCCATTTTTTTATGGTGTATAGATGGTCGAGAAATTCTGATTCCATGTTATTATCATTGGCTCAGTGTATCTAGGTCCCATGTATGGATCTAAGGGCTCGACTACTTTTACTCCATCTGCTTCAAACGTCATAGTGTTCCTATTTAAGTCAATGAAAACATAGTTGTCGTAGGCCCAGTCAATCCATAAAAAGGAGTGGTAGGGGTTTTCATCTCGCATAATTTCAATCACTTTGAAATAAGCAGTCGTTTTAACTCTTGCAACATCTACCTCCACATCTTCCAGTCTTCCCACTGAGAAAAAGAAATATTGATTTTCCATTGTTAACTGGATGGGGGAATAGACTAACCGAGGTTTACCTATAACCTCCCAGGTCCTTTTAGTTAAGCCATTGACATCTAATCCAAAATCTAGCATGACATCCTTAATTTCGAAGTCACCTAACTGGGCTTCCAACCTAAATTCTCTCCCCATTTGTACCTTCCTTCTTTGTATCCTTTGGGTATTCTTCTCGGGAAGGTTGGTGGTTATATTAGTTTCTGGGGTTCTCTCATCCTCCAGTATTAGGTACAAGGTATTACAAAACTTCTTAGAGAGTTGGTCATCTCCCAGGATCTCAGAGAATAATTGAAACCAAAGTTAACTATGTCTTGAGATTTCTCATGGGGTCTTCTCTAGTTTATAGAGTTTCAGGGTTTAGGAGGTGAGGTAGGATCTTGAATGGTATTATGTTGAAGGGTAACTCTAGGATGGTTTTCCCTTATTTCTGGAGTATATTGTTGTCTAAATATCTCTATTAATCCTTTAAAAAATAGTTTATGTTTGGCCATGGCCGTATCATATGAGGAAATTATTTGGCCATATGTCCTTGTTCATCGCAATTATAACATCAACCTAGTCCTCTTCCTCTGGTTCTCCCTCCTCTAAATTCATCTGCACCACCACTTCCTCGGCCTCTTCCAGACCCTTGGGGTGTTTCGTTTATCTTGAATGCAGTCTGGTCTAGTCTTTCAACAAGTGAATCTAATGCTCAACATTGGTTTGTAGCACGAGTCGTGGACCCACATAACTTGAAATGTACTATATTTGGAGAAGGTGAGTACTTCTGTAGGATGGGGCAACGTCTTGGTGCATGCCCCTGAGTCCGACATATTTCACAGTATTCGACTGTTTGAGTGGGTTGGGCGCTTGAGAAAGTGTGGTATTGAACTGGTGCATGGAATGGTGGAGTTTTCGATACCTTCACGACTCCTCCCATTGGTCTTGTAGGGGGGTGTCCTATTCCTCTTACCCGCGGACACTCAGTTGGCAGAAGCCCCTCTGCATATCATCATGTACACCAAACTTGAGGTCACACTGGCTTGAGTAGAGTTAATTCTTGTATCTTCTCTGTGAGTGTGGATATATGTACCTAGAGATTCGACATGTGTGAATCTACCAGAGGTATGGTTATCCTCAGGCTCCCTGGGTATCCCGCCATAGCTTTAATCTTCATTGATTCTTCCAAAGCCTCTATCAGTGAGTCTATTCTTTTTTGCATCAAGGGGATTCATGTCAAGGATAGAAACCCTTGGATGTACCATTCCCTTTGATAGTATTCATGAATTAGGTGTGCCAATCTCTCGATACTGTCCTTAAACATTTGATTGTATTCCCATGCGGACTCCCCCTCTCTCTGTTGAATCTCGCGAAACTCAAAGAGAGATTGTTGACTTGAGTTCGAAAATGAATTTATGATGCACCTGGTTAAGGATAAAGGCATGTCCTTACACCCCAGGCTCAATATCCTTCATGTACCATTTTAGGGCACGACCCCTCAAGGTAGTATGGAACTCCACTAACTTATTCGCATCCAAGTTCCCTTTGTAACTACATATGGCCTCACATAGAAACCAATGTTGTTCTATGTTCTCATCCCCTTTACCTGAGAATTTTGGGTATCAAGCGATCGAACCTCCCATGTTTCCAGCCATTGTCGGTGTTCTTGTTCCTATCAAAATAAATCCTAATGGCCCGAGTTGTTATCTACTAGGAGGCCCTACTATCCTTCAATTGGTTACAGTTGCGGGTCTTGATGAACTGAATGAATTCGATAAATTAATATTTGCATGAGTATGAAGCACCGATCTTACCAAGGGTATTGAAAGCACCTGGGGGATGGGCGACTCAGGGATGGTTCCACTGACTTCTGGGGGAGTTTCTTTGTTCTGGGGGTCTCATTTTCTTGTACTGGAGCAACCTTCTCCACTTCGTGGACGAATCCTCCTAAGGTCGATACCGAATCTTCTCTATATTTTGCAAGATCTAGACGTCCTTCATCCTCTCTTTCTTCTAAACCTTCCTCACCTCATCTGCTCTCCATGGGACTTCTTTCTTTCTACTCTTATCTTTCACACAATCTTAGAATCACTAGTATTTCATGTCTTCGCAACTTCCCCAACTCTTCTGGCTTTCTTTCATCCATTCTACCTCATCTGATTCCTCTCTACAACACTTCAGACTACTTCACTGCTATTTTTACCTTCCCCCACCACCATTTATCAACTATGGTGTCTCTCCTCAAGGAACGCTCACTTCTTGTGGTTTTATCTTCCCCCATCTGTCAAAGAACCCGTTCCCCTTCTTAGGTCATGAAACTGCCCCAAAATCGCCTGACTCTGAGCACATGGGTTTAGACTACCATCTCATACGAGGGAATAACCAACATCCCCTCTTCCACTAAAAATACCTTGATCCAGAGGGAAATTTCCCTCAGTTGTTTTCCTAGAGCCCCTTTCTTGAATATTGCTTTGGCTTGTGAAAAATATTGGTGGTTCTCCACTGCAAACTCAGTGATATATCCTTCTAGAGATGTGCTAACCCAGAAATCCATTTCTTGAGTAAGATGGTGATCTAATTGATGAATCTCTTCTATCCTTTTTGTATCCCAAGAACTGATTTCTTTTTCCCGTTCTTTGTGTTAATGTTTAAGCCATTATTATAGATTTTTTCATTTCATTAGATAACAATAGCATAATCCAAGATCACTGAGAAATACACAATCACAAGAGACACAACATTTATCCTGGGAAACCCTATAGGGGAAGAAAACCTAGCAAAACTTCCTTAATATAGATAGCCAATACAATGCCAAGATATCTCTATGCTAAAAAATAAAGTCCTCTCCCAAGATATGTGCCACTCTCTCTCTCATTTACCGGTAACAGATCAGAACTTGTCTCTCAAACTGAGCAAGTGAGTTATTTATAAGTGAGGTGCTAACCTTCTTTATTTATACAAGTCTGGCACGTGTGAAGTGTCTCTTCACTGGCAGGGCCGACTTCTCAAACTGGGTGGGTAAACCCACCTTTTGTTATTCACAATTTTGGTCATCGTGATGATGGTATGATGATAGAAAATCAAGCTCTTCACTAAGAACACTTTCCTGAGAAAAGTTACATTTGTCTGCTTCCAGAAATCATACTTTTAAGGGAGGTTTGCAGGCTACCTATATATTTGCTTGTGAGAATGCCTGATTCTCACAGGCTACATTAAGCTGGAGTGCGAGGGGTTCACACTATACCTAACTATCAGGGTGTGAACATCTTCTAAAGGAAGGAAAAAGATAAAATCTCGAACCTTCTAGAAGGATGAGTTGGTTTGCGAATGGTTATCTAAGTACTAGTTTTCCTGATATCTTGGGATCATTCCTATCCTAGTAACTAATCTATTCTCTCCTATAAATTGAAGAGAATGCTCATGGAAGGGGTTAATAGGAAGAAAACTAGCAAGAGATTGATTGGAGAATTATTGAAAGCTTGTATGAAGGACTGATGCTACAGCAACTAGAGACACCAGCAAGGTCATCAAAAGTGGTTGATTTTCTTCATGCATGAGCAAGTGTGTGTGTCAGAGCTAGGAGCCATCGAAAGGAGATCTACAACATCAAGGCTTAGGTTGTAAGTTTCACTTTCAATTAATTCAATACAGTAATATGTCCCTTTCCCATAAAGATGATGTCACTTTATTACATAACTCCTTGATCATATGTATAGATTAGCTATTGAATATATTGATTGGCTTTCACTTCGATTGGTTTGTACTGTTGTGATCTGAACGACACAAGAGCGTTGGAGTGAATCTTGGAACAGCAGAGACCTAAGGAAGCGTTCATAAGGTATGTCCATGATCCTTGTCTCTTAGTTCATTCAATAGTCTAGATCTAGGGAAAGTGTATTATCCTGTCCTGTTTTGTTCTAGATCCAGGTGGATCTAGGGAGATCGGTTTATGTCCGCACTTACGGATTAATCCTGAAACAAAATTGGCGACTCCACTGGGGAAAACAGACTGATTCTCTAGAAGATTTTCGAATTACCAATACTAGAGAGGACTATCTCATTCGTCGCGGTGAACGACCTTTTGTGCAATTAAATCCTTCTGAAGAAGCAGTTGTTACAATTTTGTTTCAGGATTAATCCATAAGTGCGGACACAAACCGATCTCCCTAGATCCACCTGGATCTAGAACAAAACAAGACAGAATAATACACTTTCCCTAGATCTAGACTATTGAATGAACTAAGAGACAAGGATCATGGACATACCTTATGAACGATTCCTTAGGTCTCTGTTGTTCCAAGCTTCACTCCAACGCTCTTGTTCCATTCAGATCACAACAATACAAACCAATCGAAGTGAAAGCCAATCAATATATTAAATAGCTAATCTATACATATGATCAAGGAGTTATGTAATAAAGTGACATCATCTTTATGGGAAAGGGACATATTACTGTATTGAATTAATTGAAAGTGAAACTTACAACCTGAGCCTTGATGTTGTAGATCTCCTTTCGATGG
>ML777418.1:1667853-1678705 GCA_009831015.1 Picea engelmannii
TTGAAAAAGACATATAGAGATTGTTCATTGATAAATGATTGTTTGCATTGACATCTGAAAGGAAATTGTGCATTGCATTGTAGTATCGAGTTGATTTGGAAAATTTTCTCTCTCTCCCATAACTAGGATTCATGGAATGAAAAGAGTCATATTTCATTATCATCCTTGCATTATTTGGGTCAGAGTCATACAACATGAGTTTCACTTCCATTACCTTCGAGTAAACAACAGCTCTTAAAAAACATTGCGTAATCTTAAAATTTATCTACTAACTCTTTTCTAGGGCTCTTTTACACCAACATATTAGCTAGGCTAGTGCTTTGGAGTAGGAAGAGAGATACACTCTCCAAAATCTCAAAAACACACAATAACATCTTGAGTTAGGGAGTGTTAAATTCCATTGACAACATATTGTCCTGGGATGCCCTTCTAACACAAGGGTTAAGCACTAGGTCGCATTGGTGTTGGCAGAGTTACTAACCCTGCTTTGTTGACATCAATGTAGAGATTCCACGTATTACGGGGATCACTCCGAGGTATACCCACAATTATGAGCAGAAGCCTTTGAGTTGATTTCGGGCTAGATAACCTGCCCTTGCGTGTGGATCGAACTGACGACTATTCCCTCAGGTTGTCTGTTGTTTGTGGTGACCTTAGTGGCCTATCTCTCTAGGTTCTTACCCAAGGTGACTGTGGAGGGGAAAGTCTTCAGAGTACCTGGAATTGATGTTGGCCAGACTCACTCGGGCTCCTTGGAGGGTATACCCACGATTATGTGTGGGAGCTTGCACCAGGGTGTAAGTCTGTTAAGAAGGTCGTTAGCGTAACTTTTCCACCCCAGCCACACCCCTTCTCGTCTCGTCGTTGCGATGTTGGATTTCATCACCAACTAGTGGCTTCGAAATTAGAAGGTATTGTTTTCTTGGTGATTGCTTCCTAGATTTTCCTTACTAGTGTTTGTTGAGTGTTTCTCAAAGTTGACCATAGGATTTTCTTTGCGGAGCTTGTTACTTGTTTACAATTGCTCCCCCACGACGTTCACGTAGAATGCAAGGTTTATCTCCGGAACATCCAGACGTGTCACAACCCTTGCATACGAAGACACCTGAGGGTACCCCTGAAGGTTCCCCTCATCAGAGTGAAGTCCAAGACGTTTCTACACCACCTCCACGGGTAGAACGCACTGATTCTCTAGAATATTTTTGAATTACCAATACTAGAGAGGACTATCGCATTCGTCGCGGTGAATGACCTTTTGTGCAATTAAATCCTTCTGAAGAAGCAGTTGTTACATCTTCTAAATCAGCTGTTGGGCCTTCTTACGGTGTAGTAGGTCAAGATCCTTTTTGGTCTGGTGATTTCCGACGATTCCTTTTCGGTACTGAGTCACCCCCTGTCTACGAAATCAACCCTCCCATGTCTTCTGAGACAGAAACTACACCCGAGACTACCACTTACCATTTTGTTCTCCCTCTCGAGATGGCCCATCTCACGAATACTACGAGTGTCCAAACCGAGACTACTGCAGCTACTCTTGCTCCTATCAATACCTAGCGAATACCTGATGTCATCCCAACATTACCACCCAAGTACCATGCGTTGAATGCTTTGTTAAATCCTCCCAATCCAACACCTCCGCAAACCCCAGCCGGTTCTCCAGGTGGTCCTCTTTTTCCTGGGCATCCTATTCCCGGTTTTATTCTGACACTCCCTCAGTTTCCTTCTGGTAATCCTAATCCTAGTGGCACTATTCCGACTGTTGCATCAAACCCACAGATTACCTTTGGTGGACAGGGTAGTACGGTTCCTTTTCCTTTTCCTGGACACAACATAGTTACTACACAAACTACGGTTGGCACACAACTTCCAGGTGGAACTATACCTACAGTAGGGGGACCAACCTCACCTTTTGGACAAAATATACCTCCTGAATTGGCCCAATATTGGAATCAACTTCTACAAAACTTTCCTCAAAATACTGGGGGGCAGAAAACTGTCCCTACCGTTGGCCAACCTTATCCGGGAGTAACTAATCCTATTTGGGGTTCGGGTCAGACTACCCAACCACAACTCCCTGCTCAAACTCAAGGTTACAATCCTTGGGGTTACTATACTATCCGGCCACCACCGAATCAGCCAGGGTCTTCCCTCTACGGACAGTTTGCTTATGGTCCTACTGGTTTGCCGACAGGTCTTCCACCCCAAAGTCACCAGTACCCGCAAGTAAACCGACAATTGCCTTTTCTTGCTACCTTGGATTTGCTAGATTTGTCTAGGATTCTAAATGATCCTATTCGTCACTCTCCCTAATGGCCTGCTATTCCTGCTAATCTCCCATCGGATATTCTGAAATTCGATGGCAAGGAGGGAGAGGACCCAAATAATCATGTCATGACTTTTCATTTATGGTGTTCATCCAACTCGTTGATGGACGACTCCATTCGTCTACGTATTTTTCAATGAACCCTTACCGGTTCGGCTGCGAAGTGGTATATTGAATTGCCACGCGGGTTCTTTTCTGATTTCAACATCTTAGATATGGCGTTTCTCACACATTACCAATTACCAATCCGTTACGATACTGGGACTGAGATGCTGACTTATTTCAAACAAACTAAAGGTACTCACATCTCGGATCATATACATGAGTGGAGACGACGGTGACGTCTCATTAAACTTGAACTCCCTGATCAGTTACTAGCCGAATGGTTTACAAAATATTTCGTGAACGAAATTGGTAAAGACATTGCTATGGGTGGTGTTGTTACAGAGGAGCAGGCTATAAGTCGTACTCAGTATCTTGATCTCGTTTATTCGCAAACGGGAACACACTACGATTCACTACCTGAACTACCTCGTCCTGGTACTTCCATCACTTCAACTGCTCCAGCTGCCTCACATGTGGTTGATGGTGTGATTGGTACTGCTCATACCCACTCACATTTCGTTTCAACTACAACCCCCAAATCCACATCTTCTAATGTTCAAAATGCTCTGTCTCCTGCTCCTCCCGCCGGTAAAACCTCTGAAGTGAACGTTGTTCAATCTACGCCGGGCGGTAAAAATAAATCAAAGAAAGGGAGAGGCAAGAATAAGGAGAGTAAAAATAATAATCAAAATGAACAAACCAAAACCCCTCCTGCTGAAGATCGGGATAAGCGTAAGCCACAATATCCTTGCCTTATCTATGGTGACGATCACTACACGAAGGATTGTCCTCGATGTGCTGAGGTTAATAAGTTCCTTCAAGGGACGCCAAAACCATCTACGCCAGCAGTCTTGTCCCAACCCTTCCCGTCTCAGCAACAGGCCTCGTTGGTCATTCATGACCAACCCTCTACTTCTACGACATCATATGTTTTGATGTGCACCGGTGATTCTAAGAATAATGACGTTTCCATTGCCACTAGAGCCAAAGATTATTCTTCGTCTAAGGAGAAGGTTGACGATTTACCTCCTGCTTTGGTACAACCCTCTCCACTGACTCCACCTACCAATGGTCCTCTTCATCTCAAACGACTGAGCTCTGATACCATCCTACGACCCTTGAAAGGTGTCGTTAAGAAATCGGCATTCAATCCTCACGCTCGTGCAGCCCAGAACTATAGCATTGTCGAAGATCTGGCCCAAGCACCTTCCGCGATGTCTACCCTTGAAGTCCTTCAGTCTTGTCCTGCGCAACGAAGGGCTCTATTGAAAGCTATAGGTGGAATTGATCCTACAGACACGAATTTGATAGTCTTTGACTTGGAAGACCATATTCCAAGGTTAGCCCCACAGCTTGCATTTCAGATACAAGTTATTGTCTCAGACAAGAACATCTGCCGAACTGTTATTGATGAGGGTGCCTCTACATGTGTAATGTCTTTTACTTGTTGGAAATCCATTGGCTCTCCTCCTTTAACGGAATCACAAAATACTTTGAAAGCCTTCAATGGCTCGGGTTTTAAGTTTTACGGTGTTCTTCCATCGTTTTCTGTTACTCTCGAAGGTAAGACAGTCCAAGTTGAAGTGGAAGTTTTCGATGCTCCCTTGGATTATAATCTTCTTCTTGGCCGTAGCTGGGTAGATTCTATGCGCGCTGTTGTGTCAACACTTTTTCGTGTAGTCCATTTTACTCATCAAGGAAAGATCGTTATGGTTGATCAACTTGCCTTCTTTAATTCCGATACTCGCACCAGAAACGTGTCGTTTATAGCTAAAACCCCACCGGGTTACGAGAATGTTGGAGTCGGTCTTTTAAAAGACTCTTTGTTAATGGGTACTTTTCCCATACCACCACCACCTGATATTCTACGCCCATCCATTGCTTCTATTAATATGATATCCATTGTTCCTCATGAGCTTCCGGTGTATTTTGACCCTTGGGTAGTCCCTGATCCAGGAGATCATCCTCGTTTCGACGACGTCATGCCGTTAAGTCTGGTTGAGTATGCTTATCACACGATTCAATCGGCAACACCTTCCACACCCTCTCTGGAGGAGTTGTCTCCTGATCCTTTCCCTGTTATATTTACCACTGACGATATGATCATGTCTGTCATGGCCGATACACCTTGGGACGATGGCCATCATCGTTCCATACTGTTTCTGGAACAACACACTCTCGAGAATTACCAGCGGATTTCGACTCCGTCGACCATTGTTGTCATAATGACCATTCCCGGATCTACACGTGATGTGTTTGCAGAAGGGAACCTCAGTAATATTTCTCCCACGATACCCATTAATATTTTAGTTAAACCTGGGATAGTTGAAAATGTTCACATTGGAGCTTCGTGTTCTACGGAGGGAATTGTCACCTATACGGCTTTGTTCAAAGAATTTCGTGACATATTTCCCTGGAGTTATGAAGAGATGCCAGGTATCGACCCTGCTATTGTCGTGCATGAGATAAAAACATACCCCGGAGCTAAACCAGTCTGGTAGCGCCTCCGTCCTGTCCATCCACGTAAAGCGGAAGCTATCAAACTCGAAGTTGAAAAACTTCTTAAAGCCGGTTTTATTTATCCCGTGGCTTTGACAGAATGGGTTTCCAACCCTGTACCGATTGATAAGAAAGGTGGTAGTATACGTGTTTGTGTTGATTATCGGGATATTAACAAAGCCTGTCCGAAAGACAACTTTCCAACCCCTTTCTTCGACCAGATCGTCGATGACTGTGCCGGCAGTGAAATCTTTTCTCTCATGGATGGATTCTCTGGCTATAATCAAATTAACATCGCTCCTGAGGACCAACATAAAACTTCTTTTATCTGTCCTTGGGGTACTTTCACCTATAGAAAACTTCCCTTCGGTCTTAAGAATGCAGGTGCAACGTTTCAACGTGCTATGTCTTATGCGTTCCACGATATAAAGCATAGCGTTCAACCTTATTTGGACAATTTTCCATCTCATTCTTTACGCCGAGTCGATCACCCTAATCATCTCCGAGCAATTTTCGTTCATTGTCGGTTCTATCGCATTCATCTAAACCCTCATAAGTGCATCTTTTGCATAGATTCCGACCGTCTTCTCGGTTTCATTGTTTCACGTCAGGGGATCCGGGTAGATCCTATTAAGGTTGAGGCAATTCTTAATCTCCCTCCTCCTTCTTCACTGCGCCAGTTACAAAGTTTGCAGAGGAAAACAAACTTTCTTCGTTGTTTCATCCCTAATTACGCCGAGATTACTCGTGGTTTCACACGTCTTTTAAAGAAAGGTTCAGAGTTTGCTTGGGATAAAGTTGCCAATGACACTTTCAAAGCTTTAAAGTTGTCCCTCACAAAAGCTCCACTTCTTTTTCCTCCTGATTATAGTCAGGATTACTTTCTTTATCTTGTTGCCTCCGAGTATACCATTGGCATGGTTTTAGTTCAAGAGGATGATAAGCACGATGAACATGTTATCTATTACTTGAGTAGAAGTCTATCATCAACGGAAATCAAGTACCAACATGTTGAGAAATTGGCTTTGGGTGCTGTTCAAGCGGTTCAATGTTTTTGCCATTATATTCTCTCAAGGAAAACTACAGTGATTTTGCATTGTAACCCCATGCAACATATATTGACACATCAATTGCTGGGGGGCAAGTACTCCAAGTGGATTGTCATTCTCCAGGAGTTCGACTTGGAATTCGATCGTGCCACGTCGAAGAAATCCTTAGTTTTTGCTGAGTTAATTTGTGATTTTCCCCACTCTGCCACGGAAAATGTAGCAGTCGATTCATTACCTGATGAATCTCTTTTCCTTATCAGTACTGACGATATTTGGTACGAAGATATCATTATATATCTCCAAACTCAAACTTTCCTACCTGCTTTGTCTAGCGCTGAACGTCGTCGTATCTGTTATCAAGCACGTCATTATATTATCCTCGGTGATACTCTTTACCGTCGAGGCATTGACTCTATCTTTCGACGTTGTTTGACTTTTGACGAAGCTGAGAAAGCTTTGAATGACTGCCATTCTGGAGCATGTGGTGGTCATATGTCTGGATATGCTACTGCCCAGAAGATCTTACGCGCGGGATATTTTTGGCCTTCTTTGTTCAATGACTGCATTACTGTTGTTCAGAAGTGCCATGCCTGCCAGACCTATAATCAGAAAATCCGTTCACATCCTGCTCCCCTTCATCCTGTAGTCTCAGTAGGTCCTTTTGCAAAATGGGGCATTGATTTCATGACATGTCACCCTCACTCGGCCGGGGGGCATGGTTACATTATTGTAGTTGTTGATTATTTTACAAAGTGGGCCGAGGCGATGCCAACATTCGATAATACTGGAAAGACTACATCGTTATTTCTTTTCAACCATGTCATAACTCATTTTGGTGTTCCTCAGGCTATCGTTACCGATCATGSTAGTCATTTTAGGAATTATATGATGTCTGAACTTACGGAGAAGTTGGGTCTTTGTCATGATAGCTCAACACCCTATTATCCGCAGGCTAATGGCCAGGTCGAAGCAATCAATAAAGTTCTTATAACTATGATTCGACGGATGATAGGAATACATAAAACCAGCTGGCACATGATGTTATTTTCAGCATTGTGGGCATATCGGACATCTGTTAAATCTGCTACGGGATTTACACCCTTTCGATTAGTTTATGGCATGGAAGCCATTCTACCAATAGAATGTGAAATAACTTCTTTGAAGCTAGATGTAGAACTCTTACCCAATACTTCTGCTGAAGAGGAACGTCTGTTGTATTTGATGCGATTAGACGAGGCCCGACGTGATGCCACTTTAGTAATAGAAGCCCAAAAGAAACGCGTTAAGGCACAGTATGACAAGCATGTCAAGCCTCGTGTTTTCTCTGAAGGTGATCTTGTTCTTCTGTATGAACAAGATAAAGATGTCCTAGGAGATGGGAAATTCGAACCTATGTGGCGTGGTCCTTACATTGTTAGCAAAGTTTTGGAAAAATGAGCATATGAGCTGGTTGATTACGATGGTATACCTTTGAGTGAACCCAGAAATGGGTTATATTTGAAGAAGTACTATGCATAAGTCATTTGTGCACAAGTACTTGTATTTTATGTATCATACTATGTTTGTGTGATTACTTTAGTTTTCTTTTGACGTTATTTGGTCTCTGCCCTTACGTGACGTTGTGTTTGATTTCCAGATGTCAGAGTATTTGCTACCTTATGTTGGCTTCAATGATGGAGCTAGCCGTAGTACTCGGAACTTAGCTTCTGCTGCATGGGAAATCTATGCCCCAACAAACGAACTTATATCTTTACGAGGTGTATGTATTGGCCGAGAAACCAACAACATCGCATAGTATAGCGTCGTTATTGAATTATTGGTTGATGCTATGTCTCTCGGAATTCATCATTTGGTTGTGCGACTTGACTCGCATCTTGTGGTACTACAGCTAAGTAATGTATATTCTATTCGAAGTCCTACTTTATTAAGGGTATATTTGCGGATTCGCCTCTTGGAACGGTATTTTGATCACATTGAATATCAGCATATTCCTAGACGTCTTAATACATTAACAAATGCTTTAGCTAATTATGTATTGGACAGACATTTAAATCATTTATAAATCAAACACATTAAAATGTACACAATGTAAAGTAAACCGGTAGAATCCGTGTATATATATAACGATCAAAAGAGTTTGTTTTTACAAAATGTTTGTCCGAAGACCAAAATATCAAAAATTGAAGCTCATAGCTTCTACATAATGACTTCATGGATGACGTTCATGATAACACACTAATGTCCTAGCAACTCTGCGGAGCAGTCGACCCATAGATGTGAAAACCCCCACAGTGTGACATTGATCGCGTCGTGGAATCTCTTCCAGAGTCATATCTGGAACATCTGCCATCAGACCCTCTAAATTCTACTCCACGACCTGGTAATCCTCGGCATACTATGGTAATATTGTTGCTACTTCTCCTCGTCGCTGGATAGGGGAACTGCTAGCAGGTCTATATGTTCCAACGTCTGTGTTATCAACAAGTATTTGGTGTTAGTCTTCGGGTAAATCTATAAAACAAAAACATTTAAATATAATAAAAATTCAAAAACATTTAAAAAAAAAACCAAAAAATTGTGTACTTCTTACCGAGGTCTCCCCACTGAGCATCCTCAGGTAGAGATAGATTTGGATCTCCTCGGAAATCCATCCCGGCATATGTGTAGTCATCCACCATCAACATCTGGTTCTGCAACCAGTCAAAGAAAATATCGTCATATTTGACGATAGGTCCTGCCACATGTCAGGCCATAAGCCAACACCACCGCAACATCCTCAGATCCCTAGGACCCGGATAATGCCACTCATCCTGTAATCAAAGCACAGGGACCCTCTCTAGGAAGAAGGACACTAACAATGATCCATAACCAAACTGTTTCAGATCTCCATGCCTGCACTTAGTCAACTGTTTTTTGATATTGCGCAATACTGTGTCAGCCCAGTTAAATACCCGGGGCTTTGTACACTCGATGGCATACTGGAAATAGCTCTGCAATACCATATGGGGAGCAGCACTTCCATCCATCCGAGCAATGGTAAAGAGAATGTTGCGGAGAGTCAAGTTAGTTACTCCCCAGATTTCCACTTTCCCTTTCTTTCTTTCAGCCTCAGGTACGCAATACTGGTTGCAATATTCACTCATTTTTAACCCACCTGCTCTGCTGCCAGTCAAACTGACATAGGACCCACGCCTGGATAATCCGGTCAAGAAATATATGTCCTCGATGTCAATAGTCAATGTATGATCTCCCACAATGAAAACTTGTGGTCCGGATCCCACATTCGGACTAGGTACTCCAGTAATCGAACTTGGGCTCTCATGCCCAGGATACGAAAGTATTTCAAGAGACCACAGTCTCTTAGTGCAGCTATGGTGGGAGGATGGTTTTCGAAATTGGCATTATCCTCCTCATGCTCTCATTCCCGCCACTCTAGCACCATGTTTGTGGCTATTTACCTGCATAAGAAACATACAGACATGGTTAATGATCTTATTGATGAAATAATTTTTTTCTATTGGCTAAACGTTGCATAAATTTTTGATTTTTGCGTTGTTCGCAGGTGCTCTACTATGCACAGTGCGAACTTCTCGCAGGCAGCTTAAGGCCCACCTGTGAGAATGAGTCATTCTCGCAGGTCCCGTATGGGCCACCTACAAGAATGCCTCCACGTAAAAAGGGTTCAAAAAATAACTTAAAACTGAACTTTTAACCAATGAAATCATAATTTTGAACCATGAAAAGATCAGGAATGGAGAACTTACCAAAATGCTGCTGACGGCTCGTCAAATGATCACCCGTAGCTCCCGAAAATCGACACTGAATGTAGAGGGTAAAATGTGTTGGAGATATGGCTATAACAGAAGACTGACGCAGACGGTTAAGGTTGTCATTGATGGCAATCGGTTGGTTATGGAGCAGTCAATGGCTATGGAGCAGTCAAGGTTGTCAACACGCACAAGAGATGCTGGAACACAAATGTTGGAACAAAGATGCTGAAACGTAGATGCTGAAACACAAATGCTGGAACACAGATGCTGAAACGTAGATGCTGAAACACAAATGCTGGAACACAGATGCTGAAACGTAGATGCTGAAACACAAATGCTGGAACACAGATGCTGAAACGTAAATGTTGAAACACAAATGCTGGAACACAGATGATGAAACGCAGATGCTGAAACGCAAATGCTGGCACACAGATGCTGAAACACAGTGATGAAACAGAGCTGGAACACAGAAGCAGGAACGCAAATGCTGGCACATAGATGTTGAAACACAGTGCTGAAACAGAGCTGGAACACAGAAGCTGGAACGAAAATGCTGGAACACAGCGTTGCATGATGTGGCATGCGTAGAGGAGGCATGCAAAGAGCCAGTTCAGAAAATCAGGGAGAATGCTGGCATGCGAAAAGCAGAAGAAAGAATGAAAGAAAGGGAAACTGCAGTTGGAGTTGAGAAAAGCAGAAAGACGTTTAGTCTAAAATTAGACTGGCAGTTAAGACAGAAGGAACACAGCGTTGCATGATGTGGCATGCGTAGAGGAGGCATGCAAAGAGTCAGTTCAGAAAATCAAGGAGAATGCTAGCATGCGAAAAGCAGAAGAAAGAATGAAAGAAAGGGAAACTGCAGTTGGAGTTGATAAACGCATGGAAAACCTCTGCATGTGGAGAATCTATATAATGCACTGGAACAGAGATGAATTGAAGCTGTTGATGTGAGAAAGAGGGAGTGCTCTGGATGTGAGAAAAGGAGGAGAATCTGCGTGACAGGAGAAGAAGCTGAGAATGGGCTGCAGAGGACAGTGAGGCAGAGCAACAGATCAGAAACAGTGAAGAATACAGAGAAGATCAGCAGAAAGGGTAAGCAAGCTATA
>ML777418.1:1690425-1705833 GCA_009831015.1 Picea engelmannii
GATTAAAGGTAAGGAATACAATACGAAATGAGGTCAACACTCTCATAGTGTTGTGACCAAGCATTCTTCCATGGCAACCTGGAACTAACACATGAGGTTTCTCCTAGAGGAGGTGTTAGTTGTATCAGGAAAAGTATTTACCTGTATATGCTCACAAGCTATCAAGTATAATACTTTACAAAGACTGCTATCTCAACTATAGTCATCAACTTGGCATGTGTACCTTTGAATCTTATCAACTTGATTTAATCAAACCTAGAGCCTTGTCTTCAGGAATGAGTGCTTGCTTTTCTTCCAAGTCTCCTTCACTCAAGATGACGAGTTCTTTCTTCAACCTGTCTGTTGTACTAAGACAATACGCTATCTTGACAGAAGCTTATGTTAGAGGATAAGCTCTATGATCAACTTTTAATCCTTCTAATAATTTGATCATAGCTTCAACATGCAACAATGATCAAGATAATGTCATGACAAATAAA
Organism: Picea engelmannii; assembly: GCA_009831015.1. Lineage (NCBI taxonomy): Eukaryota > Viridiplantae > Streptophyta > Pinopsida > Pinales > Pinaceae > Picea > Picea engelmannii. The sequence continues at coordinate 1,690,905 of ML777418.1, forward strand.
TTCATATCAGAATGATCACACCTGGGTTGCATCATTCCTCTAAATGTGTTTGATCTTGAGATCCTTCTGGATCTATGGCAAGAGATCCCTTCTCCTGCAAATACTCTTTAGGGTTTAACCATTAAACATATGTGAGTACATACCTCTGATGGCATTTGCAGGTAGTGGCTCCATCTGGTAGCAGCGGTAATCATTACCAACTCTTAAGAAAACTTCAAGGGTGATTGCAATTAGTTCTACGGATGCAACTGCAACTGGTACTGCAACTGCAACTAGTTCTGAGACTGCAACTGCAACTGCAACTTAGGGTTTTATGAGGAAACCCTAATTTTTCAAACTTTGAATTTTGAAATTTTGATCCAGGGGATAGATGCGCTGAGCTGAGGCAAGTTAGTTGGTGCAGTCGGATTTTTGAAAATCCAACTTTTACCCCCTCAAACTTGATCTGCGGATTTCTGCACTGGTGCTTCTAGTTTTCTAGTACTCTGGTACTTCTGGTACTCTGGTTTTCTCGTTTTCTGGTACTTTGTGAAACTAGGGTTTCACTTTCTAGGAGATCTAGCCATTGAAAAGGTGCACTGATGATGCCAAATTGATCCTTAGGGGAGGGCACAACTTTCTAGATAGTTTTAGGGCTAAAAAGCTTCACTTTTGAAAAACCCTAATTTGTAGGTACGACAATAGTGACGTTTTTCTCTTGCAAAATATGTTTCCTTCAGCTTGGCTTTGATACCATGTTAATGTTTAAGCCATTATTATAGATGTTTTCATTTCATTAGATAACAATAGCATAATCCAATATCACTGAGAAATACACAATCAGAAGAGACACAACATTTATCCTGGGAAACCCTCTAGGGGAAGAAAACCCAGCAAAACTTCCTTAATATAGATAGCCAATACAATGCCAAGAGATCTTTATGCTAAAACAAAAAGTCCTCTCCCAAGATATGTGCCACTCTTTCTCTCCTTTGCCGGTAACAAATCATAACTTGTCTCTCAAACTGAGCAAGTGAGTTATGTCTAAGTGAGGCGCTAGCCTCCTTTATTTATACAAGTCTGGCACGTGTGAAGTGTCTCTTCACTGGCAGGGCTGAGTTCTCAAACTGGGTGGTTAAAACCACCTTTATTATATTTCTGGGTTTCTTTATTAACTGTTGGGGCTGACTTCTTATTCTACCTATTATAATTGTCTTTTGACCAATCCGCAAAAGGGGATTTGGTCCTATTACAATAACCGACATGATCAATCCACAATGGGGATTGATCCTATGAATAATATATCAATAATAATAAGAATACTCTTTGCAGTTACAATATTTCAACACTTTGAACTCTGGTGCTTCTTCTAGACAATCTACCCACTGGAACAAATTTTCTGGGAATTCTACCCAAAATATCTCATACTGGTCACTTAGTCTTTCTGAGTACAATAAAAGATCATTGGTGCCATCCGAGTTCATATTCGTTAGCTCTGCTTCCTTCAATATGAACATGTCATAGTTACGTTCCCACCACTTCTGAACATCAAACCTATGGATCTGAGGAAGCATTATGCTTACAAGTTCCCAGGGTCCTCAAAGTTACCAACAAAAGGGTACCAATGTATTCTAGTGCACTTTCATTTTCATCCTTCCAAAAGGAAAGAAGTCTCACCTGAAGCACAACTGAGACAAAATAACATAGGGAAGGGTAAGAAGAAAGCTATAAAGGTCTATAACACAACTATATTGATAACATTTTGAAGCAAGATAGATTATTCAGATCGGATCCTTAACACGTCATATACACATAAGAATAACATAGCTGTACAGAACATCAAGAAACTATAAAGAAATGCAACGCATAAAAAACAATAACATAACAATTCAGAGATACAGGAAGTAAGATAAACTGAGAATTCTCAAAATTTGATCTCCCTTATATTTATATTATAGCAAAAGGTCTTCATCAAAATGCATTCTCAGCTTTACAGTCATATTCTAACATACTCCTCAGAGACGAGATCAGTAAAACATATCTCAACATAATACTAAAGGAGATCATAATCTGGCTAGTCCCTTTCCCTTCCTCATTACATTCTAGCTCTGGATCACACATCCAATTCTCACCTCTCAATCCTCTCCCTATATTTCACACACCTAGATTACAATACAATACCAAAATACCAATACCATCCGATCATTCCTACACCTATTACCTATTACAATAAAATTATCATCCATACAGTACAATCGATTTTCTCTCTTTCAGAATCCATAGGCCCTCTTCTCTTCTTGATTATGTTGCAACTGTATTGTCTCAAAACTAATTCTGTGCTAGCCCTGAACCATTTTCTGTTGTTGTGCGTTTCTTTTCTCATCCCTCTTCCCTTGATTGGTTATCTCCTTGATAACTTGCGCAACTTCTCTTATACAAAAATGAAGGGCCCAAAACATAATATTTGTATATATAGGAACTATCAAATGATTCTCAAATGAATTCAAATTATTAAACAAATTGGGATATGAATCATAATGATTATTGGAAGAGATGAGGTGAAAAGCTTCCCTTTCTGCAAAATGATGACTATTTGATTCTTGAATTTCAATTTTTGTTTTTTCATTAATATCCATGACACATAAAGAGGATTCATAATTAGAATTGGTTTCAGGAACCTTGTGTGTTTGGATACAATCAAATTACTGAAAATTATGATTAAAATGTTCTGAATTATGTGATTGTAACTTATGGACAAAATTCAAAAAATTAGAGAAATCTATTGTAAGAGGCATGCTACTGGAAGAAAAATTATTGTTGTCATTTTTAATTAAGAATACTAATTGTTGAATGTCTTCTTTAACATAATTATGCAAACTTTAAATAGTATCAAGATCAAAGATAATCTTATCTATGTTTTCTTGAGTCTGTTTATTAGCAATTACAACATTCATCTTATGAATAGAAGAAACAACATTTTCACTAATAGCATCAACTTCATTAATAGTTATAATATCTTCTTGTTCAAGATGAATGTTAGAAGTACAAGGAAGAGAAAAAATGTACTGAAACCACCCCATTAATTCAAATTCATAGGGAAAATTTTCATATTTGAACTGTAAACAAACTAGCTTGAATATAGAAAGAAAATTATCGAAAGATTCGCCTTGAAACGTACGAAGATTTTCAAGTTTATTGAATACTTATCATAATCATAATCCTAATAAGCATGGAAAAACATACTTGTTAACTCATCCCATCTACGAATGAAAGAAACTGGTAAATATCTACACCAGTCTTTGTCTTGGCATATTATAGTGAGAGTGAAAATCCTGCACATGACACTTTCATCAATATCAAAATTTTTACCATTTAAAATAAATTGAAAGATGTGATCAAATACAGAAAAATTTAACTCACCATTGAAATTTACCTTTGAAAAGTGCTTAACTACCTTCATTGGAGTACTGCAAGATGCTCGACCATAGATGCAACTCCAAATGGGCAGTTTAGAAGGAGACATTAAAAATAATAATAATAATGTTAAAACAAATAGCTCAAACAAGAAACAAATTATCATGCACACTCATTGGTGGCCCTCCTTCTAGCACCAAAAATGTTGATGGCCAAAATTTACCATGTTCAACATTATAGGGAGATCACCTGGTCAGGGTCCCAATTAGAACCTTATCTGTTTGGGATGGTGATTCCGACTGGTTCAAATGGGTCTCTAGTTACCCTTGTCCTAAGACTATCCTAAGATCAACCTAAGCTAAGTTGATCTATATGTACCATCAACAAATAGAAGGCCCTGTGTATATATATTTGTACATATATATCAACTTAACTTAGGTTGATCTTAGGCTAGTCTTAGGACAAGGGTAACTGGAGACCCATTTGAACCAATTAGAATCACCATCCCAAATGGATAAAGGTCTAATTGGGACCCTGGCCGGGTGATCTCCCTATAGTGTTGAACATGGTCAATTTTGGCCATCAACAAGCACTTAATGTGACTTTTATAGCTCTTACACCGAAAAGTGATTAACCTCAGTCATTTTAAGGTTTTAGACCCATTTATTTGTGTAACTTGGATTATAAGGTAATATCGAAGATTATTGCTTCCAGAATTAAATATTTTCTATCTAAAGGGATTTCCAAGGAACAATTTGGGTTCTTCGATGATAGACAAAAATCATATGCCATTGGAGTGGCCCAAGAGGCTTTGCATAGCATTGCGACAAAGAAGAACAAATATTTGGTATTGAAGTTGGATATGATGAAACATTATGATAGAGTGGATTGGAGTTTTCTCAGGTTGGTGTTGTTACAGGTTGGAATCAGTTTGGAAGCTACTGATTGGATCATGGGCGGTTTAAAGTCAGTAAATTTTTCTGTTTTGGTAAGTGGAAGTCCTTCTGTTTTTTTAAGGGATCAAGAGGATTGAGGTAAGGATTTCCTCTTTCACTTTTGATGTTCTTTCTCGTAATAGAAGGCCTTACTATAATTCTCAATAAGTTGGTCGGAGATGGTAGCCTTCAGGGAGTTTTAGTAGAAAATGGTATTAAAATTACACATTTGATATTTGTGGATGATGTTATTTTGTTTGGGAAAGGATCTTTACAAAAATGGCAGGTGTTTAAAGATTCTCTTAATCTTTTCTGCAATGCTACTGGAATGGTATTTAGCAATAAAAAGTCTCAATTTTCAAAAAAAAGAGGAAAATATACAAGAACTCAAAAGGAAAAGGAAAGATCAAAAGGCCCTGCTAAAGGAGGTAAGAGAGTCAAACATAAGATTGTATTGACATAATGTGGTGTTGACAACTAAACTAAAACATAGGGATACCATAGCTTCTGCAATGATCATACAATGAAAGCCCAAAGAAAGCCTGCCACAGTTTTTGAATTTATCGAGGCTATGACAAAGATAATGAGGCTGAGCATTTTGGTCAACAATATTTTTTTCAAACATAATTGTTTTTTGCATCTGAGGTGAACCAGCTCAAAAACAATTTTATTCCTCTTTTTGTGGCATTTGTAAAGCTTCATCAAGTTGTCATCTAGTCTATATTCAGATTAGTTGTTAAGCAAGACTACATCATAGGCATTAGAAATATTCGTATGAAGATTTCTCTCCTAGAAAATAGCTATTTGATAATATCCTATCTCAAACTGTAATATGAAAAATAGGATCTTTAGGAATGTTTTTTTGTGTTTAAAAAGCCATTGAAAGGACTAAAAAAGGGGTCGATTGGGAAAAGACAATATTTTCATATTGGCACTAAATGGAAAAGGCATTTTGATGGTCATAAATTATTTTCATGTTATTATATGCTGCTTTTTCTTACTTGAATGCATTTTTTTATCTATTGCTAAGCATATGATATCTTGGTTGTGAGTAATACAGTGAAAATTTTGTTGATTAAATTGTTCATATAGGATTGCTTTCAAGTACCATGTTCTTAGTTCTTAATGATATTTTAGAATGAGAAATCCATCATACATATTTAGTTCTTTATTTACTTTTTACCATCTAATATATCAAATTGTCTGTCATTTACTAAGCATGTGAGATGTTTATTTACCTTTTACATTGAGCCTTATATATTTAATGTATCCTTGATCCAACATTCAACCATTTCTAAATCCTATTCAAAACCTTTATAAAATACCAATGCAATAACTTGATGATGCCCTAGCTTTCTCTCTCAGAGCCAAGTGCAAAAAACTACATGCTTTGACATTAAAAAAAAAAAAAACTCATTAAATCTTTCACTGAGTCAAGTTTAACCTAACACACATGCCCCCCACATATTCAATCTACCTAAATCTATGTGTAGACTTTTCATAGGTGACCTGATAAACCAAATAACTCATTAAGTCTCTCACCGAGTCAAGGTTAACCCAATACACATGCCCCCCACATATTCAATCTACCTAAATCTATGTCTAGACTTTTCATAGGTGACCTGATAAACTAGAGTACGCATGCCTATCCACGTCTCATAGACATATGCCAATTTACATGCAATCAATAATTTTTTACAACTCCAAAGTAAATACATTTTTTTTTCTTTCACGATGGTGACTCAACCATCACAACCCACGACACTGTAATAAAACATGTCCTAGGCCGATCCACTCCACTCGGCTAGGCTCGATTAACCTGTCCTAGGCCTATCCACTCCACTCGGCTTGGCTCGGTTAACTGCTCTACTATCCAGCAACTAAATTCTCTTCTCCTTCACTCTCTGATCCTTCAACTCTGTGATTTGATTCCACTTGTTAGGCAACGAAAGAATAAACTTAACAATATTTAATGGAAAAGAAAATTAAAACAAGAACAAACAAGACACAACAGTGATTACACAATTCACATAGTGATTTCTATGGAAACTCAACAAGGGAAAAACCAATGGGCAATGATAATCGAATTTTTTATTATTCAAGGGAGAATTACAATAGCCAATCATGGGGCTACAACTATCTTTTCCTCTCTTCACACAGTGTGCTACACTACATTGCTCATTGCACACTTCACCTATATGGGTATGCTCGTATATGTAGCATCTATCAAACATTTAGACAAACTGATTACAATATGATCCACGAGTTAAACAAACTTATTACAATATGATCTACCATTTACACAAACTGTTCATTGTAGTGTTCATACATGCACATTCTATTTTAAGCTGATTTGTTGTACTTGCAACAACACAGGAAATTAGTTGGAACGTTTTCAACAATTACATATATCTATATCTTAAATCTTAGATAACCCACCAAATATATCTGCTAAATATAGATTGGATTGCATGCTCAGATAACCCAGTAAATATATCTGCAGAATATAGATTGGATTGCATGCTCATCCCATGCTAATATAAATTGGATTGCATGCTAGGATAACCCAGTAAATATATCTGCAGAATAGATTGGATTGCATGCTCATCCCATAAATTTTGAGAACTCAATAGGTACACGCAGATCAATGAATCTGCAGATGATAAACCCCTTTCACCACCAATCTAATTCAATAGGCTGCTAGGATCCTCCAATAATCTCTATAACAATAATAAGAAAAGATCTAATATATCTGCAGAGGATAGATCCGTAATCTATGGTTTTGAATTACTGGAAGAAAAAAAGTGGGTGCTTATGCTAATCTCTATAAATACTATAAATACATGTATGATATGATGGTAATCTATACTAAAGGAAGGAAGACATGTTCATTAAAGAGGCACTTCAATTATCATGAAAAACTCCAATACAAACAAATATCACAAATAGTACATACAAATATGATAGATTTACAAATTTTCATAGATGATGGATCATTGTATAAATAATGACTAAGGCCACCACAGATTGCTAGATTCGAAGGTTGATACAGATACTCGAACTGGTCTTTGAGACGTGCGAAGCCCTAGTAATCTCATTTTCGCAACGATCAATTCCCCCTTGGAGTTATATATAGACATATCCATTTTCCAATCAATTACCATTATCAACCCACTGCTGTTCACTGTTACTACAGGAAATAATGGAAAGCGACATTCTGCCAAACCGCTGGTGCGTAGCTCACACCATATTTCATATTGTTCTGCTTCATTCAACTTCCACATCCGAACACAATAAATTCTTTTCATGTTATTATATGCTTCTTTTTCTTAATTGAATGCATTTTTTATCTATTGCTAAGCATATGATATCTTGGTTGTGAGTAATACAGTGAAAATTTTGTTGATTAAATTGTTCATATAGGATTTCTTTCAAGTACCATGTTCTTATTTCTTAATGATATTTTAGAATGAGAAATCCCTCATACATATTTAGTTCTTTATTTACTTTTTACCATCTGATTTATCAAATTGTCTGTCATTTACTAAGCATGTGAGATGTTTATTTTCCTTTTACATTGAGCCTTATATATTTATTGTATCCTTGATCCAACATTCAACCATTTCTAAATCCTATTCAAAACCTTTATAAAATACCAATGCAATAATTTGATGATGCCCTACCTTTCTCTCTCAGAGCCAAGTGCAAAAAACTACGTGCTTTGACATTAAAAAAAAAAAAACTCATTAAATCTTTCACCGACTCAAGGTTAACCCAACACACATGCCCCCCACATATTCAATCTACCTAAATCTATGTGTAGACTTTTCAGTCAAGGTTAACCCAACACACATGCCCCCCACATATTCAATCTACCTAAATCTATGTGTAGACTTTTCATAGGTGAACTGATAAACCAAATAACTCATTAAGTCTTTCACCGAGTCAAGGTTAACCCAACACACATGCCCCCCACATATTCAATCTACCTAAATCTATGTGTAGACTTTTCATAGGTGAACTAATAAACCAAATAACTCATTAAGTCTTTCACCGAGTCAAGGTTAACCCAACACACATGCCCCCCACATATTCAATCTACCTAAATCTATGTCTAGACTTTTCATAGGTGACCCGATAAACTAGAGTAGGCATGCCTATCCACGTCTCATAGACATATGCCCATTTACATGCAATCAATAATTTTTTACAGCTCCAAAGTAAATACATTTTTTTTTCTTTCACGGTGGTGACTCAACCATCACTTCCCCGCAACTTCTAAGTGAACATCGGTGGTGAGACACAATAGATAGATAAAACTTCAACAACCATACCTAAACCTAAACTTTCACCATTAGCACAAAATACAACCCACGACACTATAATAAAACATGTCCTAGGTCGATCCACTCCACTTGGCTAGGCTCGATTAACATGTCCTAGGCCTGTCCACTCCACTCGGCTCGGCTCGGTTAACATGCTTTGCTATCCAACAACTAAATTCTATTCTCCTTCACTCTCTGATCCTTCAACTCTGTGCTCTGATTCCACTTGTTAGGCAACAAAAGAATAAACTTAACAAGATTTAATGGCAAAGAAAATTAAACCAAGAACAAATAAGACACAACAACGATTACACAATTCACATCATGATTTATGTGGAAACTCAACAAGGGAAAAACCAATGGGCAATGATAATCAAAATTTTTATTATTCAAGGGAGAATTACAATAGCCAATCATAGGGTTACAACTATCTTTTCCTCTCTTCACATAGTGTGCTTCGCGATTAGGAGTGCGAGCCGCCTAGTGAAACTTGCCGTGACAATAAATACCCTTTCCACAAGGCCGAATATTGTAGGGGAAGACCATGGAAACTGCAGTCCAGGCATTGGATTCTAAATCATAAATAGACATCGCAATTATTATATTGTCACCTGGACCTTGTTGACCCCTTCGGTCGATATAATAATTGCCCAGCAGAAGAATGCAATGCCTTGTGGAAGAATCGAAGTCCATTCCAGTGAACAAGGAACCAAATGTAGGAGGATGAGGGAGTTGTCTCCAAGTCCTGGTACCTATATTTCCTATGGAAAGATCCAACCTATCCCCTTTTATATCGCAACAGAATATGCTCTTACAGGTATTTACAACGATGTGATTGAGCAAAGGAATTTTCTAAATGTCCGCACCTCTTCCTTCTATAGCCCAATATTCCACATCATCTTTCCAATCCCATTGGAACTGAATCAGAAACCCAGGGGTAGAATGCAACGACCAGTTTGGAACAATTCATTGGAGGGCATCATGGGAAGACAATAGATAATTCCATTGTTTACAAATAGTCCTCATTTTGCCAATAACCCTCATGGGCAGCCTCGCTAAAATCATATTCAACAAATCTTCTTGGAGCTTTTGCCAAAGCTCTGCTTCCATTGCTAAAATATTTATTTCTCACTCAAAGTATAAAAAATATTTTTCTTACTGTTGTAACTATTTTTTCTTTGACCTCTCTGCTCAGTCCGCTATTTTTCAACCGCAACTCCAAGAACACAAAATCTCAAACCAAAAATGACCTCTCCCGGAACCCGTCTCACCAACTACTCTATCCCATCCCAACAAGAAGCGAGTTCACTATTTATATTATGAAAACTTTACAATAAAATAAAAAACGACGCTTGAGACGAACCACGTTGTTGGCAATCAAGGTCCACCTATGGAAAGGTTCTCTCCAAAAAACGTTTTTAACAATAAAAACCAACTAATTCACCTTTATTTGCGGTATTTTTATTATTTAAGATATTTTGCAGGTTGCCCTTTACTAAAATAGTGGACATAAATTAACTTGTGAGAGGGTTTTTTGGTTTGTCGAATACTAGTTATTAATGATGGTTAATTAAGTTACTTATAATTACAATATCTTATTATTTTTATTATTGTATTTTATTAATATAAATTTATTTTAATTTCCATTATATTTTTAAATTATAAATAAGATTTATTTAAATGTATTTAATATGATTTGTTTTTTATAAATATATTAATTTTTTATATTTTTTATTAATTTTTTATATTTTATTTTAAAGGAATAGTTAATATGTGATTAAAAGAGGATATATTACCTTGAAATGTTTAGAAGGATGATTTCTATTAACACAATGGTAGGTGGAATAAGAAAAAAAAATATTCTAGGGTTTTGTTGGGATTTTCTCAAAGGGCATGGAGTTTCAGATGGTGGAAGACTCTTTGGTTGGGCATTGAGAAATATAATGAAGAATGGTTGTTTGGAAAAGGCCAAAGTGAACTCTCTGTATGAGATCACATCATCTTAGGTTGGAAATTACATATTGTATAGGAAAGATCATGTGATAATTCGTTAATTCATGGGAATATGGCCCTCAAAAAAAGACTTGATAGGTCAGGTTGGTATGAGATGGAAACCAAAAAGTCAAATAGATTTGAAGTTGGGATCGAAGGGTTTCTTCACATAGATCTGAAGTTGGGATCGAAGGGCTTCTTCACAGTGATATTCTCATGCATAGATGATAGACATTATGTGTGCGAAGAAGGATCGTATTTTTTCAACTCGGTGGGTCTGCATCTACGTTACTAAATAGAGAGGTTTTCGCTCGAGAAGGAAGAATTTACTGCGACACTTGTTTAGATTTAGATGTACTCACTACCCCATAAATTCTAGGATAAAGAGACACTAGAAGGGATAGGAAACACTTTAGGTACTTTTGTTAAAATTTCAGAGGTCACAAAAGTAGGTGTAAGATCCTCGTTTTCAAACCCCAAACTAGCGATGTATATTATAGATGTAGTAAATGGTTGAGAGCCAAGTGAAGTATATTGTAAATATAGTATATGGTCGAGATCCAAAGCGATGTAATATGTAAATGATGTAAATTGAATATAATGAATAAAATGTATTGACATCTACAGACGAACACGGGCCGAAATTTGGGGGCAAAGTATTCACAAGATAGGGAAGGGGTCCAATGGTGGGAAGGGGGAGGGGAAGAGTTTACCCATGTTTATTAAACCAAAACCCATTCTTTATTTCCTTCTAAATTATCCTTACCATGAACCTTCCAATAGTTGTTAAGTGTGGTAGAGCCCAATCATTGAATTCATGTAAGAGGGTTGGTGTGAGAGTCACTTCCCATAGTTATGGAGAGTATGGGGGATGAGTACAATTAGTTTGGGAAAGAGTGCAAGTCAAGCAAGAAAGAGAAATAGAGGAAATTCGTATGAGGAGGAGACCAAAATTATGCGTTCAAGTTTTTGCATGAAGAGCAGCTTTTACATGGAGTTATCTAGCCAACAATGGGGTTCTGAGTGATGGAGCTTGAAGGTAGCTTTTGTAGACATGTTTGACTACTATTTGGAGCTGTGATATCATGGAGAAGGAGGTTGTGTGTCTGGGAGTAGAGATTTGTTTGGAATTTGTTAAGGAACCACACATTTTGGATGCTAGCCGAAGTTGTGTTGTAGTTATAGAATTCATGAAGTCCCAGCAAGTAGAACTCTCGTCCAACCTGTTCTGGAAGCCCTAGAGGGGAGTGAAAAGGACCAAGGGATTGAGAGTAGTGAAGGGGGATTCCATCCCTTGGGTTGTGCAAAATTAGGGGATGTGTTTTGGTGGACTGGAATTAACTGAGAGTTTAACTACTGAAAGGGGGACATTAACCATCCTTAGGGACCTCCGTCTCATATGGATTCATAGTCGTAGATTAGGGGTTTCTTGCTAATGAGAATTGGAATAGAAAGACTATGGTTGGGAGGAACGACTCTCCTCTATAGTAGGTTTCATACTTTCATAAGAAAAGTGTTCTTATTTACTGAGTTATTCATGTTAAAATGATGATATAACTGTTGTGCAATTTACTCTGAGTTGTTTGGTTAAATCCTACTTGTTGAGAGTAGAATTGATGCATATAAATATATATTTTATGGTTGAATGATGCTACCTACACTTAGTTGTTATTGTGCACATTTAGAGTAACTTTATTTATTCTTTTAATTAGCATGGATAGTTGAATGAGCTTGAATGACATGATGTGTATTACTTCGACATTTTAAATTTAGTATTAGAAATTTTATGGGGTTGTTTTAGTAAGTGACATGACCCAACTGGGAGCTGGGTATGTTACAGTAGGAAGGTATACTTCTTATTCTAGGTTCTATGTATATATGAATGTAATAGGGGCACTATGTTGACACCAAGGTTTCAACAAGGCAGAACATGCCACCATTTTTTCACAGGGTGTGCATCACAAGTTTTGTATCGCACAACGCCAAGATCCAGTGCCCATCGACTATTTTCTACTGCATCGGTGCCAATCGGGTTGCATTGCACATGCCAACTCTAGCATCATGCAAATAATTGTATCCATTTTTATAGCCATTTCATGCACTCATATCTAGTCATGATTAGTTTTAATGATTCACAATCATTTTGTAACAGACCAATTGGTCATGACAAGGTTGTTAGTGAACTAGCAGATTCACTATGATAGCCATGATTGTGTAGAGATAAAAGGGGATGCATGAGAACTAGAAGTGGTTTTTATTTTGTGGGAGTTAAATTGTTGTGTGATTGTTAGGCATTCTTTGGCTCGAGTAGTTTCTTTGTTGTTATCTATGTGTTATGTTAATGTGAGAGATAGAGTAAAGTGAGATATGGATCTTGGGTCTCTAGTTCAAGCTTGATGAGTCTCCAAGCAAATTACAGACCTTTGGTGTATCTGAATGTCTGTTTGTGATTAATGAATGAAAGTATGAGTCTCAAATTGACACTTCCTATCACATGTGCTATTATGAATGAATGCATGTTATGTAGGTTAAATCATGCACTACTCATATAAATGTTGTCATGAATGAGTAAGATCTACTATATAGTCCGTGCAATGTGTTTCTAGTTTCCGTATTCCTTCCTGTAATGCACAAATATTTAGTCTCTGTAATACTCTTAGTTTCTTGGGTGATACCTTATTCAATCCTTGAATATTGAATATATTGACGCTAATGGGGTATTTGTTAGTAAAGTCTTTCGAACCCTATGTCTGAAACCTCGAGTCAACAATTGGTTCTATTGCTAGAGCCTAATGATTTTGTGTTTCATATTAAAGTAAGTATACGACGTGGATACCTTCAAAAGAAGAGATAAAGGAATGGTTCTCTGAGAAAATGGATGAGTTTGCATGGTAGGAGACCAGAAACATGTAGATCAACCTCAAGCAATGGAATTAAAGGTACATATATACATATATGCATGAAAATTTCTTTGTTGATTTTCCTTGTTTATTGCATAAAAGGGTAAAGGGACAAACATAGATTATCTCTATGAGGTGATATCAAGATTTGTTCGTGTGGTACCAAGAAGTGGTAAATCAATTGAAAACTATGGACAATAACTCAATTCTCTTCTGCTTCGCTCTCCTTCTCTTGAGAAGCAGTACCAAATTCTCTCAGGCATAGAAGATAGACATTAAGTGTGCGAAGAAGGATCATATCTTTTCAATTCGGTGGGTCTACATCTATGTTACTAGACATAGAGGTTTTCGCTCGAGAAGGAAGAACTTACCACGACACTTGTCTAGATTCAGATGTACTCACTACCCCAGAAATTATAAGATAAAGAGACACTAGAAGGGATAGGAAACAATTTAGGTACTTTTGTTAAAATTTCAAAGGTCACAAAAGTAGGTGTAACATCCTTGTTTTCAAACCCCAAACTAGCGATGTATATTATATATGTAGTAAATAGTCGAGAGCCAAGTGATGTATACTACAAATATAGTATATGGCCGAGAGCCAAAGCGATGTAATATGTAAATGATGTAAATTGAATATAATGAATAAAATGTATTGAGAGTTGCAGATGAACACATGCTGAGATTTGGGGGAAAATTATTCACAAGATAGGGAAGGGGTCCAATGGAGGGAAGGGAAGAGGGGAAGAGTTTACCCATTATTATTAAACCAAAACCCATTTCTTATTTCCTTCTAAATTATCCTTACCATGAACCTTCCAATAGTTGTTAAGTGTGCTAGAGCCCAATCATTGAATTCATGTAAGAGGTTTGGTGTGAGAGTCACTTCCCATAGTTATGGAGAGTATGGGGGATGAGTACAATCAGTTTCAGAAAGACTGAAAGTCAACCAAGCAAGAGAAAGAGAGGAAATTTGTTAAGAACGTGAATAGATTTACAAATATAACCACCACAAATACTGAATACAAAATAGATCCACAGAGCAAAGATAGAAGAAACCACACTTTATTATTACCAAACCCTTGAGGTAGGGCAACACCATACAATGGATCCTATTATGGAAGGGATCCTCTCCTGTTCACTTGCCTCTTCGAGGGGGCATCCTCCTATTGAGCTACCGCTCCAAATACAATATTTCTCTTCATGTCTCATTACACTGCTTGAACCCCTTTATATAGTGCTACCATCACCTAAGAACATTCTAGAGGAGGAATCTTCTACAAGTAGAACCTTCTAAGAAGTCCTCTTACATTTATTATATCTAACTACCATAGTGGGCCTTATTTACTAATATAGTGGACCTAGTCCACCTTACATTGAATGA
>ML777418.1:1708167-1768981 GCA_009831015.1 Picea engelmannii
GTAAAAGAAGGCCGGATTTCAAGGGAGGATGAAGTCTTTTGGAGATGTGTTCTAAGGTATGTTATTTTCATGTCATCTTACCATTTTTGCCATAACTTTTTTTCTAGAACGATTCAGATGGTGAAATCGCTATGGTAGTGATATGACATATCAAGGTACCTATGGTAAAAAGTTCAGCTCTTGATTCGCTATAATTATGGAGATATACTCTGTGGAATATAGGGTTTGTGACCAGTCCTGAAACTAGTCAAAAAATAGGTGTTCCGGGTAAAACAGTCATAACTTTTTCATACAGACTCCAAATGTAGTGGGACCACTTCCATTGGAAAGATTACGGACTGTAGTTTCTTGTGTACGATTTTCAGAATCAGATGTTAAATATTGAGCGCGGGGCATGCTGTAAAAGTCGGGTCTTCTGAACAGACCAGAATTGAATAAAGTTTTATTATCTCTCATATATTCTTGGGTGGAAGGAAGGGGCAAGGATAGAGAGTTCAGATATCTCTTTATATTGGAGGATTGTATCTTCCTCTTGGAGTTTTATCCCTCCCTTTACATTTGGAAGATGTAGCTACCTTTGGAAGTCATTACTTCCCTTGAACAAAAACTATTGATTATTTCTCATATATTGTGCATGGTGTATTGTGGTGTATTGGAGTAAATCTTATACTATTGTTCATTTCTAATTGGATATAATTGAATGGTTTAAGTATAAGTTGAAAAAGGTTTTAAATTGTACTTGATACTGATTCACCCCCCTCTCAGTATCAACAACAGGGTGGAAGCCATCCAAACCTTAACACTTCCTAGGTATAAGAAATAAGTTCAGTCTTTCTTGGGGAAGATTAATTTCCCGAGAAGGCTTGTTTCTTATTTTTTTGAACTTGTGAAGGACATTATAGTCATGTTGAGGAAAGGAAACGAAATAAAATGGACTATTGGATCTCGTAATTCCTTCAATAAAATAAAGAAGTTCGTGACCGAAGCACCTGTCCTCATCAGTCCCGATTACTCCAAAGATTTTATGATTTTCTCCTTTGCTTCATTTGACATAGTGGAAACCGTTTTGTTGCAAAAGAACGATGAAGGGTTTGAACAACTCGTTGCCTTTTTTAGTATGGCATTGAGAGATGCAGAGCTGAAATATGATATCATGGAAAAACAGGTCTATGCTCTGGTTAAATCCCTCAAATCCTTCAAGATATTTTTTTTTTTTCATTCAAAGGTCATTGCATATGTCGCTTCAGCTTCTGTGAAGATGATTCTCATTCAGCCTGACATAGACGGGAGAAGGAGAAAGTGGATTGCTAAAATCCTTGAATTTGACTTGGAGATAAGTCCACCAAATTGGTTAAGGGTCAAGGTCTAGCCAGGATGCTGGATGAATCTAATTGCAAAGCCTTGGGGGTGAATTTCATCAACACTTGCTCAGAAAATCAACAGGCTGAGTTGTCTGATACAAGTTCTCAAGTCATCCCTCCATTAACAGGATGTTCTTGGTACAAGGACATCATTTTATTTCTATAGAAGTTGTAGCCTCCCGATGGCATGGAAAAAAGCAAGATAAGAGCTTTAAATCTCAAATCAATTAAGTATTGCCTCATTGATCAAGTTTAAGATTGGAAAGATCCTCTAGGAGTGATGTTGAGATGTTTATACCCATAGGAAGCCCAAAAGATCATGTCTGGTTTTCATGATAGTTTGTGTGGGGGACCTCACTTCTGGAGAACCACAACCTACAAGATTCTCAGAGCTGGTTATTTTTGGCCTAGCCTATTCACTGATGTTTGTGCTAAAATCAGGGCTTGTGTCAAGTGTCAGAAATTCTCAAGAAAACAACAGCTCAAGTCCATGCCTTTGAAGCCTGCGATATCTTTAGCACCCTTTCAGTAGTGGGGCTTAGATTTTATTGGGGAAATTAATCTTGCTTCAATTGGTCAACACAGATGGATATTGACTTCCACATATTACTTTACCAAGTGGATAGAGGCCATCCCCACAAGGAGTGCTTCCCACAAAGTAATCATTGGTTTTCTTGAAGATATCATGGCAAGGTTTGGTTGTCCAAAAATAATTGTCACTGATAATGATGCATCCTTCAAGGCCGAACCGTTACTTCAATTCTGTGAGCAGTTTGGAATTGCATTGATTCACTCAACTCCTTACTACCCCCAAGGGAATTGAATGGTAGAGTCCGCAAACAAGATCCTCATGAAGATCATCAAAATATTGTTAGAGGACAATAAGAAAGCATGGGATTCAAAGCTCAAGTTTTCTCTATGGGATGATAGAGTGAAAACAAAGAGATCTCTTGGCATCTCTTCTTTTCATCTTGTATATGGAGTTGAGGCCATATTTCCTTCTCAGCTAGCCTTACCCGTGGAAAAATTCTTCCAGGACTACCAAGGATAGCCTGATGATACGATCAGAAGAATACAACAACTGGCAAAAGTGCAGGAGACCATGAAGTAGCTACTAGATAGAGCACATGACCATCAACATAAGATCAAGTAGGCTTTTGATAGAAAGGTAAGAAAGGAGGATTTCCAGCTAAGAGATCTAGTGCTAAAATGGGATGCACCCAAGCAGGACAAAGGAAAACATGACAAGTTTGAAGCCTTGTGGATCGGCCCCTTCAAGATCTTTGGGAAGTTTCCAAATAATACTTACAGGTTGCAGAATTTGGAGGGTGATGAAGTTTTTGGAGGCCCATTAAACAGGCATTTTCTAAAGAATTTTTTTGTTTAATCCATGAATGGTTTCCCATGTCATTGTAAATATCATTTTTCCTTTTGTTTACGATTTTAATAAGTGACTCCACAACCCAACAGAAAGGTGACTAAAGTTGCAAGTTCTTGGTAGCTCACAGGGAGCGTATCATCCCCCATGGAGCCTAATGTTAGCACACATTATTGATCAGGGAGGTGTTTTACCTAGGAAGTGGCATTCTGGCAAAGAAAAAATGAAAGAAGAGGGCTCAAAATACCTATCAAATGTTTTTATCCTAAGTCAGGAAATGATATGACATTTTGGTGCCCATGCAGTCCTATTCATATCGTCAGCTCCCTATCATTAACGTCCACGTCTGCCTGCCAATTCCTCCCTGCAAGCATCCAACAAAGCTCCAGATGGTGAAGTTCAGAGTGCGACCCGTCCTAATCCTGATGCAGACAGTTAATGAGAGTGAGGTGACAATTGAGACCTCATCTCACCCCATAAATAGAAAACATGTTGAGAGCGGTCGTAAAGGCAGACTGTCAATTATGGATAGATTTTCCTATAAAGCACATAATTGTGTCTGGCTCGCATTTGACATGAGGAGGCCTGCACAATTTGACAGAGGAGGCGTTGAATGAAAAATTTGATGCAGTGGTCCGATCACACTCTTGGTGGTTGTAGAAATTATGAGTATATGTAGGCAATTTTGATATTTTGTTATGGTCAATGATTGAGCTACGCTCCCGCATTGTAATTTTCTTATAAAGAACTCTGGTTATATGGTTATGTAATTCGATCTGAGACTTCTGGTTTAATGAAAGTCAACTTCTTGTTTCCATGTTTTATTGCCTCTGATACTGAATGTTCATGATTGAAGGATTCACATGGATGTTTATGACTGAGTTGTAATGGATGTTGGGTTATATCTTGGTTATAGCGTTTTCAGTATCTTGAACTCCGAATACGAGAAGATCATGTTTTCTGAGTTTTTTCTCCTTAGGATGTTGGAGGACCTATTTTCCAGAGCAGATCTTTTCATTTTCTCCTCAATTTCTTCCTCCTACTCACCCTTTCTACAATTTACTGACTAAAGTTGAATCGAGACCTCATTTGCAGGTGCATGCTGGTCCATTTTTCTGAGTTAAAAATATATTATCGTGAGCCTACACCCATTAGAATCCATTTAAAATTATTCATTGTGACATATAAAATGATGGGTACTGGGATTACCTCTGCCGCAATCCAGAGGTGTCTTTTGGTGCTAACATGCTCTAAAAACAATAAAATCCTCTTTGACACGATCCTTTAATTGCAATGATGATAACTGAATGCATGAGGTTCTTAGAGTGCGTTGTGAACTCTCCTAGTGAGCTCACAACACATACAACTAACTCTAATTTGACATTCAAATAGATGGATGGTGACAAGGAGAAACTTGTGTACAAGCTAGAGGTATGACATTTCAAGGTAATGATGTAAGGTGTGACTCATAGGGACTTTATTTACCTTGTCATGATGTCTAATTACATTACTTCAAGAATCTTAAACCAAGGTTGAACCAAAATTTATCTTATTCAAATCAAACTTTAAGCTATGACCACAACAAGAGACCCAAAAACCTGGGAGTTGTAAAACCCTATGACTCAAAAAACTAAACGAAAGTGATTTTTTGACCCCTACAATCCTATGTGCTGATATCTGGCTCCATAGGGGATGGAGACCTCCTTGTGAGGCTCCAAGAACCTAACAGTTCTAGTGCCTTATCCATTGGGCTATGAAGTCATCACCTTGCTCCAAACCTATAAACTATAAATTGCTTATCTGAATTACAAATCCATTTGCCTGGCAGGATGAAGAACAATTGTTGTTGTAGTTCCTTCATTGGGTTATGGAGTCTTATTGTTGATCTACTACAAAACTAAAATAAAATGCTCGGAATCGAGATTATTTTATACACTACCCTACTCTAAGCAGATGAACTCTGCTTAATCAAGTGTAATGAAACTTCCAATGAAGCCATACAAGAATATGATTGATAAATATAACTTTTGGCAGGTAACTCTTTAAGAAAACCCACAAAATATGCAACAAATGAAGCAGAGAGTCTATGAGCAATTGATACTTACAATTGCAACTTTCTTGCATGGAAAAATATCTAATGTAGGAAACTTGTGAACAAATAGACTCCATGTATATGGCTATAGGATCATGAATCACATGACATAATTATGGTTGCATTAGAAGAATAGGATGCTCTTTCATAATCTCTGCTCTGCTGACAAGGCTATAATTCTCTTGACCTCCTTGAAACATCCTATAGATATCACATGCTTCAAAGTAATCATGGACAACAACATATTTTTTTGGATGTTGATTATCTCCTTGGGAAAGAAACTTATTTGCAGTGTCTTCTTGAAATTGTTGGTCAACATTCTCTGAAGAAAAAATCATTGTAGACTAACCATATGATTTCTCAACCTCCTCTTTACTGTTCTCTAAAAAATCTACTCTAGAATTGTCAGATACAAAGTCAATACTGGGATAATTAATACATGCCAATACATAAATCTGCTCCTTTTTATTTGCTTCTTAACTTTCTTCTTGTTGGCCATCTATTGATGAAATAAAGAACAAACTTGTTTGTTTCTGTAGCTCTTTCCTATGTTCTTGACCAAATTTTAAAATCATATAATCAAGGAGGTTATCATGAGCCAATAATGATAACTAATTTTCTAAGTCAACAGTAAGATGATGAGGGGCAACAACTTCCTCTGAAACATAAATGTCACCACCTTCCGCAAAATCTTCCTCGTGATATTCATCATAAACGAAATTAGCCCTTTGATCATAATTAAGAAAAGGTTGAGCTGCATATGTAAATTTATCTTGCTGGTATGAGTTATAAGCATGTACATTTGCATCTTTAACAATGGAAAAATCTGATTTAATAATTTCAAGATCAGAAAAAAAATTAAGATTTGAAAATGATGCACAAGCATGCTGAAACAATTGCAAGCTTGGATAAGATTCATGTTGTTCATATACTTCCTCAATTTCTTCCTCATCTAAAAGATTGTCCAAGATCTGACAAGAGAGTTGTGCACATGCCCAAAGATTACTCTCCACTTCCTCTGCATCAACAAACATCTGCTACAAGGATGGTGACTTTATTTCTCTGAGGTATAGTAATAGATTGAGATGTTGTGCCATTGTATACTATACCATGGCAGCAAATTCAGTAGGCTGAATTTCAATAGGCATGTTGTAATACATACTATGAAACCTCCTATTTAATTGAACAATAGTTTCATCATCCTCCCTTCTCAAAGCATAAAAATCAGTCAGGTATTGGTCAAAGGCTTTGTTCTCACCCCAATACTTCATAAAAGCATCATGAAATTCAGTCCATGAACCAAAGGAATTATCCTCTAGATGTCTAAACCATTGCCCAACATCCCCATGTAGATACGGAGAGAAAGTCCTTGTGAATACGAATACATCCTCATGAACAATTTGTAATAGGTCAGTGAACTGCTCAAAAGAAACCATGTGTTGCTTGGATGTCACGTGATCTTCTCCATTGAATCTAGGAAGGTAATCTAAAAAGTTTGAAGGATAGTCATGAAGGAAAAAAGGAAATATCAGGGGTTTATAAACTTTCCCTCTAATTCTAGACTGAAATTCAATGGGCTGAAAGTCAAGTTCAACAAGTTGATTGAAAATTTCAGTAGTGACAGTGGAAGGTGATGGATTAGCTTTATCATTTACAACATGACAAGAATGATCAATTTCAGGATATATGAATATATGTACATCATCATCCTCATGTGTTTCAGTTGAAGGGATGGGATCATAATTTATAACATGGGAAGAATGCGAAACTTCTTCTTCCAAGGAGGGATATATAACAACATGATTATGTCCATTCGAATAGATGAAGAAAAGGATAATCCTCTTTACATGTAAAGGGAAAGACAAGAATGAGATAATTAAAATGAACAAAACTTCATGGAGAAAACTAATAAGTTGATACCTAGTTTTCCCCTTCTGCCTTGTCATCTTTCTGTCAGCGGGATTCTTCCTCCAATGGAGTCTTTGATTGTAGAGTCTCTAGGTAGAAAATTGCAGTCAAACTTTGTGTCATGCTCATGTCTACTATTGAGAGTTGTATCTATGTCATTCTCCCAGGGAAAATCACTTCACTCTTCTCTCCCTAATAACGATGCCAAAAATGTTAGCATTGAAAGTCACACTTAGACTGTTGTAAGTGTAATCCCAGTACACATCAGAATGTTTAGAGTTGGATGAGTGATTATATTAAAAAATGGATCAAATTGATAAGGTTCAAAGCCTGATCTAATGCACAAAATTCCAAAGGTTGTATTCCAACAAGAAGGTCTATCATAATCTCTAACAAACACATATTTTGAAAGATGAATAGAAGAAAATGTGGAAAAACATCAATATGAAAATTCAATTTCACATCAGGCTTGATTGACACATTCATATGGTTGAAATTTCAATAATTAGGATCCTTCTAATCAAGAAATAAAGATTTCCTCGAAGAAGAAATGTTTCACAAAATACATAGTAAATCATCCACTGCATAACTCTGCTCACAAAGTTGTTATAAATCCTTTATCAATCATTATTCCATTAGAGCAAGAAGGCAAATAAAATGGACAAAGAAAGGAGCACAAGCTGATCTTTGACTACACAAGAATCCTCCATCCAGATATACATAGTCTGAGAGTTTACAAAATAGTAACAACCTTTTTCCTATCACTCCCACCCTTTCCTTATCAAAACCCACTTCATATATAGTGAATCATCTATATCTACCCTAAGGAGGTCTAAACCAAGGAGATGCATATGATCCTCCTCCATTTAGGAGTCTTGTTACAAAATATTCCAACGAAAACCTAATAAATTCCTATTTTTTGGGATCCTGTCTATTGAGATAAATTCCTTTTAAAATAGGTCATGTTGCTTGATATGGATATGGAACACATGTCCCTCATGTCCAACTAACTCCTAGGATACCATTTGAACCTTCCCTGATGTTTGGCTCTAAATATGTCCTAAAACATAACCTCTATGCGTCAGCTGAAGGTAGGCGCTGCACAAGCATTTTACTTGTTGCCTATGTAGGTTCTTACCTTTCATTTTCAATACCTCATCCTCCAGAGATGCAACACCTGTAAAGGGAACAACAATCATAAAAGGAACGACAATTGTTCCGTTCAAATGAATGACATTACCTGTAAAGGGAACAACAATCGTAACAAAGGAATGACAGTCGTTACATTGGGTTGAACTAATGTTGTATTAAATGAGTTGTAGTACTTTCCCAACTATTTAATTTGTCAATCCAAGTTTCATAAAATTACGAAGCACATGCAAAGTATATGCAGGATTGAATCTAATTTAACCTAATCTAATGGTAAACTACAACTGAAATTGAATCATTAACCTAACGAAAGAAACTGAAACACACGACTTGGAATTGAATTTCTACAACACACGACTAAAATGAAATTGTGTAAATGAAATTAATCTAGGACTGGAAAATTGCATCAAAGGATAAACAACATGTGAAGAGGAACACGACAACACATGTGAGCTCACACTAACAATAAATCAATCTCAAATTACATTACAAGAATCAAATGACAAATCATGAAACAATAATGAAAGCATGAATCAAACTAAGAATCCCTTTTTCTTTCAAATCGTAATGACTACTCCTAAATGAATACTAAATGACTACCCAATGACTACTCAATGACTACCCCCTCATGAAGAGAGAGCACTCTCTTTTATACATGAGAGCCTTGAAGATAAGATAACCATCTCATAATTACATATCCACTTTTATCTCAACCAATTTCCCATTATTACAAAACATAATCCCTTCAAATCCTCACACATATCTCTCATATATATTGGATAAGATATGCCAACCAAATCTCCATGATATTCTCCTTGGAATAGGCTTGAATTATCTCCTCAAATCTTGAAATGGTGGAGGAAGTATTCGAGAAGTATTTTTGAATTAATCCTTCACATATTCCTTCACATTACAAAGCTCTGACATTTTTGAGATATATATGAAAACATGTTGATTTTCTAATATTTAATCACAAATTCCTTTTTAATACTAAAATGGATAAAGTGGAAAATATTAAGGTGAAACCCAAATATATTTATGAAAATGATATCATGAAAGGTTAATGGGGCGATGAAATGTGAAGAATGATGAAGGGAAAGGTGGATGAAAATACGACATTTCTGAGCCCCAACACCTGATAGCTGCAAGCATTCCCATAGCTCGAATTTGTCAGACTGTTAGAGTTCACAACGCCTTTGACAACATGCACTGCGAAGTTTCCTGTAGGTGATGATTTTTTCTTTTCTCCCAAAATACGAATTGGGTCGGGCTGATTTTTTTTCAGCAAGTCAAAAACATCATGTTTTGCCTCCAAATCAAATTTTTGAGGAACCCATATTTGAGTTCAAACGTTATGATCAAAACAATCCTATGTTGTGTGCTAATGCTTACAAACCGTCATAAATTACCAGTTCACAACGTCGGTGCTGCGAACTTTCCTATAACAACATGTTTCACTTTTTCCAAAGTCTTTAACATCCAAAAACTGTATCAGGTGTCCAAAAATGTTGTAAACTTTATAATCTTAATAATATTGATTAAAGGAAAGCACCCAAACTGATAATCATGGATTACAAAACATAGCCATCACCAAAAATGTTATAAAATGCATGAAACACAAAATTTGGGTTTTAATGATAGAAATGTTTTCAAAAGGATGAATTTGTCCAAATATTTTATATACCTCACTCTATACACATTTAGGTATGAGACAAGACACTCTTCCAATAGGAGGAATAAGGAAAAACAACTGAGAGTTATAATAAAAGGGATACAAATGTGAATTTTCTGCTAAAACAAAGATTTTTATCAGTATAAAAATCAGTTAGCAACATTGATGATGTGTGCAACTTAAGCTTTCTTCAGAAGATGACCAACCATGCATTTCAAATTAGATAGGGGTGTAGATCCACTCTCTCAAAACTGAGCTTTTAAATATGTAGAGGATGAAGGTTTCAACAATGTTGGAACAAAGGGTTCACAATGTTGATAGATAAACCAACATAAAACCTTCTCTCAACCTATAAAAAACATGTAGGCCCTCAAGGAGTTCCTGGTAAACCTGAGATTGATGTTGGTATCTGTGAATTTGAACTGATACATTTTCAAGTTATCCAAGCTCTAACTCTCCTCTTCAGCCAGTTCGCAGGGCTAGTTGGCAGTGCCATGTTGAAACAAAGTTTGCACACTTCGAGGAAATTGCTAGTAGATATTATGAAATAATCCATGAATAAGTGGTTAAATGCAGGCTCTAAAAACAATAAAATCCTCTTTGACACGATCCTTTAATTGCAATGATGATAAATGAATGCATGAGGTACTTAGAGTACGCTGTGAACTCTCCTAGTGAGTTGGCAACATATACAATTGACTCTAATTTGACATTCAAATGGATGGATGGTGACAAGGAGAAACTTGTGTACAAGTTGGAGGTGTGACATGTCAAGGTAATGATGTAAGGTGTGACTCATAGGGACTTTATTTACCTTGTCATGATGTATAATTACATTACTTCAAGACTCTTAAACCAAGGTTGAACCAAACTTTATCTTATTCAAATCAAAATTTAATCTATGACCATAAGTTATAACAAGAGACCCAAAAAGCAGGGACTTGTAAAACCCTATGACTCAAAAAACAAAACCAAAGTGATTTTTTGAGCCCTGCAATATTGTGTGCTAACAGGTGGTCACACCAAGTTTTCGCGATAAAGGATTATCCCTATGCAGGGATAGATTATCACAACGATCGGGAGATTCCCATTCCTATGTATACATTGGTAGGAAATCTTTTCATTTTTTTTTTTTATATTTTATTTCAATAAAAGATTGAAGAAGTAAATATTTTTGGTTTGGATCAAGATAATGATTTGATTGTTTGATTATGTCGATGTGGGATTGAGATGGCCTGAGGGGTTTCCTTTGCATGGCCAATGTGGTCATGATGACCAACTATAGGGAGATGTGGATCTAGTACTAGATAATGTCTAGAGGAACCTGGACATATTGGTATGCTCAATGCTAATGATACAAATTGAAGATATGTCGGAGCATATGCAACGACATGTAGTTGGAGTGCCATGATCATGGGTGATCAGGTTTTAGCTAATTTCATGGTGTTTTATGAGAGACATGGAGAGGGAAGCATTGGTCCCTTAGGATCATGATGATGAGATATTTGTATTTTTTGTATTATCGGTCCATAGAGATGGACAATCGAGGATAAAATCTTATTTTGTATCATGGTTCACATTTTGTACTTAATGAACATTGATGACGACATATATATAGATAAATCAATTTTCCTTAATGATAATGTGCCTATGATTCTATTATGTACATGAATGCTTATTTTTTCTTCTGATTAATGTGAATGATATAAGTGCTAGTCTAGCACATAGTTAGCAAATGCACCACACAATGAATTTCAAATTCTTGAAACATGAATATAAGTGGTATAATCGAAATGAAACTCCAACAAATGTACCCAAAGGAAGATGTTGTAACATAGGGTCACAAATACAAAATTTTTCATTTAGCTGAGACACTACCGACTGAGCGTCCAAACAAACTTCTAAGGATTGAATTCCATGCACAATGGTGTCACAATGTATTTCAATAACAACGTTATAATCGACTACATTATTAGTAGATGGGTCAAGATAAGCACCTCTGGAAGTGACCAATTGGCCCAAGGGAAGTGACCAATTGGCTAGTGCCATCGGTGAACCCTACGAAAACCGAAGAATCATGTGTCATTTTCCAATCAAGAAGAAGCACCATAAAAACCACTAACACAATAAAATATCTATACTAATACTAAATACAACAATGTACAATCATTACAAGGGGGACGCCTAAGAATAAATTCTCAAGCGTAATACTTCTTAAGATAAAGCTTGTTTCTAGTCTCCAAAAGCGCATTCCCTTCAAAATCCTCCAACTCGTAGGCACCTTTCCAAATTGCACGTCTCACAATGTAAGGGCCATGCCACAATGGATTGAATTTTTCTACCCCCAAGGTGGATTTTTCCTAGTCATAGACAAAAACAAGGTCACTTTCAAAGAAGATCCTTGGATGCATGGACTTGTCATATTGACTCTTAGCTCATTTCTTATGTGCCTCATTTGCAGTGGAAACATCACGACGTTTATCATTAATATGTTAAAAATGGAAAATGCACACTTCTAACTCAAAAGAGTCAAGTAGAATCTCTACAGAGATCTTAAGAGAAGGTACTTCACATTCAATCCATAACACTGCATCATCCAATCTATAAACAAGATGGAACCTCGAAAATCGAGTAGCAGTCTTAATCGCAGTTCAATATGCCAATAAGGTTGGATAGAGCATGATGTGCTAATTAGACTTACTCATGTTGACGATACACTAAAGAATATTCTTGAGGGACTTATTAACAACCTCAACTTGTCCATTCAACTGTGGGTAATATGAGATGAATGCTCTTGCCTAAAACCCAATTTTGATGTAAGCTTTGACATCATTTTTTTCTGGAAGTGATTGTCATGGTCAGTTGTTACATGTAAAAATTCCACGTTTGCATAATGTGCTGCATGTGGTGCAAACATCAAATTCTAAGTGTCACACGTGTCGCATATGGTGCAAATGTCACTTTGCAAGTGTCTTAAGTGTCTCACCCAAACTGTCGCAAGTGTTAGAAGTGTCGTAACATGCTTCATACACTTTTAGTAAGTTTCACAACTCAATCAACACCATATAAACACTTGCCACGACCCCTAAATCATGTTATAAGGAAAAGCTCCATCATTTGGTAGTCGAAACATACCTTTCTACCTGGGATTTTTCCATTCTTGGACATTTAAGAAGACTGGCGCTCCCTTGCCTATGCTTAGGGAGCATCAATGCTCCCAACACCATGTTAAGGGGGCGCCATTGTTGGTTGAGGGAATCAAGGTGAATCCCACTTTCTTCTAAGGGACATCTCTGAAGGTTGGGGGTTTGTTTGGATCGAGTCTTACTCCATGGATTTATCTAAGGAAAATAATCATAACATATGGAGCCATATCCTCAACAAATTCCAAAAATACTCCAGGTGGTTGAGCCTCTCAAAGCCTATAAATTGGAGGAATATTTATGGTGAAAATGAGAAGAAATCAATAAAGCATCATTTTTTTTATCTTGGTTCATTCATGGAAGGTTTGGATGAGGATATTTTGGAGAGGTTGTTGTAGGATCAATCGTGGTCTGTAAGAATTATCTTTTGGGTTCTCATTGAATATACTTGGCCTATTTCCTTCAAGCTTGTGTATTCTTGCATATGCTTGTTTATTGTTGCTTTAATATGCATAGATGAATTCATTTTAACTAATCAAATAGAGTAGGAGATAGTGGTTTCTTTTTTCTTCCTACTGAAGGTATCAAGTTGCGCTAGGGGGTGTGAAGATCAAGCTCACAGATTGGAAACAACGAGGAAAAACTTTGTAAAAAGGTACAACATGCCCTTTCTCCTTTTCTCTTTCTGATTGGTTAAAATGAGTTTAAAGGGATGTTAGTGTCCACTTGTAGTGTTTTTGTCTTGGTATATGGGTCTGGTAATCGAAGGGAAGTTTCACATGTCCGCAGGGGAAACATTTTGTAACAAAAATTGCATCTCAATTGGGGAATTTTTTTCTAACCTTGAGATCCTTTCAAGCATAATTTGTCATTCTTCAAGCTCGCTAAATCATGAAGAATTGTTTGTTGGGCGACAATTTAACCCTTTTTCGGTCCCGACAGACTAACTACGAAAAATGAATACTCTGACCTCTTTGGTTGGAAGAGTTATCCTTCACATTATTTTATGCCTTTTTAGGCCTTGGAGACTAAAATTACGAAAAATAATATCCACAAAGTTTTCTTTAAGTTATTTTCAAACTCCCTAAACATGAAAAACCATCGATTTTTCCTTCTCTGGACTTGTAAAATCATACATTGAAGGGCCCATCTGGGAACTAACCCTTACTTCTTCCAATTTGTTAAACATAGGAAGAGGAAATTACCAAAGGTGAGTTATATAGAGCACCTGTTATCCTCCTCAAGCTCGTTAAACAAGAAAGAGGTACTCATCTATCTGGATGGGGGAAAAAGTTGAAGGAAGTGGTTCAAGTGTCTTGAAACCTTTAAGGTAGCTTTCGTTATCTTCCTTAAACATGGAACCTATTTTCATATCACCTCACAGTTGGTACATCAAGTCGCCTATGATTCATACCAATCCCATGAGTCTTGTTACTCCTTCGGTTCACCCGAAGAGTGCCCTGGTGATCATCGCACTACGTTTTGGTACTTTTCTCAAATGAGTCAAAGCTTCCAAGTATTGTGTCGTGCCTCATAATGTTAAAGGGAAATATTTTCATTCCATATCAACCATATACAATATTACCAATTTTCGTTCATGTGCCAGTTCATATTCATATAATCCACCATCTCATTTCTATGATAGTTTCATGTAGATGATAGGGGATACATCAAGGCCCCTCCTTCGACGAGTCTTTTTCTGTTGACTTCAACACATTATCTAGGTATTAGACTTAGAATCACAACAGTACCTTGGGACTTGCATGCCTCAAAGGAAGACTTCCTTGCTTTCGACAATGGGCTTACATCAATGACCCATGATTGATTGATTCCACAGATGTTCGACTTGTTGAAATATTGCGTAACTACAAAGAATATTGTTATCCCCTTTGTGAATAAATTAAAATATAAAATATATAAATATATTATATTGACAAGTCGACCCTATTGTGCCTAGAAAAGTCAAAAATAAATTAGAAATATAAAGTGGATAGGTCGGCCCTAACCTAATTATCGGGGGGGGGCACAACTTGTATTTATAAGAGACCTAACACCTCATTTGTACACACACTCATCAAGATCTCTCTATCAAGTGTGCAAGTCTAAGAGTGACACAACGACAAGGAGAAGTGATGCATCTACAAGGAAGAGTATATCAGTAAAGGTGAAGGTTATCTTGGTGAAGGTCTATCTTGGTCTAAGTGGTGCGCTACTCTGTTTTGGTTAGGGTTTCTGGTGGATCTTTTGTTTCGTGAGATCTCTCTTGTGAGACACGATGTACTTGGTTATTGAATCTATATTAAAGAGGTTTTGCTGGGTTTTCTTCCCCTTGAGGGTTTCCCAAGATAAATGTTTGTGTACTCTTTGATTGTGTTTCTTTCAGTAAGATCATTATTATGTTGTTGTTATAATCAATATTAATAATAACAGATTAAGCAAGAAACTTTAGCATGGTATTAGAGCTAAGCTGAAGAGAGCATCTTTCACAGAAAAATAAAAATGTCACTGTTGTCGTACAAGAAAATTAGGGCTTTTTATTAAAGAGGAATTTCAGCCCAAATATCATCTAGAAAAGTGCGCCCTAGCCTAAGGAACTCATTGGCACCTATAGCGCACCTTTTCAGTGGATATAACTCCCAGAAAGTGAAACCCTAGTTTTCACCAGTACCAGAAGTACCAAAAAACTAGAAGTACCAGGAAACCATAAGTACCAGAAAACCAAAAGTACCAAAACACCAGAAGTACCAGAAAACCAGAAGTACCAGGAAACTAGAAGTACCAGGAAACTAGAAGTACCAGGAAACTAGAAGTACCAGAAAACCAAAAGCACCAGTCCAAAAATCCGTTGGTCTAGTTTCAAGGGTCAGAAATTGGAATTTTCAGAAACTGACTATACCAGCATACTCGCCTTAGTCCAACGCATCTTTTGGTGAGTTCATTTTTAAGATCTAAGAAATTTTATATTTTTATTATTTCTATAGCCCAGAGGGCTACAGTTTCTACTGCAAGAAAGAATGGCTACTAGTATGAGGGTAGAAGACATGCTAGAAGGATTTGGAAACTTCATATTTTGGAAGAATAGGTTGTAGATGATTCTAGATGAGAATGATCTCCTAGAACATGTTATAGTGGGTATACTAGAACCAAAAGAAAGATAGCAAATGGTGGAGTCCATGGAGCCTCCCCACACAAAAACAAAAGATAAGTATTCATGTTTATTTTTAGTATCTTGTTTACTTTAATACTTTATCATTACAAGTTAGATTTTTCTGAGAATGTTAATTAAGCTCATTTTACTTCAGTGTCTATGCAGACTTATGAAGGAAGTATCAAAGAAGAGGATAAAGAAAGAGATAAAATATTTATTTTAGGTATGATCACTCATGAGAGTGACAAAGGTATGTGTTTATCTATGATAGTAAGGAGAAATTTGGTAATTTCGTAGCTAGAGTGAAAAAGAGTTAAAAATTCTTATTCATGATTAGGATTTCAGATGTGTACATGGTTGAACAAGTTTTACTTAAGAAAAGATGTGTACTACTCTAATAGAAATCATGATATAGTTTTATTTGATTACTTCTTATTGTTACTGACTGATTGGCTAAGTGACATATCTCAGAAAGCATGATGTAAGTAATTTTACAGGTAAATAACTTATGCCTTGACTTGCAGAAATTAGATAGCATGAGAAAGACTTATGATATGGTGACAGTCAGTAAGAACTAGACAATATCTAGTATTCATATAGGAGCAAGAGGCTCCTAAATATGCAGAACATAAATGTTCAAGATGAAGAGAAAGATGGATACTTAGATATAGTTGATGAGATGCAGGTAACTGCAAGTTTCTCCAGTACCGTTCTTATAGATGCAGAGGGAGCAGGTTGATCTAGTATGAAATCAGAAAGAAATAAATGTTCGAACTCAAGAAGGCACCGAGGATATTACAGAAGAAAACTTCAAGGATGATGATTAAAAGCTCTTGGTTTGGTGCAAGAGGGAGCTATGTCTCTGAGTTCAAAATGGAGGATCATTATTTGATGTATTTAGGAAAGAAGATGGATGGTGCCCAGATATTTTGATCAAGATGAAATTTATCCAGTATATGGATGGTTCCTAGCAGATGGGTAGCATGGTATTATACCATGGAAATATTTTGGACCACAAGAGATTTTTTCCAGATCCCATAGATAGACCTTCATAGAGAAGGAATGAGCAATCCCACAGGTAGACCTTCATAGAGAAGGAAAATAGAAGAGACCTTTGTAGAGAAGGAGAAAGAGAAGAGACCTTCGTAGAGAAGGAATGAGAAATCCCACAGGTAGACCTTCATAGAGAAGGAAAAGAGAAGATACCTTTGTAGAGAATGAGAAAGAGAAGATACCTTCGTAGAGAAGGGGAATGAGAAATTTTCCAAGGTTGGCCTTTTTCCAAGTGTTGAGTTTTGGATACTCTAGGGACATGCTAGAATACCCTCATAAAGAGGGGTGTGACCACCCTCGTAGAGAGAAGTGTGGATGTTTCTCCAAGGGGCAGTGGGTAGATACTCTCCTCTGGACAAGGATTGAGTAGCTTGGAACACAAACCTTGACCATGTGGAATGGTTAGTTGGCTCTTGAGGTTTGTATCGTGATCTTGCATGGATCATGGAAAGGGATTCTAGTATTTCCCAAGCTAGCATCTTAGCTTATCTAGTTCATGTGGGATGACTAGGAGTGAAGCTATGGTAGTAGTCCTCCCCAGTGGATGGGTGATATAGATGAAGGGAGAACATAAAAGGAATGACAAAACTCATAGAATATATTTTGTGTGAAGATAAGATATCTTTTTTGTGAAGATAAGATATATTCTGTGTGAAGATAAGAAAGAGTATCTTCTGCATGAAGATGAAAGAAATAAAGAGTATCTTCTGTGTGAAGATAGAGAGAACACAACTTCTTTAATATGGATTCATGGAGAACCAGTCAGTGATCGTGATTCCATATGACCAAGTGAATTATATTGATGTCTGTTGTTACCTAGTTGATGATGTTACCCAGTTGATGATGTTGCCCTGTTGATGATGTTATCCAGTGGATGATGTTACCCAGTTGATGATGTTATCCAGTTGATGTTCTTTTCCAGTTGATAATGATTATCCAGTTGATGATATTTCCTAGATGATATTGTTCAGTTGATGATGACATCTAGTGACCTATCAAAAGATAAAGAATATCCTTCTTGTTAAGAGGGAGTGTTGAAATATTGTGTAACTGCAAAGAATATTCTAATCCCCTTTGTGGATAAAGTAAAAGATAAAATATATAAATATATTATATTGACAAGTCGACCCTATTGTGCCTAGACAAGTCAAAAGTAAATTATAAAGATAAAGTGGACAGGTCGGCCCTGACCTAATTATTGGGGGGGGGGGCACAACTTGTATTTATAAGAGGCCTAGCACCTCATTTGTACACACACTCATCAAGCTCTCTCTATCAAGTGCGCAATTCTGAGAGTGACACAACTACAAGGAGAAGTGACATAGCTACAAGGAAGAGTATCTCAGTAAAGGTGAAGGTTATCTTGGTGAAGGTCTATCTTGGTCTAAGTGGTGTGCTACTCTGTTCTCATTAGGGTTTCTGGTGGATCTTCTGTTTCGTGAGATCTCTCTTATGAGAGAAACTGTACTTGGTTATTGAATCTATATTAAAGAATTTTTGCTAGGTTTTCTTCCCCTTGAGGGTTTCCCAGGATAAATGCTTGTGTACTCTGTGATTGCGTTTCTTTTAGTAAGATCCTTCTTATGTTGTTGTTATAATCTAGATTAATAATAACATATTAAGCAAGAAACTTTAACAGGAATTCAACTCATTATTCACGTTTGTTGGAATGTACTATAGGTATTGTTAGTGTCCTATAAATAGGTTGTTAGGATCTGAATAAAAAATGTATGATAGGGTAAAGTCATGCTTTGGTCTCATAAATACCATGGCATGATTTCTCTTAGGTTATGAGTCCATGGGTTTGTGATTGATAAATGTGTTTGAGTAAGGGCATAAAATAAAGTTGAGTCATGAAACATATGGTCTTGGTGCCAAAGGTATGGATTTTCATATCACTAAAGAGTCATAATGAAATATCACTAGGTCAATTCAAGTCATTTATAATTAGTCTTGTCATGGTCCTAAATATTTCATAAGCTCAAATCCGTTGGAGGCATGTGGCATCATCAAGAAAATTATAGCGCTACACAAGTTGTTGCACAACTTCCTAATGCGTTGCAAATTGAGTATTAATAGGACGTTGTTGTGTTGATTGTTGCGTAGAGGACGTTGCTTTCATTTTCTGCGCAATTCACAAAGGTTTATGCTCTCATTTGTTGCGCACTATGCAGAGGATTTTGTTGCACACTATGCATAGGATTTTGTTGTGCACATGCTGCAGGGCACGCTGCACAGATGACTGGTTTAATGGTCAACTTCAAAATCACTTTTTGACCAACTGGGGAGGAATTTTGAAAATCCTAGAGAGGTTTGTTTCTGTTTATTAAGGTTGGTTGTCATTGATGTCAAGCCTTGAAGAAAGTTTGGTAGAAAATTCCGGTAGCAGAAATGTTTGGGAAATGGACCCAAGTTTGTTTGATATAAATATGACTCATTATTGTATTGTCATGGTTGATAAGAAGTACAAATGGATGAATTCCAAAGTGGTCCCCTTATGGTGAAATCTCTCACAGGAAGACGCTTTGCAGATCGAGTTATCCTAGAAGTATGGTTAAATAACCCATGATTTATTGTGGAATAATCAGATGAAGGTCAATGAATTTTTCAGTGAAACTACCTTAGATGGATAGTGCTTGTCATTCCATTTCCAATGGTATGTGGAACATCACATTACTCCTCATGGTTAGAGAGTTATGGCCATGTGAAGTTGGAGGACCCTCATGAGTCATCTAGAAGCCCCAAAAAGTCAAAGTGTTTGCAAAATAAATTATTTAAATAATAAATTTAATGGAGAACTCCCTAAAATAAGGAAAGTGGGATGCTACATGAAAGTATAAATAAGAGGCAAGGCTCTCTCATTTAATTACACTTGAACACATTGAATATATTTTGTTGTGTGAGACTTATTTCAAGTACTCATTGATACATCTGAAGTTGCGAAACTTTGAGGTAGTACGAAGGGTTGATGGAGAAATTCTCAGAATTACAAAAAATACTAAAATACCCTATTTTCTGAGGTGTATGCGGGCTGACAGTGTATTAGGGTGCGTACATATGCGGGCTGACAGTGTATTAGGGTGTGTAGATGTTGGTAAAGCCATGGAAACTTCCGAAGATGAAGATGCAGAGGTTCTAGATTCTAAGATCAAGCTCCCAGGAAGGTCTACAGAGCTTAGATACATCAGATCTATCCATTGGTTCAAAAGGTATGTATTATTTCTATGAATAGTTGGATTTTGATGTATGCATGAGAAATGGTTATGGAGATTTGAGGATTCTCCCTAGAAAGACTAGTGGTTGCATGGGATCTTTTGTACAAGTCAGATCTATATAAATACAATCCTGGTATATTTATCATTGATACTTCTTATTGAGGCACATCTTGTATTTCTTGGCATATGGTTAAAGGTTTTTGTGGTATATGGTTGAGAACTTGTATTGGTTGATGTATTGAGAGGTTGAATATCATAAAGGGTTTGAAGTCTAGATCATGTGAGGGATATTATACTTGTTTATGATTACACACATTTATATAGAGAGAGATATATAGCTTTTGGGTAAAGAGGATGTGGGCATAGGGTACAGATACAGTCTAGATAGAGTGACGGGTTACAGATCTATGTGAAAGAATTTACAGAGGGTCAGAAGTTTTCAAGAGAAAGGAAACCCTAGTTTTCAAAAGGAATACATGGTTTGCATAACAGATAGGGAACACACATATGCATCATGCAACACTACAGGTCACATACCTGTTGTATTTTTGTTGATACATGTTCATTTCAGGTACAGATTGATTACAGGGCAATTGTACAGGTTGGATGCAGGTCAGTGGTACCGGGTGATACAGTTGTACAATGGTATATCTCACAGTGATAGTCTGACAGTGGTTTCATCATTCTACCTATACGTCAGGGCGGTTGGACGGGGAAAGGATAGGTGGTTGTAGCCAAAGAACATAGGGGGTTGTAGCCTCCTTCTGGTTGTAGCCAAAGAATTGGGGAGTTGGAGCTTCCCTCAAGTTGTAGCCTAAGAAACTAGGGGGTTGGAGACTCCTTCTAGTTGCAGCTGGAAAAAAAAGGAAGTTGGTGCTTCCAATGAACGTAATTCTTCAATACATATAAGAAAAAGCATTCTGTGGTTTTCTTCCGCCTTGGGTTTCCAGGTAAAAAACTGGTGTATTGTGTATGTGTATGATTTTTAATTTGTTCATTGCTTAGTTACTCTGCAGTTATTGGATGATAATGCTACAATGATATAACACTTGGATTATATGGCTAAAAAGGATTAAATTTCTCTATTACTGATTCACCCCCCTCCCCCTCAGTAATCCAACAGTTTCAAAGACAAACCAAATAATAAAAAACTCTCTCAGATTTGCAATAAGTGTCATATTTTGGGATATTAGAATGAATCTTTAAAACCCATTTTTTCAGATTTAAGCATTTAATGTTTTGGTCATCATATTTGGGCATGGATACCGAGAATCTGGAGAGGAATTTTAGAATATTGAGAGAGTTTTTTCTCAAGAAAGGGTTCATCTACAAAAAAAACTCTCAGTTTTGAAAAAGATAGTTTTATTTGGGAGATATGATGTCATCTTTGATCCCTATTTTACCAGTCTGTTGTGCAATCTGCTTCGTTTTTTTTTCACAACTGACTTGTTGTGCAACTGTGACAGAGCTTCCAGAATGACTCCAGATCAACAAGGAAGGGTAGGAAAGCATGCCATCTCATCTAAAATGAATTCAAGATGTCAAACATCATCAGGATATGGTTTCAAAAGTGGATTTATCTATTATTATATTTTAATTAATGAGTCAACTTTGATTCCTCTTTTTTAGCAGTTAGTTAAGATTTTGTTTCCAAGAAATTTGTTACTGTTTCTTAACTTAGGAAGGTTGTTAGAATTTGAATTTGGCAGCATAGGAAGATATTTTTTGTATATATTTCATGAAGCTATGAGAGCTAAGCATGGTCAAATGTGTAAGGAAGAGACTATTGAATAATTTTTTGTAATTTCTCTATGATATTAATGAAATTACTAGATCATAAGTCCCTGAGATTTGACTCCAGAGATACATGTGATTGTTGTTGGACAACTGGGAGGGGGGGTGAATCAGTTGCTACTATAGTGAAACAATTATATCCATTTTTAAATTCATTACAAAAATCTCAATGATGATCACAATAAATAAGTAGTAGAGTATTCAACATCAATCACATACATGTATAGTACAGAGACAAATATTCCTAAGGAAACCCATAAAGGGTGAAAGCCTCTTCTTCTTTATATGATAATTAATTTTTGTACATTATCATTCTTATGAGCGCCAACTCATAATGAGGCTACCACCTTTGTTTTGCAAGTTGCTACTTGCTGAGAGCACTAACTCTTTGGTTTCTCTAGCACCCACTAGAAGGAAGTACCAACTCCCTGAATGTTCCAACACCAACTAGATGGAAGCACCAACTTCCAGTCATACATGCACCGACCTGTATATCAGAGAACCAATGTTCTCCCTTGCACCACCCTACCACCCTGGTTTCTCTGTCTATACCCAGATGGAAGCTATAACTCCCTGCGTTCAAGCACCTGCTTGAAATTCTGAGGACAACAGTCCTCCCTAGCACCTCCCAACCACCCTGAAATATAAAACTTTTCTTTCTGTGAATTTATTACAGTGATTCAATAGTTGTCATTGGCTTACCAAGATTATCACTATTCTTCTATGTTGCTCTACTCTACCTCCATCAGTTTCTTCCTTATTGCATCCTCTTCATCTTTCTGATCTTCTCCTCTGTCTCAACATGCACAACTTGGGTTTCTCTTCCTCTTACAGATATTCATATCTGTTCTTTTCTTCTTTTAAGCTTCAGCTCCTGCACATCATGCTTCTACACGCATGCATCACTCACAACCACAACTTGTTCTCTATGCGTTGCACCACATATATACCCTTTTGGTCCTATGCATAGATGACTTCTCCCCACATACACAAAAGGCTCTCCTAGAGAACTCCATATCTTCTCTTCTCTACATGACACATCATGCCAACACCTGTCTTGATCATCACAACAACTCTTCATCTTCCCCGACGGTTACGCTCATGCGTTCATCATCACTGTGCATTATTCTAAGATTCCTTAGCCTCTCTAGCATTCGAGACTATTCGTCTTCTCTGTCACAGTAGATCTCGTCCTCTTTGTCATAGTTACATGCTACAACCCTTTTCCATCTGTCAATCACCTCTACGAACAGTCTTCATTCCTCTGGCAGTTACCTCATGACTCTTCAGCTCCTTTGGCGATCACTCTACAACTACTGCATTTGACAGGTCGAAACCATTAGTGGTCTCTAGCAGTTACACTAGAGAAATAACTTGCGTGAGCTCATCCTTTCGCACCTTTTCCCTTTCTGAAAAAAAACTTCACAATGCGCACTAGCTCTTCTGGCTAAGCCACTTTCTTTCACGTGACCATCGGCCATGACCAAGGGCATGTTCAAAAGGTATTTTGCGATTTTGCGTATCGGGAATTCCTGTTGCGAGGCATCTCGACTCTCCAAGTCCCGATCTCCGAAATGGGGCTTAGCTTCATGCTAGCTCCTCCCTTAAGCCTTCATCGATTTGACCATAAGTTATGACCAGGGGCCAAGCATGAGAGTGTTTCGCGATTTCTTATTTTGGTGTTTCTTCCATGTGTTGCTTCTGAAAACCTCGAATCACAAAACTTTGAAATGGAGCTTAACTTCTAGCTCCTTCCATTCATGTGACCACTAACAGTGACACAGGACGAAGTCCGGAAACGCATTTCACATTTTTTTTGGGGATTTTGCGAAGAGTCGTCTCGACTCTCCATGTTGCAAACTCTGAAATGGAGCTTGGCTTCTCGATCTCTACTCTCCAACTCTCGACGATGTGACCTTCGACAGTGACCACACCCTATGTTATAAGGCGCTTCGTGATTTCACCTTTTGGGGATTCTCTTGTGAGTTTCCTTGACTCCTCATATTGCGAACCCCGAAATGGATCTTGGCTGCTCTAGCTCCTCCTCAAAACTCTCGACAATGTGACCATGAGTTATGACCACTTGCCAATCAAATGATCACTTCTCTCTCTAGATCAACGGTCAAGATTTCACGTTGATCCAATGACTATCCTCCTACCCGGGACTTCAGCCTTTGGGATTTTGGGGGAGTGATGAAGCTAAAACTCCCAAAGTCAAACTCCCCGAGTGACGTCATTCTTGCGTTACTCAATGACGTATCATGAGCCGAGTGGCTGCCACGTGTCACTCAAATTTGATATTTCTAGTGGTCGGAGATGCTGAATCAAGTTGACACTTGTTCTTACAAGATTGCGACACGTGTCATATGGAACCAACGGTCCTAAACTTATCGCGATTTCGCCATGTGTCCTTCTTGGATCAACGGTCCAGATTTCTCCTCGATCCGACGACTTAGATCATTTCTTCATTTCGCATTTCGTGAGTTGGAAGGATAGAGCACCTCGTGCCTTTGACCTTTCAGTCAGCAAAATGCCAATCACTCGCCATGTGTCCTCTGGCTTCAACGACCAGGATCATTTCACAATATCGCATATCGCGAGTTCAAGGGGTTAGAGTACCTCCTTCCTTTGACTTTCCAGTCAATGAAATGTTGATCTATGACCATGTGTCATGCTCGAAGATGCACGGTCCTCCTGATTTCAGGATTTTGTAAGACCGCTTCTCCTTGCACTTTAAAGAACGTGCAGGTTCTCCTGGATCCAACGATGGTCAGACCCCGAGCTTGGATCTAACACCCGAGATCTATCCTCCATCTGTGTGCTCCTCCTGTCTGGACTTACGATGTCTTCTGAGCCTGTTTTCCATCATTGTTCTTTTCATCGCTGGTCTTGCCATCAATGACAAGCTCACTCCCAACTGTAAACTTGCCAACAATCTCCTTCTTTGGCATTGATGGCAACCCTGAACGGCTGCACTAATATGTTTGGACCTCCAACTATAGAATCCGGTCTAGACCACTCCTTTTCTACCCCTTTGACATCAATGTCAAAGGAAACATGCTCCCCCTGAGTTGTTGCAGTACTCGTCAGAGTTATCGGATATTCAACCAACCCCTACTCCCCCTAACAGGATGGACTCTCTTAGGTGTGAGATGGGATGACACCCAACTTCTGATGGAGATATTCAAATGGTGTCTTGGCTAGGGGTTTAGTAAAGATGTCTACAATTTGTTCTGTGGTTGAAATGTAATGAACCTGAACAATCTGATTGGTGACCTGCTCTCTTAGAAATTGGTATTTTATGGGAATATGCTTGGTTTTAGAGTGGAATACAGGATTCTTTGGCACACTTATGGCAATAGTGTTATCACAATGAATTGGGATTGTTGCAATATATTTTACCTCCAAGTCTGCAAGTGTCTGAATCATCCATAATACCTGAGTGCAACAAGTAGCACCAACAATGTACTATGCCTCTGTAGTTGATAAAGAAATGGAACCTTGCTTTTTACTCAACCACGCTACTAGAGAATCTCATAAGAAGAATGCACCTCCACTCGTGCTTTTCCTTTCATCCATGCAATTAGCCCAATCAGCATCTGAGTAGACTGATAATTGAAAATTCTGATTCTTAGGATACCATAGGCCATAGTTCATTGTTTCTTTCAAATATCTGAATATTCTTTTGACAGCTAGCAAATGACTTTGTTTGGGTGCTTCTTGATACCTTCATACTATTCCAACAACATGCATTATGTCTGGACGAGATGTTGTGATATACAATAGGCTGCCTATCATTGACCTATATGAACTTTGATCAACATCAGGTGAGTCATCATCCTTGCTTAATTTGCATCCAGTAACCATAGGTGTGCCCACAGGTTTAGAATCTTCCATTTGAAACCTTTTCAACATTTCTCTTAGATATTTTTCTTGAGAAAGAAATATTCCTTCAGACTTCTGAGTAATTTGCAGACCAAGAAAAAATGACAATTCCCCTATCATAGACATTTCAAACTTAGACTCCATGGCAGAAGCAAACCATTGTACCAATGAATCATTATTACATCTGAAGATGATTTCATCTACATAGACCAACATGATGAGTAAGTCATTACCCTTTGTTTTGATATATAAAGTGTTGTCAATTGTTCCTCTCTTGAACCCTTTGTCTTGGAGATACTTATCCAGTCTGTAATACCAGGCACGAGGAGCTTGTTTTAACCCATATAAGGATTTCTTCAGCTTGCATACTAGGTCAAGATTATCTGTCAGTCCAAAAACCTCTGGTTGTTCCATATAAAATTCTTCTTTTAAATCTCCATTTAGAAATTCCGACTTGACATCCATTTGATAAAATTTAAACCTTTTATGACACGCATAGGCAAGAAATATTATGATCGCTTCTAGTATTGCTACTGGTGCAAATGTTTCATCAAAACCAGTCCTTCTATTTGAGCATAGCCCTTACAGACCAATGTTTCTTTGTTCCTAACAACTTGTCCCTTCTCATTCATTTTGTTCTTAAATATCCATTTGGAACCAATGACATTTTTACCTTCAGGTCTAGGAACCATCTCCCACATATTGTTTCTCTCAATCTGGTTAAGTTCATCATTCATGGCTTTAACCCAATGGTCATCTTTGTTAGCTTCATAAAAATTCTTGGGTTCCAGCATGGATAAGAATGCTATATGTGATTGCTCAGTGTCTTTGTTTATCCTTCTCCTCGTTTGTACACCTTTGTTTTTCTCACCAATTATCTGACTTGCAGGATGATTCTTCTGAGTAATTCTGGAGGAGGGATTTGATGATGTCTATTGATTTGAGTCTTCCTGCATATTTGAATCTTCATCTGACTCAGAGGCTTCTTTTTCTGATTCTTGGACCTGTTCATCTTTAGCTTCAGCTGTGTCCTCTGTGGCAGACTCAATATTGCTCATCTCCCTTACTGGAAGTCCTTCATCAACCTTTACATCAATGCAATCAACTAATTTGTGCAATATTTTATTAAAGCATCTATATCCTTTACTATTGGTAGAATATCCTAAGAATATGCCTTCATCATCCTTGTCATCATACTTGCCAAGGTTCTCATCATTATTCTTTATGTAACACTTACTCCCAAAGACTTTGAAGTGTTTAATTGATGCAGGTCTCCCATACCACAGTTTATAAGGTGTCTTGTCGATGTTTGGTCTGAGGTGGGATTTGTTAAGAACATGGACTATTGTGTGTATTGATTCTACCCAGTAGGTTTGACCAATGTTCTTCTCATTCATCATTGACCTGGCCATTTGTTGCACTATTCTGTTTTGCCTCTCAACTACTCCATTTTGTTGTGGAGTTCTTGGAATTGTGTATTCTCTCTTGATCCCATGTTTATCATAGAATTCCTTGAACTCACTTGACATAAATTTGCCTCCTCTGTCTGATCTTACTGCCTTTAACCTCTTGCATGTTTGATTCTCAGTTAAAGCCTTAAATATTTTAAATTTCTCAAATGCTTCAGCTTTTTCCTTGAGAAAGGAAACCCAAGTAAGTCTGGAGTAATCATCAATGATCAACATGAAGTATTTTTCTTTCCCTGTGCCTTCCTGTCTTGATGGTCCACATAAATCCATATGAACTAGTTGGAGTGGTTTCTCTGTTGAAGTAGAGCTCTTGGATTTAAACTGTGTCCTGGTTAGCTTTCCTACTTGGCAGAGTTTATACATAGAATCTTGTGGCTTTGATATTCTCAGAAGATCTTTTACTGCCTCAAGATTTTTGATCTTGATTAAGTGGTCAAATTTTAGATGTCCAAGTCTCCTATGCCATAACCATCTCTCATCATGTTTGCTTAGATGAAACTCTTCTCTATCTTCTTTTAGCACATATACATTATTTTCTCTCCTTATGCCTTTAGCCACTACTTGTCCTAAGTTTACAAACTTTATCTTGCAGTCCTTGGAAGTGAACACCACTTCACATCCTCTGTCACACATTTGACTTACACTGAGCAGATTATGTTTCAGCCCATCTACAAGCAGAACATTCTGGCATTTTCCTTTGCCATTACTTAGACTCACCATCCCTTTACCCTTGATTTTACCTAGAGCATCATTTCCAAAGGTTATGTTTCCTGATTTTCTTTCACTTAGAGATAGAAACTTACCTTTGTCTCTTGTCATATGTTTGGAGCAACCACTATCAATATACCAGGGGTTCTGTTGTCTTTGGGATGACAACACTAGTCCACTCTTTTCATTTTATTTCATCTTCCAAACCTTGACATTTTCAGTAGAGGGGTTCAAATCTGGTTCATAGTTCCTTAAGGGACAATCTACAACTTTGTGTCCAAAATTATGGCAGGTGTAACATTCTAGTTCATTGAATAAAGGATCATAATGATTGTTATGCTTAACCTGTGTCCTTTTTCCAACCATCACATTATTTGCAGTCTTTGATTGTTTGTTACTTGGCCGTCTCATTCTTTGTTGTGACATATATCTATTCCTTGAATATTTTGATTGCTCATATTTAAATCTTAAATAACAGTTTACAACTTTGTGACCAAAGTTAGAATAGAAAAAACAATATCCATAGAAAAATCCTTTGTACCTCGAAAATGGTTGCCTTCTTTGAGCAGGTTGATTTCTTTCATGTTGATGATTTCTTTGAGCAGAGGGTGTATTATTTATTTGTTCTACAGATTCAGTTTTGACACCTTTTTCTTTACTCCTTCTTGGTCGTTGACTATCTTCCTTTGTTTCTATAGGTTCGTTATTGTTAATGAATGTTGATTTGACAAATTTGATGGATTCTTTGTTGCTTGGCTGACCACTACTTGATCCTTCTTCATAACCTAGACCAATTTTAAAATTTGGATTCCTTTGCTGATTCAGAATGGTGGCTAATCCTTATGAGGCTTTATTGCTTGGAATATTTTGGAGATATAATGCTTTGAACTTCTCCAACTCTTTCCTAGTTTTCACTGCTTCATTTTCCAGAGCTTCACATCTTGCCTTCTTTTCTGATAACTATTATTTCAGAATGTCTTTGATTTTCTTTGCCTCTTCTAATTCCACTTTTAGTAGGACAAAGTCTTTATCAGGTTCTTTACTTCCTTTCTTGAACTGTATCAACAATTGTTTTTGTTTTCTCTTCTTAATTATGAGTATGTCAATCTCTTCCGGTGCACTGATAAGTTCTCCTTCCATATCAACCACAACTTCTTCTTCATTATCATCACTTCCTATGCTTTTATTATCATAATCCTCTTTGGCCATAAGCATGAAGTCACTTAGTTTATCTTCAATAGAGGAGTCATTGTCTTCATCATCTGATGGATCATCATCATTGTTTACACAAAGAGTTTTCTTCTTAAAATTATTCTCTTTAAAGAAATTTTTGTGTTTGTTCTTCTCCTCATCATCATATGTCTGATCCTTTCTTTTGTGAGGATATTTATTTGCAAAATGACCTATCTTACCACAATTGAAACATTTGAAAGATAGTTTACCTTTGTATTTTCTTGATCCCTTCTTCAGTCTTCTCACAAATTTTTCTTCAATTTCATCAGGCTCAGAATCCACATTCTTGTCTGCTTTAAATGATGCTTCTCTGGA
The DNA here is from genome assembly GCA_009831015.1 of Picea engelmannii. Lineage (NCBI taxonomy): Eukaryota > Viridiplantae > Streptophyta > Pinopsida > Pinales > Pinaceae > Picea > Picea engelmannii. Next base: position 1,737,691 of record ML777418.1, read on the forward strand.
GGTGGGTTTATCTTTAACTATTCTCATTTCATATGTAGTCAACATCCCTAGAAGTTGATCAAACGCCAAGGATTTTAGATCATTAAGTTCTTTTATAGAAGAGACCTTCGGGTTGAACCTATCTGGTAGAGATCTCAAAATTTTCTGAACTATAGAGGGTTCCTCAATTTTTTCACCAAGTGCTTTCATTGAATTTACCAGTTCTTCAACTCTCAGAAAGTACTTTCCAACAGTTTCATCCTCTTTCATCTTTAGTTGTTCAAACTTTACTCTATAGGTTTGAGCATCCTTTACCTTCTCATTACCTTCATAACAGCTAATGATTTTGTCCCACATTTCTTTGGCAGTTTCTAACTGCATAAATTTTACAATTTATGCTTCTGCAAGCCCACTCAAGATAGCATTCATGGCCTTAGCGTTGAAGTTGAATTCTATCTTGTCATCCTTATTAGCTAGTACAACTAGCTTTACATAACGAGTCTCTACCACATCCCAGACACCTGCACCTAAAGCCATTATGTAGGTTCTCATTCTAACTTTTCAGAAGGCAAAGTTTGTTCCATTGAACATAGGGTCCTTATTGGTTGAAGTTCCTTCATGGCTTGACATGTTTAAGCTCTAGGATCTACCCTTAGATAAAAGGGGCCAGATCTGATACCAATTGTTGGACAACTAAGAGGGGGGGTTAATCAGTTGTTACTGTGCTTAAACAATTATATCCATTTTTAAATTCATTACGAAACTCTCAATGATGATCACAATAAATAAGAAGTAGAGTATTCAACATCAATCACACACATGTATAGTACAGAGATTGATATTCCTGAGGAAACCCATAAAGGGTGAAAGCCTCTTCTTCTTTACATGATAATTAATTTATGTACATTATCATTCTTATGAGCGCCAACTCATAATGAGGCTACCACCTTTGTTTTGCAAGATGCTACTTGCTGGGAGCACCAACTCTCTAGTTTCTCTAGCACCCACTAGAAGTAAGTACCAAGTCCCTGAATGTTCCAACACCAACTGGATGGAAGCACCAACTTCCAGTCATATAGGAACCGGCCTGTATATCAGAGAACCAATTTTCTCCCTTGCACCACCCTGCCACCCTGGTTTCTCTAGATGCACCCAGATGGAAGCTATAACTCCCTGCGTTAAAGCACTTGATTGAAACTCTAAGGAAAAAACTCCTCCCTAGCACCTCCCAACCACCCTGAAATATAAAAAATTTCTTTCTGTGAATTTATTACAGTGATTCAGTAGTTGTCATTGGCTTACCAGGATTATCATTGTTCTTCTATGCTGCTCTACTCTGCCTCCATCAGTGTCTTCCTTCTTGCATCCTCTTCATCTTTTTGATATTCTCCTCTGTCTCAGCTTGCACACCTCAGGTTTCTCTTCCTCTCATAGATGTCCATCTCTGTTCTTTTCTTATTTTAAGCTTCAACTCCTACACATCATGCTTCTACACACATGCATCACTCACAACCACAACTTGTTCTCTATGCATTGTGCCACATATATACCCTTCTGGTCCTATGCACATATGACTTCTCCCCACATACCCAAAAGGCTCTTCTAGAGCACTCCATATCTTCTCTGCTCTGCATGACACATCATGCAAACACCTGTCCTGATCATCACAAAAACTCTTCATCTTCCCTGGCAGTTATGCTCATGCGTTCATCATCACTGTATGTTATTCTAAGATTCCTTAGCCTCTCTGGCAATCGAGACTCTTCGTCTTCTCTGTCATAGTCGAGCTCGTCCTCTTTTTCATAGTTGCAGGCTACAACCCTTTTCCATATGTCAATCACCTCTATGAACAATCTTCATTCCTCTGGCAGTTACCTTAGGATTCTTCAGCTCCTCTAGAGATCACTCTACATCTACTCCATTTGACAGGCCGAAACCATCAATGGTCTCTAGCAGTTACACCAGAGAAAGAACTTGTGTGAGTTCATCCTTTCACGCCTTTTCCCTTTCTGAAAAAAAAGCTTCACAGTGCGCGCTATCTCTTTTGGCTAAGCCACATCCTTTGACATGACCGTCGGCCATGACCAAGGGCTTGTTCAAAAGGTATTTTATGATTTCATGTATCACAAATTCCTGTTGTGAGGCATCTCGACACTCCAAGTCCTGATCTCCGAAATGGGGCTTAGCTTCATGCTATCTCCTCCCTTAAGCCTTCTTCGATATGACCATAAGTTATGACCAGGGGCCAAGTACAAGAGTGTTTCACGATTTCGTATTTTGGCGTTTTTGCCATGTGTTGCTTCCAAAAACCTCGAATCACAAAAATATGAAATGGATCTTAACTGCTAGCTCCTTCCATTCATGTGACCACCAGCGGTGACCAGGGACCAAGTTCGAAAATGCATTTTTCATTTCGTGTTTCGGGGATTCCGTGAAGAGTCGTCTCAAATCTCCATGTCGCAAAATCCGAAATGGAGCTTGGCTTCTCGAGCTCTGCTCTCCATCTCTCGACGATGTGACCACCGGCAGTGACCACACCCTACGTTATAAGGCGCTTCGTGATTTCTCCTTTCGGGGATTCTCCTGTGAGTTTCCTTGACTTCTCATATTGCGAACCCCGAAACGGAGCTTGGCTGCTCTAGCTCCTCCCTCCAACTCTCGACGATGTGACCATGAGTTATGACCACTCGCCAATCAAACGAGCACTTCTCTCTCCATATCAATGGTTGAGATTTCTCATTGATCCAACGACTATCCTCCTTCCCGAGACTTCAGCCTTCGAGATTTTGGGTGAGTGATGAAGCTAAAACTCTCAAAGTCAAACTCCCAGAGTGACGTCATTCTTGCATCACTCAATGACGTATCATGAGCCAAGTGGCTACCACGTGTCACTCAGATTTGATATTTCCAGTGGCCAGAGATGCCAAATCAATTTGACACTTGTCCTTGCAAGATTGCACCATGTGTCCTATGGAACCAACGGTCTTTATCTTATCGTGATTTCACCATGTGTCCTTCTTGGATCAACAGTCCATATTTCTCCTTGATCTGACGTCTTAGATCATTTTGTCATTTTGCATTTCGCGAGTTGGAAGGATAGATCACCTCGTGCCTTTGACCTTTCAGTCAGCGAAATGTCAATCACTCACCATGTGTCCTCTGGCTTCAACGACCATGATCATTTTGCAATCTCGCATATCGCGAGTTCGAGGGGTTAGAGCACCTCCTTCCTTTGACTTTCTAGTCAGCGAAATGTTGATCTGTGACCATGTGTCCTACTCGAAGTTGGACGATCCTCCTGCTTTCAGGATTTTGTAAGCCCACTTCTCCTTGCACTTTAAAGAATGTGCAAGTTCTCCTGTATCCAATGATGGTCAGACCCCGCGCTCGGATCTAATGCCCGAGATCTGTCCTCCATCTATGCGCTCCTCCTGTCTGGACTTATGATGTCTTCCGAGCCTATTTTCCATTGTTGTTCTTGAGATCATTTTTCTTGCCATCAATGACAAGCTCACTCCCAACTATAAATCTGCCAACAATTGTGCTACTTTATGCATGTGATCTTACAGTTTTGTCTTCTAGTCTAAATGCATCTATGTTGTATGATTTATTCTTTGTGTTAATATGAATTGTATGTATCAGAATTCATTTGTAGTTGATTCATTGTTGCATGTAATTTCATTTGTCCTTCTATTATAATCACCTTGGGATTCATCCTTGTTAGATGCCCTAAGGGGTTATTTGTTTTCTCTTTAATCTTCTATCTACAACAACATCTAATTGGAGTAAAACAATGCTCTCTAGCTTGCCTCTGATAATTCACTTTTCAATTTACCAAGTATCTAGTAAACCTTCACTGATTTCTGACTTCTCTGTGACTCCATTTCCCAATGAAATTTATTTCCACATTTCCACCAACACTATAAACTAAAATTTATGTTAGAGATATATCCTTTGAGAATAAAACCAAATCAATTCTTTCAGTGATTGATTTGAAGAGAGAGATCACCCTCTGGGTTGGAAGGGCTAGCTTCCATACTCAATTTGGTATGTGGTTACCTTTGTGATTTTCCTTCTCAGCCAAGGCAATTTACGGAGGAATAACATTTTGGCATCGTTTTCAGGGATTGAAGGTGAAATATTCCTTGGGATAAACAACAATGATTAGATTTGACTTCTAATGGTGAACATAGGTCAAACATAAAGAAGGTTGTACCATTCACCTGGTGACTCCAATCATGCTTCAATTAAATTCAAAGACTATGCTGGGGGACGAGATCCATTGACAGAGACATGGAAGGACATCATGGGAAAACCAGGTATCAAAGATTTAGTTTTTTCCAAGAGATCTTATTATTTTTCATCAGTTACCTCTTATCATTTCCTAAACAAGTTAAAAGAATTTTCCTTTACCTATTGTATTCGAATGAATATTATAGATCTGCATTTGACTCTCCTTTAAAAGTTGTATATCATTCTTTTGAAGTTGTAAATACATCTCCTTTTTGTATTGGTGATTATGAACAAGATATTAATGATAACCATAGCCAAGATAGTGGGCCTCTAGATACTAAATCTGATATGCCATCTCATGTACCTGATTCTACACTTACCAATATCACAGGCATATACAGATCTTTGAAAATACCTTCTATACTTCATGACTTTCCACCAAAGCACTATCGATACCTACCTGTGTTCGATGGTGAACTTTAGAAGATTTCAGCTGAAAAACATGTCCAGGATTTTGAGCATTTTGTAGACCTCTTTGAAATCGAGAATGATGATGTTTCATTGAGATTTTTTCCCCAATCATTGCAAGGAGAGATCAAAGAGTGGTTTAAACACTTACATCTCGGGACCATCAACTCATGGAAGGAATTGAAAGATGTTTTCCTGAATTTTTTGGGTGAGATAAAGTCTTTGGATCAGTAGCTTTCTGAGTTCAGTGCCTTGAAGAGACATAATAATGAAACAATATTTATGTTCTGTAGGAGGTTTTCTAGTCTTTACTATAAATTTCCCAAATAAATTCAACCCACTGAAGTTTCTAACATGCTCCATTATGCAACAACCTTTCATATAGATTTGTCTTTCCTTCTGATGGAAAGAAGATATAAGGCCTTAAAACAAATGTTTGATGATGCCCATGAAGTGGAAGATAATATTCATGCACATCAGAGGCTACAAAATCAGAATTTAGAGAGTGTTGCAAATACAGAGAATGATGGTGTAGCAGAAGAAAATGAGATTGTGCATAAACAAGAAACTGATTTACATCATGATCTTTTTCAACATGAGCAGAAACGTGATTGTTCCATGCATTTTTCGAAGTTTTCAATGATGAAATTGTTGCAGAATATAAGGATCAGCCTACTGTAGATCAAGTTGATGTACCAATTGTTTTCCTTGTGGATGACATTGCATATGTAGTTGACTTGCCCAAATATAATGAATATAATGATAATTATGAAGTTGATTTTTCAAAGCAGCCAACTGAATGTTATTCAGCAGGAAATGTCCAGTTTCAGCAGTTTAAGGAAAGCAATCAACCTGTGCATTTCATTTTTGACAACGATGAAGAACATGAGGAAAGTACGGAATCAGGGGAAGGAAATACTCTACCCCTATGATTTTCTTCATTCCAATTATTGAAGGAGAATTTTCATGGTGTTATAAGTCAACAATTTCATAGTTATGCCGGTGAACATGGAGAAAAGAGTGAGTTTGCTAATGGAAATTCTTTTCCCTTATGCTTTTCTTCATTTAAATTATTGACAGAAAAATATAAGACCATTAATGAAGTTGAGGAGTGTGGACTAATGCAAAGTCATCTAGATTCAATGGGGAAAATGGACAAGGAATTGCAACAACCTCCTCTTGTTTTTCATGACCCAGTAGTTGGTTATATGGATAATTTTAACAACCAAAATTTACATCCATTGAAAAACCATGAGTTTGAAAATGAATTTTATGATCAATCAGTCGTGTCTTTCGAGCTAGTAAAGGTTTTGTTTCAACAGTCTAATGCAGATTTCCAGGCTTCCTATGACAACTTATTGAGTAAATCACATGAAAGAAAAGATGCAGGTGGAGGGGTAAATTTATGGCACATAAATCACCCGGAGAAAAGTTGTAATATATTGGGTGAGTATGACATCAATTTTCACTTATTTGAAGATCCTTTTGCAGTTTTTGGAGTCAATAAGAAGCCCCAAATTTCTAGAATTTGTCAAATTTGAATTTGCTTGCAAATGTTCAAATGAGATGCCATTTAAGTTTCAAGATTTTTTTTCCAAAGAAAATTCCATACCTTCACTTATTCAAGATATTACTTGAATGGATACTTTGGAAGTCTGCTTAAACGTAAGAAATAAATCATCTCTTCGAGTAGAGTAGGATTACTTATCAATAAGCCCATAGTTTGAGCATTTTTTCAGTTTCTAGTTTTCAACAATGTGTAGTTCATTTTTCATATTGGATTTGTTTCCAGATGAAGTTCTAGTAAGGAGAAAGTTCAGGGTGCAAATATTAGTGGCTTGGGATCATTCCAATGGATTAGGCTACTAGTATGCTTGTTCTTTTCCACCTCACGGGGAGGATGCCATCCCCATTGGAGCCTGTGTTAGTGTCCTATAAATAGGTTGTTAGGATGTGAATAAAAAATGTATGATAGGGTAAAAACATGCTTTGGTCTCATAAATACCATGGCATGATTTCTCTTAGGTTATGAGTCGATGGGTTTGTGGTTGATAAATGTGTTTGAGTAAGGTCATAAAATAAAGTTGAGTCATGAAACATATGGTCTTGGTGCCAAAGGTATGGGTTTTAATATCACTAAAGAGTCATAATGAAATATCATGAGGTCAATTCAAGTCATTTATAGTCAGTCTTGTCATGGTACTAAAGATTTCATAAGCTCAAATCTGTTGGATGCATGTGGCATCATCAAGCAAATTATAGTGTTGCACAAGTTGTTGCGCAACTTCCTAATGTTGTGCAAATTGAGTATTAAGAGGATGTTGTTGTTCATTGATGTGCAGAGGATGCTAATTTCATTTTTTGTGTGTTGCGCAAAGGTTTATGCTCTCATTTTCTGCGCATTGCGCAGAGGATTTTGTTGTGCACAGGCTGCAGGGCACGCTGCGTAGATGATTGGTTTAGTGGTCAACTTCAATATATTTTTATGACCAAATGGAGAGGAATTTTGAAAATTCCACAGATATGTTTTTCAAGGATAGACCAAGTAATAAAAACCTCTCTCATATTTGCAACAAGTATCATATTTTGGGATATTAGAATGGATATTTAAAACCCATTTTTCCATATTTAAGCATTTAATGTTTTGGTCATCATATTGGGGCACGGATATCGAGAAGCTGGAGAGGAATTTTAGAATACCGAGAGACATTTTTCTCAAGAACAGGTTCATCTACAAAAACCTCTCTCAGTTTTGAAAAATATATTTTTATTTGGGAGATATGATGTCATATGTGACCCTTATTTTCCCAGTCTGTTGCGCAATCTACTGCATTTTTGTTGTAGGTTATTGTTGCGCAACAAACATGCTGTGCAACTGTGATAGAGCTTCTAGAATGCCTCCAAATAAAAAAGGAAGGGTAGGAAAGTGTGCCATATCATATACAACGAATTCTAGAGGTCAAATATCATCAGGATATGGTTTCAAAAGTGGATTTATCTATTATTATCTTGTAATTAATGAGTCAACTTTGACTACTCTTTTTTAGCAGATAGTTCATATTTTGTTGCCAAGATATTTGTAATTGTTTCTTAACTTAGGAAGGCTGTTAGAATTCAAATTTGGCAGCATAGGAATATATTTTCTGTATATATTTCATGAAGCTATGAGAGCTAAGTGTGGGCAAGTGTATACGGAAGAGACTATTGAATAATTTTTTGTAATTTCTCTCTGATATTAATGAAATTACTAGATCAGAAGTCCATAAGATTTGACTCCAAAGATACATGTGATTGTGCTACTTTATGCATGTGATCTTACAGTTTTGTCTTCCACTCTAAATGCATCTATGTTATATGATTTCTTCTTTGTGTTAATTTTAATTGTATGTATCAAAATTCATTTGTAGTTGATGCTCTGTTGCATGTAATTTCATTTGTCCTTCTACCATAATCACCTTGGGATTAATCCTTGTTATATTCCTTAAGGGGTTATTTTTTCTTTGTAATATTATATCTACAACAACATCTAATTAACGTAAAACAATGCTCTCTAGCTTGCCTCTGATAAGTTGCTTTTCAATTTACCAAGTATCTAGTAAACCTTCATTGATTTATGACTTCTCTGTGACTCCATTGCCCAATGAACTTTCTTTCCACATTGCCACCAACACTATAAACCCAAATTAATCTTAGAGATCTATCCTTTGAGCATAAAACAAAATCAATTCTTTCAGTGATTGATTTGAAGAGAGAGAGCCCCCTCTGGGTTGGAAGGGCTAGCTTCCAGCCTCAAGTTGGTCTGTAGTTAGATTTGTGATTTGCCTCCTCAGCCAAGGCAATTTATAGAGCAATAAAAGGTACCTTGGGAGTCATTGACATCATTGGTGATTTACCTCGTGCTTGTTAATGGTATAAATCAATGACTGATAATCAAGAGGTTTCTACCATGTTTGACATCAAAACATTTACTCACATGGATAGAATTGTACTATTTTGGGATCGAGACGAAGAACATGGGTTGAGTACTTTTCCCAGGTTGTGATGGAGATAATTTGACTGATATACATAGATCCACTTTGTATCGGTCCTTCGCTATGTTCTTCTCATATTGTAGCTCCACTGTGTATTCTTTTGTGGATGTAATCAGGTCATGTCATGGAGAAATGGATCCACATTGTATCTTTAGTGGCCATCTCCTTAGTCAATATCATCATGGATTTGTAGTGTATTGGTCTATGTCCATGCTCTAAGTCATTTATATTTTGATAATAGGTATGTCTGTCGCGAGAATGAAATATATATTAATATTGTTTGATGATCGTTTGCATTATCTACCAGGTTCTTCGAATCCACCACCCTTGCATTGAAGAATCTATAAAGTGTTTCTCCCATCAGTTTCCTCTTCCGACTTGGCACTTTGGGGGGAAATCTATTACATGTAAAATTTCCACGCTTTCATAATGTGTTGCATGTGGCACAAACGTCACATTCTAAGTGTCACAATTGTCGCATATGGCGTAAATGTCACTTCTTAAGTTTCACACCCAAACTATCACAAGTGTTGTAACATATTTCATACACTTTTAGTAAGTCTCGCAACTCAATCGACACCATAGAAACACTTTCCACAACCCGTAAATCATTTTAGAAGGAAAATCCCCATCAGTAGAAACATACCTTTCTACCTAGTATTTTGGCCATTCTTGGACATTTAAGAAGACTGGCGCTCCTTTTCCTATGATTAGGGAGCACCAATGCTCCCTACACCATGTTAAGGGGGCGCTATTGTTGGTTGAGGGAATCAAGGTTAATCCCACCTTCTTATAAGGGACAACTATGAAGGTTGGGGGTTTGTTTGGCTCGAGTCTTACTCCATGTCTCTATCTAAGGAAAATAATCATAACCTATGGAGTCATATCCTCAAAAAATTCCAAAAATACTCAAGGTGGTTGAGCCTCTCAAATCCTATAAATTGGAGGCATTTCCATGGTGAAAGGGAGAAGAAATCAATAAAGCATCATTATTTTGATCTTGGTTCATTCATGCAAGGGTTGGATGAGGAGAGATTGGAGAGGTTGTTGGGGCATCAATTATGGTTTGTAAGTATTCTCTTTTGGGTTCTCATTGGATATACTTGGCCTATTTCATTCAAGCTTATGTATTCTTGCATATGCTTGTCTATTGTTGCTTTAATATTCACAGATGATTTTTTTTTACCTAATCAATTAGAGTAGGAGATAGTCATTTATCTTTGTTTCCTATTGTAGGTATCAAGTTGCACCATAGGTTTTGAAGATCGATCTCATGGATTGGAAACAATGAGTACAAACTTCATAAAAAGGTACATCATGACCTGACTCCTTTTTTATTTCTAATTGGTTAAAATGAGTTTAAAGGGATTTTAGTTTCCACTTGTAGTGTTTATGTCTTGGTATAGGGGTCAGGTAATCCAAGGGAAGTTTCAGTTGTCCTTAGGGGAAACATTATGTAACATTAATGACGATCTGTTTCAGAACACCGAACTGATTAATGACCTGATTGAATATAAAAAGCGCAACAATATCACCATCACTTGAAAAAGTATGGCATGCCCTCCGCCCACTTTGTGAAGTAATCGACGACCACGGTGATGTAATGATTCCCCCTAGATGAAGGCAAGTGGTATCTCATAAAATAAATACCCCACTTAGTAAAAGGGTTGATGGTGGTCATTGGAAAAAGTGGAGCATGATACACATGCATCTTACAAGTAAACATTCGACATTGATGACATTTTTTTACTACTTCAATACAATCTTTGAAGATCGTCGACCAAAAATGTGAGTCATGCAAGATTTTTTGGGATGTTTCCAACCCAAAGAGATGACCTCCACATGCTCCACTGTGAGAGTCATTTAATATGAACTTCATTGCTCCGTGAATCAAACAATGATGTAAAATTGAGTCTACACCGTAGCGATACAAAGTTTCATCGATGATGACACAATTTTTCTCCCAATGGTGAATGCGTCATCACTCATCTCTTGAATAATGCAAGGAAAACTTCAAAGTTTGGTTATATATGAGAATGTCTCCATACAAGGATCAGTAGAAGATATTAGGAAGATGGATTCATCCGAAAATAAGTCCTCAAAAGGTTCTTCTTTATCTTCCTTGGGAAACTCTAAGATCAATTCCGCAAAAACAAATGACTTTTTGGACTTTGTCGACGCAAATTCTAAGTCAAATTCTTGCAAAATCACAATCCATTTGTTGAATTTCCTATCGATAATACGACGAGTCAAAATGTACTGGAAATGATTGAAATTCACAATAATAATAGTTTTACGGAGGATAATGTGATGTCGAAGCCTCTGGATAGCATGGACAGCTTCCAAAGACAGTTTCTCAATGTGAGAATATCGCAACTCATAATCGACCAAACCACGATTCAAGTTATAAATGATGTGCTCGACAAGCACATAATATTCTTGCACCAAAACCATACCCATGGTCGATTCAGAAACTGCTAGGTATAACAAGAAGTCATGAGTAAATTGGGTGGACTAAGGAGAGGGGAATACATTAAATCATTTTTCAACACATCGAAATATCTCTGTGCAAAAGTATCCCACTCAAAAGGGACCCTTTTTTCAACTAACGCATGAAAACCTTAGTGATCTCAGCATAGTTAGAGATGAAATGTTGAACGCAATTTGATTTTCCTTGGAGATTCTGAATTCAACGAATAATACACAGGGGAGGTAAATGAACTATTGCCTCAACCTTTAAAGGGTCCACCATGATCTCATTTTTTGAAGCAATGAATCCAAGGAGACTCCCAAAAGTAACACCAAAATTACAGTTGTGTGGATTCAACCGGATGCGGTAATAATGACATCTCTGGAACACACGACAAAGGTGATTTAGATGATCGGCTCTATGACAAGAATGAGCAGCTAGATCATCCAAATATGCCTTAAAAATGTGTTTCATGTCATGGAAGGAAAAGTTCATGGTCTGATGGAACATAGCCCCAACATTTTTAATACCAAAAGGAATTTTTTTGTATGCAAAAGTTCACCAAGGAAAAATAAGTGAAGTTTTATTTTGATCCTTGGGTTTAATTTGGATCTAATTGTAGCCAGAGAATCCATCCATAAAGGACAGAATGTCACTGCCCACACACTCATCGATAATTTGATTAATAAATAGTGTCAGGAATTTGTCCTTTGGACAAGCCTTATTCAAATCCATAAAATCCATACATACATGGATGGTTCCTTGCTTTTTGTCAACTGAAATAGGGTTCGATACCCATTTAGTAATAATAATCGTATAGATGAAGCCCACTTTAAGGAGCTTCTCTAACTCAGCCTTTATGGAAGTTTCCTTCCTAGGATTAACCAACCATTACTGAACATGTTTATCATTATGATAAGTCTTTATTTCATGCTCAATAATTCGAGGGTCTATACTTGATATCTCCTTGTATGACCAAGTGAAAATGTTGTGAAATTCCTTGAAAAAGGAGGTATAGTCATGGATCTCTTTAGGAGAACAATTTGCACCGATGAGCACATTTTCCATGATTTTGGGATCATTTGATATGTTGATAGGGACCATTTCCGAAATATTGGCCATGTTTCCTTCAACAAAAACACCATGCTTGACTAAAGGGTTCATGGTCCTATCAACATTGTCACTCATGTAAAGATGGAACTCTCCTATTTCAATGTGATCCATCTCTATAAGTAAATAATATCTCTGATGTAAATCATCACAAGGTATTTCCAGACCCATCATCACCTCTATAATATCCTCATCAAAGGGAAGTATTGTCTCGATACAATTAGGGGAATGAGAATATTTAACCACCCAAATGAGCATCGAAAGATCATCAACCTCCTCCGTTTGAAGAGGAGTAGGATTTGAGTCTACAGTGGCCCTTTGAATGGCTTGATAAGTAATCTCCACCACAAACAAAGGATTTTCCATTTTTTCATTCTTTATCCCTTTTATCGAATCAGACAAGGACAGTCAAATCCAAGGATCCTCAAAGTACGTCATTTGAAAATGGTGCACTTGGGATATAGGAACCGATGAAGCCGATGCGCTTGAGATAGATGGAGTGGAGCTAATGCACAATATTGGCACTGAGACACTAAAATTTCCCATCAACAAAGAATACATTCTAACACCAATACTTCCAGTCACCATTTGGGAACCTTCTATTAACAATACATTAGATCCCAGTTGGGCAGTTGAATCTGAATGACTAAAAAACAACTGGTCAATGGTCACAATTTTTCCGTCATGATGAAAACACATAAATGGAAAATCGGAATATGTGATAGTATTCATGGCATAATTCCAAATTCGACCTAACAAAAGGTTGTACTAGAGCAGAGCATCGAGTGCTTCCACTTCAACGTACATGGTTTTTCGTCCCAACTATATGGGGAAGGAGGAACATATCCCATGGAGCTTAAAAGAATGACCATCAAATGCGGTCAGAAGAGTAGGGGATGGAGCAAGCTCTAGAGAGTTGATATATTTACAACAAGAAAGAGACATCACACACATAGATGCTCCCTCATTGATCATTATTGTAAAAAATATTTTTGTATCATACACCACTTGAATCTGAAAAGCAATGTGATAAGGGAGACGATGCTTGACATTAGATGGATCAAATTTGATGAGATGAAAGCTAGATGGGACATCATTGAATGTACCCTAGTTACCCCCCTGTTAACTCCCAACATTATATCCTAAAGCCATATTTTTTCCGTGATGGAATAGATTAGTCAATATAGAAGGTTGTTGTTGTGCCAACAATCTCTGGCCTTCTTCCATAATGGGGAATTCATGAGTGAGGTGATCTTCCTTGCAAAGATTACAAGGAAAATTAGCATTCATATTTTCCTTCTTGCCCCCACTAGAACTGGATTCTATTTTATTAACATTCTTATTATTATTTCCACCTCCCTTTTTATCCTTACTCTTTTTCTTTCCACCAGTTTTTTGGGTACCTTTTCAGTTGATCGATTTCACATTGTGTACATCTATCACTTGGGAGGGGGTTGTCAAATTAAAAGGTTGAACGAACACAGAAGCTTGGATTGAAAGTTGTCTCATTTGATTTGAGACCAAGTCTACAAGCGAACTTTGCGAGGAACCCACAATGTCGTCAGCATGAGGTTCGAGACTCAGTTTGACATGGTCAGTATTTGACCGTAGTGCATCCAGAATGATATCATAAAGGATCCCATACTGAGAGTAAATCATACCTACTTATTGGGCCTTGAATAAATTTTCTTCCTCTGTAGTTACCCTGGAAGTGGAAACAACCTTGGATATATAAGGAAGCAAGGAATTCAAAAACCACTCTAAGAGGAACTTAGGAGGGATGGTTTCTTTAATCATTTTCTTTCTCCTCCGCCACTCTTGAATATGGTAAAATATATAAGTGGCCTTGTTCTTCTGAAATTTGATAACAAATCAGTGTCAACATCTTAGTGAATTGGGAGTTGAAAGTGATTTTGAAAGACTAACACCAAGTCATGAAACGTGTGATAGGTTATCATTTTCAATTCAATATACCAATTAACAATGACACTGGTGACAGTATGTTGAAGGTGTAACCAAATAGAATGATCATTCAGTAATTTGGACGAACACCATGGGCGGAAAGTCATGGAATGATCACTGATAACTTCACCAACTTTTCCTTCGAATTTGGGAATATTCGAAGGAAGTTTGGTTGGAATCGGTGGCCAATTAGGATCATGACACATGGGCTCATTCATCAATTTCGAAACATATGGAAAGTTAAGATTTGTCAGGAAGGGGATCCTTGGTTTCTACATCATATTCCAACTTTTGGAGGGGGTGCCCCCAAGTTGGTTTGAATAAGGAAATGAAGAGCCTAGATTTTTATTGGCACCAAGTTGCCAAAAAGAATTAGCCTGAAAATCAGGGTTTTGACAAAAAATTCAAAATCCCTGATCATAAGGAGTTCATCCCCCTCCAAATTGGTTACCAAAATAAAAATATTTACTTCCATTCAGTGTTCCCTACATTGTACCATATCCAAGCGAGGGGTTCCAAGATGACTGGAAAGGGTTTCCCTCTAGCGACACCACCGACAAGGGATTTCTCCCAAACCTGCCAAAGAATGTGAAGGGGTTGGATGAAGATGAGATGTTGGAAAATTGAAATCCATTGCTCAGGGATGGGACCCATTCCATAGTGGGATTGGGACATGAGGAATGAAAAAACATTCTCATGAGTGAGGGGTTTGACTGAGAGATATGTCCCCTCCCTCTCGTCGAATGAAATAGATTGGAAAGGAGTCGAATAACTCCCAACACTAGTGCTAGAAACCTGGGGATTCGGTTGAGATACAGACAACATGATCTGCATGTCAAATAATGACATTCCAAATGTAAATTCATTAGATACCAAAGGTAGTGATGAAGAGGCCACACTCAAAGGTTGAGTGGACCCAAAAATCAGCGGTGCACAACTACTAATAGATGCAACTATTATGGATTAAACTACATTAGATGTTTGGTTAGAGATACCAGGGGGAAGGATTCCTCCAGATACAATTTCCAACATGTGTGTTGTGAGTGGGAAATCCCTCCTATAGACTAGCACTAAGGGTTTTATCATGCATGCATAAATGACCTAAATATTCTTACTTTTTACCATCATCCCATGCCTAAACCCTCATTACTCATATGTAAATACAAGGCTCAAGAGATTAAGTTGACGTACCTTATTTTTCGTGTTTGATGTCGATCCATTTTCGCGCTTGGTCATTCTTTGACTGCAACTCTCCTCCCAATGGTGACCTGCATTCACTAAAGACAAACAAATAACTCCACATGCATTTTATCTATGAACTAATGGGTTAGAGATTTAATCAATCATACAATCAATATTCCAATAATGGCAGTCTCATATGGCAGGACGGGAAAATCAATTCTTTTATTAACTTCACAATGATACCTTACAATGATAAATTCAGCTACTGCTCCTCGATCTTGATCCTAGGCTCTTATTCCACTGTCTTTCAACTGATTTTCTATATACTTCTCTTTTCACAAGGATGGCTAAAGGTTGGGACAAAGGGAATGCTCAATCGGGTATAGTTTCTTTACTATGATTTCCCTCCTTCAAATGGGACCCCTAACTCTTCTTTTATAGGCTAGAAGAAGCTAGGTATTTGGTTGAGTGACCAGCCATGCATAGCCGAAAGGTTTAGTTAACTTACCCAAAGATGTGTGTTCCATCAATAACCTTCCTTTTTCCGTTCTTTTGTAGGTACACGCAGGTTGTCTTGGGTCATCTAGCATGTACACGCGTGCAGTAATGGAGTAGGGTGCGTGGGTTTTTATAAAAGGGGTTTTTATGAAGAGTTTTTCAAAAGTGTTTTGGAAAAGAAGGAATCTGAGATGGCATGATGCCAGGTAAGCATGTCTGGTGAAAATTAGGGTTATAATAGATGCCCCCTAATGTGTGAGGTCAAAAGAGCATCTGATGGCCGAAATACAATAACAATCTTCACCGATGTTCCGAACAAGTGAGCCCAGGGACCAGAAATCGGGAGGTGTCATCTGCAAAATAATAATTGTCTCACCGAGGCGGGCATATCCATGCTCGAGATAAAATAAAACATTGGCTACCAATAAAATACATTGTAGATCCATGTCATATAACTATATAAAGTGTATTCACGAGCAATACACAACAGAGCTACATCTCAAAATAAAAAAGATATACATGTAGAGTATCCATCTTCTAGAAGTTGATAAGGCCTGGTGGCTGGAGATGAGGTCTTTAAAGCTCGAGAAACAACTTCAAAATATTCAAAACTCAGGTAGGAGTGTAATATGAGTGTACGACTTCACTACCCAGAGGTATTTGATGGCGCATCGGTCATGGACTAGAGAATCTTGATGATAAGACTGAAGGCTTCATTGATTTCGAACAAAGACTTGATTGGACTTTGAGGATGGTCAGGCATGAGGGCAAGAGACAAACTGCAGAGGGGCTGACTCAGGCTTAGAAAACTTCCCTTGGATAATAGCACGACAAAAGATGAGAC
The DNA here is from genome assembly GCA_009831015.1 of Picea engelmannii. NCBI lineage: Eukaryota > Viridiplantae > Streptophyta > Pinopsida > Pinales > Pinaceae > Picea > Picea engelmannii. Next base: position 1,754,468 of record ML777418.1, read on the forward strand.
TCAGGCAGCATGGAATTAACATAAGTTTATGAGGCAAGAGACAACACAAACTCTCCATATGTTTGGAAGAATAACCAAACAGAGGAGGACACAACTCAATGTAGTGGGAACAACTTCCTAAGGTCATATTAAATCCCAGGGTTTGACGAACAAACATATAGATGTGCTTTATCCAAGGGTGACTCATTGTGCTGCCAATACAAAGAAAATACTTTTCCCTTCCTCTTTTTGGGGTATATTTAATTTTTTTTTTTTTGTCTTTTTAAATAATTTTTAAAAAAGAATAAAAGAATGTTATGTTACAAAGGAGGGATGAGTGTTGGAAACATACAAGTTTGAGGCGCAAGGAAAAGACTGATGTTCAAAGTAAGGACACTCGGGAAAAATCCCTCCTGGGGCCAAAGGTGTCAGGACACAGAGGCAAAGTACTACAGGGCTTGCATATAAGGCATGCTTTAGATGGTTTAGTTGAGAACAACATGGAGACGACATTAGACCAGAGATGCAGGTATGCAAATGCAATTAATAAGACACACAATGGTAACGTCCTTCGATGTAAGTTTTACGAGCCCAGAGAAGGTAAGCTCGACAATTTTTCATATTTAGAGAGTCTGAAACTGTTAATATTATGGTAGCTTCGGGAGGTATGAACCTCTATTGTGACCTATGACGAGATTAGAATACTCTGGAAGGAAGAAAAGAAGTGAAGGAAACCCTAGACAAGTTGTCAGCTGTAGAAATATATTTAATATGAATTTATTAATACCCATAAGGAGAATTCAGCCCCAGTTAAACTGCCCATACTACTATAAATACAGGGCGCCAATTTTCATTATTCACATCTCAGCAGTTGCAGAGAGAACTGGATCTGCACAGGTGTAGTTGCAGCTTGTGCGCAAGTTTCTGGGAAGGTGTGCGCTAACCTCTGGGTGGGATTATCTGATCATCTTGGGTTATATTCTTGCTTGGTGCATTAGCCTCTCTTGGCTATTGGATTGCTACCAGGATTCTATTCTCTGTCAAGGTCAAGGTGCTCGGAGGGTGGCTTCGGCCTGTGGTTGGGTGACGAGGGTATCGTCAATGGTAAAATGAGCACAATATTCTATATTCTAATAGGTTATGGGCCCACACCCCCTTCAGTCAGCCTAAAATGCTATAAGGAAGCATAGCCGCTAGATATTGAGCTCTTTGAGGAACTACCGCTAGGGTTACTAGCAGGAGCAGCTTCCAAAAACACTGCAACTAGGTTTACTAGAAGAAGCAGTTGCAGAAATCCTAAATCTCTGATCTGAAACCTTGTGATGGAGTATCTCGCCCAAGAAGAAGATATCCAGATGCACACTAACTCAGTGCACCTCTTGGCTCTCTCAAAAAACAGAAATAACGAAGTTGAAGTTTTGGATCAAGGCATGACCAGTTACCAGTCAATTGAAGACATGTGTGAAACAATCAGTCTTTTACACTACTCAACACTTACCAGGACAATTGGAGATGATATGTGGATAATCGACAGTGGAACTTCCAGGCACATGACGGGAGATCAAGCCAGACTCTCAAATATAAATGAGAGAAAGACATCATACAAAGTGGAGCTTGGAGACAAAAGCACTTACCCCGTTGAAGGATTTGGACAAGCCTCCGTCAAGTTGGAATCAGGTAATCATGTTCACTTAAGCAATGTTTTATATGTACCTGGTTTAGAAAAAAATCTTGTATCAATATCATGTTTAGAAGACAAAGGAAACATAATAGCCTTCATGGATCGAAAGGTGTTATCATGGCATAAGAATTCCAGCATAGAGGATGCTATGGTTATTGGAAGTCGTGAAGGAAATCTGTATAGACTACTAGAATAAAATGAAGAAGCTCTAGTACATGACGAAGTCAAACCTAATGAACTTTGGCATTGAAGGTACGCTCATATCTATTATCAAGCATTACCTTTCCTTAGAAAAATGGTTGAAGGAATACTAGAATTGAAATCTACACATCAAGGAATTTGCAAAGGATATGCCCTTGGGAAGAATATCAAGAAACCATTCCCAAGCATCAACAACATATCCAAGGAAATTCTAGATCTAATACACTCATATGTTGTCGGTCCAATGCCAGTCCGATCTCTAGGAGGATCTCTTTACTACGTAATCTTCATAGATGACTATTCAAGAAAGACGTGGCTATACCTACTAAAATCAAAAGACGAAGTATTCAACAAGTTCCAAGAATTCAAGGCAGAAATATAAGACCTTATGAACAAGAAGATCAAGACATTAAGAACAGATAATGGAGGAGAATACACCTCGAAGGAGTTTGTTGCATTCTGCAAATCAGTAGGGATTAGGAGGGAGCTGATTGTTCCTCATAATCCTCAAAAAAATGGTGTAGCAGAAAGAAAGAATAGATCTATCGAAGAAATGGTAAAATCCTCATTGAATGATCAAGGTCTATTCATGTTCCTATGGGGAGAAGCAACAATGAAGACAATATATGTATAGAACAGAAGCCCTCATCGTATATTGAAGAACATGACACCAGAAGAAGCATTCTCAGGTAAGAAACCTAATGTAGAAAACTTAAGAATATTTGGATGTCCAGTTTACTCTCATATTCCCAAAGATAAAAGAAATAAACTAGAACCCTCAGGAAAGAAGGGGATATTCATGGGATATAATGATTCATCCAAAGACTATAGAATATATATTCCAGAATAACACAAGATAGAAGTAAGCAGAGATGTAATGTTCAATGAAAGGATGGCTTTCAGGAAATCCATCGAAAAAATTATAGAAGAAGAAGAACTTGAAGAACCAAATGAAGAAAACACAGAAAACGAAAATAACGAAAAATATCAACCTGATCATCCTATGGATCCATGTGAGAACATTGATTCAGATATCATACCAAAAACCAAGAAATGACCAGCTTGGATTGAAGCTACTTTACAAGACGCATAAAGAATCAAGGTTCCAGAAGGAACATCTAGGAAGAGTAAAAGACCGAAAAGATTCTCAAGTTATGCAGCATACATGACGAAGCTTCTAGATGAAGAACCTACCACATTTGAAGAAGTAGTCCAAAAGGGACAATGGAAATAAGCTATGGCAGAATAACATCAATCCATTATGAAAAAGGAAGTATGAGAAATTGTACCCAGACCTAAAGAAAAATCAATGGTAACCTCAAAATGGGTATACAAGATCAAACATGCAGCAGACAGAAGCGTAGATAAATACAAGGCAAGATTCATGGCCAGAGGGTTCTCCCAGAAGGAGGGAGAATATTATGATGAAACCTTTGCTCCGGTGGCAAGGTATACCTCCATCAGAGCTATCATATCTCTTTCCGCTTCCATGGGATGGAATCTACACCAGATGGATGTAAAGACAACCTTCCTCAATGGAGCTATTGAAGAAGAAGTGTATATTGAACAACCTCAAGGATTCGAGGTACATTCCAGAGACACTCACGTTTGCAGATTGAAGAAATATCTATATGGACTCAAGCAAGCTCCAAGGGCTTGGTACGCCAGAATGGATAGATATCTAACAAGACTTGGTTTCTCCAAGAGTCATGCAGATCCAAACCTTTATTACAAAGTCGTGGATAACGCACCTGTGATTCTACTATTATATGTTGATGATCTATTCATAACAGGTGAAGAATCTCTAATTATCCAGTGCAAGAAGGAATTAACCTCTGAATTTGATATGAAAGATCTAGGTCTCATGCATTACTACTTGGGACTAGAAGTATGGCAGAAGCGTGGTGAAGTATTCCTTGGACAAGGAAAGTACGCAATAAAGATCCTTCATAAATTTGGAATGATGGACTGTAAGTCCATGGACACTCCTATGAATGCAGATATAAGAAAAGTGAAAGTCCCATATTCCGATCCATTAGATCCATCTCTATATCGACAACTAATTGGATCATTGATGTATTTGGTAAATACTCGACCCGATATTTGCTTTGTTGTAAATACATTAAGTCAGTTCTAGGTGGAACCTAGACAAGAGCATTTGATAGCTACAAAGCATATTCTAAGATATATTCGTGGGACAATAAACTATGGCTTGAGATATACCGCATCCAGTGATATCCAACTTCATGGATTCACAGACTCTGATTGGGCAGGAAGTGCAGAAGACAGAAAGAGTACATCAGGTATGTGTTTCAGCTTGGGCTCCGCTGTGATATCTTGGGGCAGCAGGAAACATAAGTCTGTCACACTTAGTACAACAGAAACAAAGTATATTTTAGCTTGTGAAGCATGCACAGAAGCAGTATGACTAAGGAAGTTAATCTCTGATTTATTTGATCAGACTCCAAAATTGACCATAATATATTGTGATAATCAGAGTTGTATAATATTATCAGAACATCTAGTGTTTCACGAAAGGTCGAAGCACATTGAGATCAAATACTACTTTATTTGAAATAAAGTCCAGGAAGGAGAGGTAAAGCTCGAGTATATCCCCACTGATGAGCAGACAATAGACATCCTAACAAAACCTCTATCCAGAATCAAGTTTGCATATTTTCGAGAGAAGATGGGGATCGTGGAAATAACTCCCTTAGCTGAAAGGGAAGATTCTCCAAGCTAGGAGAAGGTATAGAAAAATGTTCTTGAAAACATTTATTTTTGTGATTTAAATAACTCTCAAGATTAGGAGGGAGCACTGAAAATATTATTTATCTTTGTAATTGAAAAATAGTCCAGATTGGACATATTCTTTCTTGTTTGGAAAGTGGATTGAGATTTCTGAAGGACAGTGACTTCCCATTGTGGTTAACATGGGAGGTAGTATGATTGCTAATGTATCATAGACAACAAATTCCCATTGTGGTTAACATGGGGAGTGGTCTAGGGAAGTCTCTCTTCTTGAGGATTACTCAAGAAGACTGGCCCGCCTCACCAGACAACGATTTTTCATTGTGGTTAACATGAGGAATGGTTTGTTTTGGAGGTTGATACAGGACGATCTTTTCCTCTTGTGGTTAACAGAGGAAATGGTCCGGACAGTCATTCCTTAGGGTTATACATTCTCTCCAGGGCACACTTTGATTAGTGTAGGAGGAATGGCCCAGGGTGAGGAATGGTCCACGCTCAGCAATCAGGGACATACATTCCTTAGGGTTATACATTCTCTCCAGGGCGCACTTTGATTATTGTAGGAGGAATGGCCCAGGGTGGGGAATGGTCCAAACATTCCTTATGGTTTATACATTTTGTCCAGGGTGCACTTTGACTAGTGTAGGAAGAATGGCCCAGGGTGAGGAATGGTCCAGGCTCAAAAGTCAGAAATAATCCTTCTTCCTTGTTTGAGAAGAATGGAGCATATAGCCCATTACTGATGTTCTATACTGAGGGTAGATATTCTTTCATATCTCACAGACGTGAGTGAAAGATCGGCATAGATGATTTAGTTTATATCATAACATTGTTTCTATGTAGGTTGCTATTAGATGTTTGTTATGAAGACTATATGATAGTAGATGTAAAATACTGTGGTGGATATGTTCCACTATTTGTGAGGTAGATATTCTTTCAGAGCTCACAGATGTGAGTGAAATATTGGCCCAGATGATTGTTATGGAGACTGACTGTCTCTAGATAGTAGAGATATACTACTGTGGTGGATTTGTTCCATGGTTTGAGTAGTTGTGTACTACTTTGAATAGACAAAGGTGTGTTCTATCAATTAATATTGTACCAGTTGTCATAGGAGATTATCTAGTTGGATAATAATGACGGTGCTCGTGTTTCTACCAGTTGAATGGTCTGTTGTGCTTAAGACCATACCTCCCTATCTAGGAGGGAGTGTTAATATTATGGTAGCTTCGGGAGGTATGAACCTCTATTGTGACCTATGACGAGATTAGAATACTCTGGAAGGAAGCAAAGAAGTGAAGGAAACCCTAGACAAGTTGTTGGCTACAAAAATATATTTAATATGAATTTATTAATACCTAGAAGGAGAAGTTCACCCCAGTTAAACTGCCCAGACTACTATAAATACAGGGCGCCAGTTTTCATTATTCACATCTTAGCAGTTGCAGAGAGAACTGGATCTGCACAGGTGCAGTTGTAGCTTGTGCGCAACTTTCTGGGAAGGTCTGCGCTAGCCTCTGGGTGGGATTATCTAATCAGCTTGGGTTCTATTATTGCTTGGTGCATTAGCCTCTCTTGGCTATTGGATTTCTACTAGGATTCTCTTCTTTGTCAAGGTCAAGGTGCTCGGAGGGTGGGTTCGGCTTGTGGTTGGGTGAAGAGGGTATCGTCAATGGTAAAACGAGCACAATCTTCTATATTCTAACAGAAACAACGTAAAAGGAGACTCCGATGGGGTACCTTTTTCGAAGGTAGTCTAGTCGGTTCAAAAAATGGATAAACTAGCACTGACAAGACGTCTATTCAAAACCATTTTAATGAGTGTGATAAAGACAAGATTACTCGACAATTTTTTCATTTTTAAGGAGTCTGAAAAAAGCTTAACTATGGACTCCGTCAGGAATGTTCTTCTGGACCACTTTAACGAGTGTGAAAGAATAAGGTCACTTGACGATCTTTTCAATTTTGGGGAGTCTGAAAAGAGCTTAACTATGGACTCTATGGGGGTTCCGTTTTCATAAATTTAGCCACCCAGGTCCGAAAAAGGGTTAAAATTATACCTGAGAATACTCTTCCAGAGATTCGAGGCCTCTAGAGTATACCTTTGTTCATACAGTTGACCATATGGACCGAAAAAGGGGTAAACTATCGTCGGATATACGTGACTTCAAATGTCAGTTTAACGAGCGTGAAAGGCCACATGATTGCTCGACAATCGTTTCATGTTTAGAGGGTCTGAAAAGGGCTTAAAAGAAGACCCATTATGTTTTGGGAGTCCCATGGGTGAGGTCAAGAGTGATAAAGAGTCATGCAAATGAGGCTCAAAACTCGTAATCAAGAAAAACTAAAATAACTCCCGAGCCTATAGTCATTAGTGACAACATGGACACCATAATGCAACCGGGATCTACCTAGGGCATCCATGTTCTGGTAAACTCTACCACCAAATCGCGACACTTCTAAAGCAGCAATGATGGTTCCGTGTCGCAACTTGGTGGGATCGATCCTATGGCAAAGGGATAAATACAAAAAGTAGGGGTGGAAACCTAACTTATATGCTCAAGTTGGCTATCTGATATTTTTCCCCACAGACCATCAAAAGTGACCCAAAACTCCAAAAAATGTCCTGATACCCGATCGTAACCTTCCAAAGCAACTCCTGAATCACTCTAAATGGTTTTCAATTCAAAGAAAACGATAAGGGGGCCAAAAAAGTGACAAAAAGGGGACCAAAAGGTCTATAAATAAAAACTGGCAGCTCATTGTCACCATTGTTGATTTGGAAATGGACTCTGGAGCAAAAAAGCCCTTTGATAAAAGTGGTGATTCTGGGAGCTACAGTGGATGAAACGACCATCCGTCTGGACCAAGTAAGTATAAACTACCTCCTTTTTTTTTTAATTCTTTATTTATGCATTTAATTTGGTTTCTTGGGGGGGCATTGACCTTTAAACGATCAGCCCTAGGTCCACGTGGGTTGTCCTATGACAGCCCGTGTGCACACTTGCTCTGTCTGATGTTAGAGCGCATGTACACGTGACTATCATCACAATAGCCCACGTGGACCCTCCCATGGGCACAAAAAGGTTTAAAAAGCAAGGCCTAACCCTCTGAAAATTTTCCCATGTGCAGGATGTATGTGCAATGGAGAGAACAAGAGCACGAAGATATTAGCGCACTAGTTGGGGAAGAACCTAATTTTGTGGCAGTGTTAATGCAATGTGGCTTGCTCAAGTTTTTTCTGTGTCCTTTCATGAGAGCACAACCTAGGTTACTGAATGCCTTGGTTGAATACTGGCACCCTGATGCAAAAGATTTTATGTTAGAGGGGCAGTCACTGGTGCCCACTACAGAGGATATATACTTTTTGACTGGCCTCTCCAGGAGAGGGTAACTAGTCAATTTTCGGACATTTCCTTCGGGGCCTCATAATATATCGAAATTCATAGGACTTTATTGTGAGGTTGGTACAAACCAATAGAGCTCGCAGGTGCCAATAAGAATAATCACCGATTTATCACTGCGAGCAATTGTGTTTCTTATTGGGCGGATTACTGGTTCTGTGGCTCTACATTAGGCGTCCCGTGCACAGATGAACTGTGCAGTCCAGTGCTTAAATGCACAGATATTTGACTCGAGCACTACACTGCTGGATTGTATGAAGAGGCAGCTGACAGATTTTTGGTTGCAGACGTAGAGGAACTTCGGGTTCGGGACGATTCTATGCTCTTTCTTCTTTAAAAGAGTTCCTAGTTTCAGTCCTCGAGTGGTGGTATGAGGACATTAGGCCTCTCTTCCTGCGGTTTGCAGATGGGCAGTGTTGCTGCCATGACAGGGTGGTGGAAGGACCAATGAGTCCTTTGATGATGACTTCTTTGCTTGGTTGTCGCGGAAGATCCCAGCCATAGAGGATTATCCTTATGCTGGGATTGATTTCTTGAGAGATCCTAAGATCCCTGTACCGCCAGGCAAGGAGCGAGGTGAGATGGGTAAGTTTGCATCATTTTTTTTTTGAAACATATATAATTTTTATGTTGTTTTTTATATATCATTTTTTTATACCAGAGTATTTGACAGATACGTGTCTATTATGTGCAAATGTAGGACCCTCACGACCTGCGGATTATGCGAGGAATAGGAATCATCCTCGGCCAGGGGTCGCACCTGCCATCGTAGGGGGACCAACAGCAGCAGGAGAGCATCCATCCTGTGAGGCTGAGAGGGTTTTGAGACGATTTGAGAGAAAATTTACCTCGCTCACTCGCACCATCCCTATGGCAGAGATTGAGGATCTGCCACCATACATGCAGCCTCATGTAGTGGGGGCACCACGGACGTGGGTCCGACTATTTCGGCATTTGAAAAACATTGTTGATTATTACAACATGGCCCACTGGCCCTGACCTTAGTTAGTCTACACTTTGATAGCTCCACCTGTATATATTTTTTGAGGGCATAAGCCCCATGACTCGTTACTGGTCATAGTTTTTTAGGCGCTTGCGTCCACCTATGTACTCTGATGATTATGATATTATATATGTATTTTTATGTCTTTTTGTGTCTTATGGATCATATTTGCCTTTAAAAATGTATTTACATGTTTATGTTTATGTATTTTTATATGTGTGCGAGATGCCAGTCTAAAATTTGATTAGCTAGAGTATCTGTAACTTGGTTTAATCTCTTAGGAACATGAAAATATGTAATATAATCAAGGCTTCATTCTAAGAGACGTACCCGAAGGAATCATTGGTGTAAAGTCAGATCATGAAGACGATAAACTCTATTTAACTGAGACACAACCAGATGAGCATATAAGTAGACCCGAAGATGAGAGATACCAAATGACAGGGCGTCACGAAGCAACTCATTAAATCCATTGTACTCGGCGACATTGTTTGTGGTGTTTCCTAAGCATATACCTCTGGAAGATAATAACTAGCCTTTAGGTGTACGAATTACCCAAGCTACAGAGGCAAGCCTTTGAGTGTGATAGCTAGCAGTGTCTGTGTATCCAATGAACACCTCTGATTCACTTGACATATGCCACAGTGACAAAAGATAACATAAAAAATGACACGTCCATAATACTAAAAGAAACCATAAAGTAATAGTACAAAGACTATACATATGTTACAAAAGGTTACCCAAGGTGACCTACCGATGAGTAATACTTCTTGAGGTAGAGCCCATTTCTAGGCTCTGCCAAAGTATTTCCCTCAAAGTCAACCAGACGATAAGCACCCTTTTTTAGAACCTCTCTTATGATGAAAGGTATGAACCACATGGGTTTGAATTTTCCTGCCCCCAGGGGGTCCTTATCTTGGTCATAGACCAGGACAAAGTCGCCTTTCGAGAAAATCTAAGGACGAATGGACCGATAATAGTGACACTTGACTTTTTGTTTGTGAGCCTCGTTGGCCAGGGCCACATCACGACGCTGCTCATTGAGCCGCTCAAGGTATAATAATCGTTCTTCAAGTGGAGAAGTGTCTGGCAATAACTGTACTGCCAATTTTAGGGATAGGATATGAAATTTTATATGCAAGACTGCTTCCAGCCCGTAAACGAGTTGAAAAGATGAGAAACCGGTTGCATTCTTAATAGACGTTCGGTAAGCCCATAATGCCGAGTATAACATCAAATGCCAATTTGACTTGGCTGAGTTGATCGTTTGTTGTAGGATGGTATTAAGAGATTTATTTACAGCTTCCACCTGACCATTTGATTGGGGGTAGTAGGGTGACAAATGTTCTTGCTGCAACCCAATATTTGATGTTAATTCAGTCATCATTTGGTTACGAAAGTGACCACCATGGTCAGTGACAATATCGCTCGGGACACCGAACCTTGCTATTATCTGGTTAAATAAAAAGAGAGATGCAATCTCCCCATCATCTTTAAACGTTGGCATAGCTTCGACCCACTTCATGAATTAGTCTACGACTACAATGATATAACAATGCCCCCTTGTTGAAGGAGGGTTGCATGTAGTGTAATCAATCCCCCACTTGGTGATGGGACCAACTGTGATGAAAGGAAACATGGGAGCGGGATGTGTCCTCATCTTCCGAGAGAAGATCTGACACGGGTGGCACTTCTTGACCGATTCAATATAATCTTTGATTAGTGTCGGCCATAAGTAACCTGCTCGTAAAATCTTCTGGGTTGTTTCCAACCCAAACAAATGACCGCCACATGCTCCGGTATGGAAATCGTTAAGCACGATAACTGCTTCTTAGTGAGTGATGCATCGATGCAAGATTCAATCTACACCTCTTCGATACAACGTATCGTCAAGTATGATATAATTATTAGCCTGATGGTGTATACACCGATGCTCATCACGAGAAGTAGAGGTGGGGCACTTCAAAGTCTGGAGATAGACAAGTATATCTTCGTACCAGGGATCCGAAGATGCGATCAAAAAAATATCTCCTCCGATAGGCGAATCTTCGGGCATAACATCACCTGACTCAATCAGAAGTTCCGAGATGAGTTCTGCAAAGACCAGTGACTTTTTGGATTTCACTGAAACAAAATCTAAGTCAAATTCCTAAAGGACAACTATCCATCTACTAATCTTTCCACCGATGACCCGTCATGTCAACACCTATTGAAACATATTCACAACGACAATGATGGTGGTCTTGCGAAACAAAACATAATGAAGGAATCATTGGACAACATGGACTGCTGCCAATGAAATTTTTTTCGATATGAGAATAATTTAGTTCTAGTCCAACCAGGCCTCGACTCAGGTAATAAATCACATATCCTAAGAGTAAATCATCCTCCTGAACTAAGACCATAACGATGGTTGACTCTGTCGCAACCAAGTATAATAGGAAATCTTTGTTATAATTGGGTGGCCGAAGCAAAGGGGTAGTTGTAAGGGCGTGCTTCAACACATCGAAAGAACATTGATCTGCATCACCCCAATGAAAAGGAACGTCCTTCTTCAGCAAGCGCATAAATCCCTTTGTAATCTTGGCATAGTTTGTGATGAAACGCCTCAAAAAGTTTGCCTTGCCCTGAAGACTTTGAAGTTGAAGGATTGTGCGTGGGGGAGGCAACTAAACTATTACCTCAACCTTTAGAGGATCGACCATGATCCCTGTTGTTGACACTATGAAACCTAACAAACGTCCTAATGTTACGCAAAAGCTACATTTGTTTGGATTCAAGTGAATCTGGAAGTAGCGACATCGCTCAAAGATAAGTTGGAGGTGTGTGGGATGATCCGTTCTCTTGAAAGATCGAGATGCTAAATCATCTAAATAGGCCTCGACTATATGCTTGAGATCATGGAAAGAAAAAGACATGGCCCTCTGTAAGGTAGCTCCAGCATTTTTGAGACCAAAAGGCATCTTACGATAGGAAAATGTACCCCATGGACAAATGAATACAGTTTTGTGTTGGTCTTCTGGTTTGATTTGTATCTGATTATATCCCGAAAAACCATCCATCAAAGAAAAGGCCTCGCAACCTACACATTCATCAATTATCTGGTCAATGAATGGTGTGGGAAAATTATCTTTTGGACATACCTTGTTCAAATCATGGAAGTCTGTACATACACGAATCATGCCTTGTTTCTTATTGATCGGCACTGGATTTGACACCCATTGGGTCAAATGGTTAGGATAGATAAAACCAGATTTTAGTAGTTTCTCGACTTCAACCTTAATGGTTGTTGCTTTCCTGGGATTAATTGGACGAAGCTTCTGTCGAACAGGCTTGGCATATGGATAAGTTGTGATTTCATGTTCGACTATTTTTGGATCGATGCCTGGAATTTCCTCATAAGATTAGGAAAAAGCGTCATGGAATTCTTTAAATGGATCTGTGTATATTTGAATTTCTTCGAGGGAAAATTCATCTCTAACGAAAACATTCTCCACAATGTCAGGGGTTTTGGAGATATTAATTGGTATAGTTTCAACGATAGTTTCCATATTACCCTCGGCATAAAACTCATGTGTAGCTAAGGGACTAATAGGACAAGACCTATCTCCAGTCATAGTCAAGGTGAATTCTCCTGCTTCGATTTTGCTTAAATCTAGGAGGAAGTATGATCTACGATGGAGATCGTCCTAGGTTTTGTCCGGACTAGTCATTGCTTCAATTATTGCTTTGTCGGAGGGCAAGACTAAGTCTAATGAATCAGTATCTATTAAGCCCTAATATTGGCTCATTACCCCTTAATTGGGGAATATTATATTAGTAATTTTATTTTATTTATGTCGGCTTTAGGCCATTAGTTGTAATTATACCTCCTAGTCTCCTATATATACCAAGGAGACATTTTCATTTTGAATCATCTTGTACTTGAACATTTAAGTGGGGTAAAAGGAGGTTGCCCCCTCGAAGAGGCTCATTATCTAAAATTATCTCTTTTTCAAGGTGTTGAGTACTTTTCCTGAGGTTTTTCTATGCTATATTGATGTTTGGTTCTTAACATATGGTATCAGAGCTCAAGGTCTTGGGGTTTCACTGCTACATCCGAGACACCGTGGAATTTTCACTATAACTTTTTTTCTACAACATTTCAGAAGGAATGGATAGGAGGATATTTATTAGATGGATCAAGGTATGTTGGGTTCAAAATTCATCTCCTGACACCTTATACTTTCAGAGATACAACCTGTACAAGATAGGGTTATGGAATCATCCTGAAATGAGTCATTGCGGAATTTTCACCATAAAAATATTTCTGTAATGTTTCAGACCCTGAAATCTGGAGGCCATTTACATAAATTAGTAAGGTATCTGTGGTAAAAATTTCAGTTTCTGGGTCATCTTAAATTTGTAGATACACCTTGTGTAAAATAGGGTATCTGACTAGTCCTATTGACTAGTCTCAAGAAGGTGTTCTAGGTAAAACAATCATAACTTCTTGCTAGAGTATCCAAATTGAGTAGGACTAGTTTCATTGGATCATGGACAGTCTGTAGTATTTTGGGTGCAAGTTTCAGAATTTTATATCAATCATTTTGTGCAGGGCATTCTATACAAGTGAGATCTCCTGGAAAGGCCAAAAATCAGCAAGTTGTGAGGAAGTTACCGTAAATTCCACTTGGCACATCCAATTTTGATCAGACCTGTGGCATTGCAAAGAAGAAATATCAGAGAACTACCTAAAAGAAATTTTCATACCAAGAAGGGATGAAACTTGGGAGATAGAACAAAATAAATATTGTCTAGAAGAACCGCCTCAAAATCAAGATTCAAAAGTGATACTTGGCCAACATGCCACCAAAAAAGGGACCTTCTACACCAAACAAGCCTCCAAAAAATCCTAATTGGACTCTTGATGAAGGTGAAGAAATGCGTAGGGACATAAATGAACTACAAAAGAAGATGGATTCAATGGAAGCTAAGTTGATGGATTCAATAGAAACTAAGTTGGATACTAAGATGGATGGCTTAAAAGGGGAGATCATGGAAGTATTGAAAAATTTCGTAACAGAGAAGACACCCGAAAGTGAAAATGCATACCATGAAATTCATGATGAGGACACAAGGAAGGTGAATCAAGAATGGAGAAACTCCAACTTTAGTTTGAAGACCAACCACGTTCCTAAGATTGATATGAGGAAGTTTGATGGCAAGGACCCAATCACATGGATACTTCAAATGGAACAATTCTTTGATCTCCATAATATGCCACATACACAAAAGGTACGAATTGCTTCTTTATATTTAGAACCTAATCAATTTGTTTGGTATCAATGGATTTGTTCTTGCAAATCCCTTGTCACTTGGACAATTTTCATGGAAGAAATGATAGCACACTATGAGGATACAAGGAGCAATACCTTCTTTAGCCAATTGATAAATCTCAAGCAAAAGGGTTCAGTTAGCGAGCACATTGAGAACTTCCAAAGATTGAATATAAA